>JANZLQ010000061.1:14696791-14729458 GCA_026212715.1 Elanus axillaris | reverse complement strand
CCCCCCCCCCCCCCCACCCATTTAACCTCACAACATCATTTGACACATAAAAGTCAGGAAGTTTTATTTAGATTCTAGTGCTGTGAGGACTGGAACTAATGAAATTTGGTTTCTTAAGGATTAATTTCTTATAGTTGATTCTCTGATGACTCAGGGGATGAGGCATTAACTCCCCCTGCAATGTTTCCCTCCTTTGGGCCATGCATCCTCTTTTCTCTGTGTATGGAGCCTCAGATAATTTATACAAACTGAATATTTACTTCAGCCTTTTTATAAGTGGGCCTGTACAGGATTTTCCTTATCTACCCAGCTCCCTAATATGTTAAAACACAACAATTGAGATTTCCACTGCACGGGCTGTCTGAAATATGCAAACAGATCCAGGCTTATGGTGGGAGAAGAACCAGGTAAAAACAGGCTTAAAAAAATCACAATTATATATACTAGTTGGGGAGGAGGGAAGGTGTGGGAGGCTAAACTAGTTAGGAAATTCAGCACACATTGGCAAATTATTTTCATTTATTGATAGGTATATTTCAAGAGAGTAATTTATTAATTTGAAAAATTCCACATGGCTCTATTAGTGATTGTGCAGTTTCCTGAGCAGACCCTGAGCTTGGGTCTTTACCAAGCACTGCTATAACTTGTCTCTGTCTGCCAAGTGTTGGGTACCACAGACTTCGTATACTGTGACCAAGCTGCAGCATGGTTTTGCAGAAGATTCCTTACAAAGGAAAAATAACTCAAATAGCATGTTTTATCAGAAATGGGTTTTGAGCACTCCACAGGGAGCAGGTCTAATACCGAACTTTCTCCGCAAGCATTCTCCTTTTATGCACCAACAGCATCTGTAATGGAAATGGGACTCCTAAACTGCACTTTTAGGTGGAGAAAATGGGAGGGGAAAAGGAAACCTCGAGGCAGTTTCATTAGTCAGATTGGAACTGGTTGTATATAGGCTTTATAAAACTTTTTTAAAACTGATCATTGGGCCTGTTAATGTCTTGTACTCCTAACTGGGAGTAGACATATGACATCTGTGTTGCTTTGAATGTGTTGGGAGTTTCTGCGTATCGGTTCTGCCGTTGTTAACACTGCCAGCAAATTGTTGCTGACATGAGGTCATCATAATCCTGGATATAAACGTCAATACTTCTGATGAATTGGATTTGTTGGGAATAGCACTGCCTGGACAGCCCATAAGGTGGGCCTGTCCCCTGACAAGCTTTAATTCACAAAAATTTCTTTGCTGCTTCTTTGTTAATTTTTTTCCCTGTCAACTAGAGTGAACACATTCCCTTCGTTTATTGTCTTTTATATCATCCCACGGACCAGCAGCATGTCAAGGTTGCTGCATCCTGCAACCTAGTGAGAAGTTAATCTATTTCTTCGGAGGAGAAGTGCGGTAGCTGTGAGGCGTCCCAATTTCTATCCCCTTCGCGGGCACCGGCGCTGGTATGCTCTTCCAGCGGGACATCCCTCCTTCCTCTTCCCTCCTGCCGACTCCTCTCCTCCCGGGATGGATTCCCCCCCCGTGGTGAGTACCTCCATGTTGGCTCTGTTTCTCTACCCCTAAATTAAATTATGCTTGTTGATTAAGTGTGAAATTAAATACAATCTGTAGTAAATAATTCCTCTGTCCTTAGCCCCTTCGTGTGGTTTTTTTTCCCAGTTGTACTGAAATATATAGCAATCTGGCCACTGAAATTGGTGAGGGCCCCCTTACATCTAACTTTGTGTTATTATTTCTATTGCGGCAACTGTGATTTCTGTAGAATTTCACTCTATAAAACAGATTGCTGGATTTTTCCAGTACAGGGGAACCAATGAATGACTGAACTATGAACCACAGACCCAGCTAGGCTGGTATATGACTGCTGCAGATGTGGGCTGGAAAATTATTGCAGCTGAGTTGAGCCAGGCAAAGATTCATATAGTTTAGTCCATGCTGATTAAATAAATATTTTTCCAGCGACATTTTACATTGCACAGGCAATCTGGTCTCTTCAAAGTTCCAAGAAACACTAATCGTAAAGGGGCTGTAAGAGTCTTTATTAACAATTTAATTTCTCTAGGTTATTTAATTCAGAGCCTTTTAATACTGTGTTTGACCTTTCCTATCCAGCAAAGTTATTTAATACTGGTCCTAAAACCGATTTTTGGGACACTGCACTTTTAACCTTTTTTTTTTTTTTCTGACAGTGAAAGGCAGCCTATTCCTGTTCTTTGTTTCGGGAAGCCATCTTGGAGTTCACAGTCAAGAGCCTCAAATCTTCAAAACTAATTCTCTCCAGTTTACTAATGTACATACTTAAGCTCCAGACTGCCTAGAGAAATATGGTCAGAGTGAACTAAAGCACACAAATGAAATTACCTACCAGTTGACGTTCCCTATGCCTGGTGTTTAAATGAGGTCATGTGAAACTTGAGCTGTAGTAAAATGTCTATTTATAGAACAAAGAGACCAAAATTTACATTTCCTCCGGATTTGTTTCCAATGAATTTCATGTTTTTACAACACCTTGCAAAAATTGTAATTAAGCAACTATCTTTGTACAAAGAATTTTGCTTAGCAAATGAGCCTCTGTTTCCACTCGGAATATACTGTGGGGAGAAAAAAAAAAAAAAGAAAAATGTTAATATTCCAATAGACAGTGAAATGTTAAAAAAGTCTTTCAGTTTCTGTACACGAAGTTGCGCTGCGACTACTTTACCCACCTGTATTTTAGCATGAGTTCTGTCCCCTGCTTCACTCTCCAGGCAAGTAACAAGCTGGAAACCCCCAAACCCAGGAGCAGGTCCCAAGGCAAGAGTCAGGTGAGGAGCTAAACCCATCAGCGTGTCAGAGCATCGAGGCATCCCATCCCACCGTCGGCTCCTCCCTATCCCTCCCCACCTCCAAAGGACAGTGTGATCCCCTGGTTTTCTTTTGACGAGAGGTTCCCCAGGGCGCCCCGGCCTGTCCCCTACGGCAACCATCAGCTTCCAGTTCTATTTTCTTTCTGCTGCACCACGCTCTGCAGGGCCTGGGTCCTTGAGGTCCAATTGTTATTTCTTAACCCTTCAAGCAGCAAATCTCTGGAGTCATCATCGTTTCCAAATGCAGACAAGCATCTCTCTACTTATCGCCTGCCTTTCACACAGTGAAATGTATCCTTTTTATTACAAATAAATGCAAATATTTATTAGCAATGTGTGCAGCCATTATTATTGTTCTGCTGATTAATGCTGTCTCTGAGGCAATGGCATGTGAAATATTGCTTATAGCATCCCCAAGTAGAAGCAAAACTGCTCTTAAAATGTTCTTCATAGAGTTTAATACAAAGAGCGAAAATAAATAATGTCAGGCCCTTGCCAGGATCTGCCCATTTTAAACTTTTCAATGGCACAAATCATCATTAATGAAGCACTTAACATTACACTCCTGACAGCACAGTGTAAAAATTACTGCAGTCATCCAAAGGATAAGAAGAAACATGGCAGATAACTTCTGGAGGGGAAAGATTTACACTCTTCTAATGAAACTTTATGGGTTCAAGTTTACATTAGAATAAAGGAGGGGGGAAATGTTTATCTGTTAAAAGCTTTTGGGGGAGACATTTGGAAGGAAATTGTATTTTTTTCCCCCCAATGAATGGAAGAAAGATCGGAGAGCAAGGTCTCAGCCATAGTGAAACCTGGTTTGCATCATCAGCTATTTTGATATAAAATACTGTGGCTGCAGCCATAGGACATGGAGATATACATTATCATGCAGAATAAAGTAAATTCTATTATTCAAGTCCCCTTGTTACATGGTTTTAGTCACAGTTTGTTCCAAAAATAGCTGATGGTAAGCTCAACAGTGGTATCTAATGCTTAATTTCTTTCCTGTTTATTTGTAAAAGCAGAATACCGTGCTCTTTGTGTTAAATTATGCGCAGAAAATCTCAAATTCATATGCCTCAAATTCATAAGATGTGGATCAGAACAAAGATTCCCATTTATGATCTAGGACGTGAGAGTCCGGATGAGAGCCTGTGAGAAGCAAGAGGTTTCACCCACCTCCACTCGGGCCGATGGCAGTATTTCTAGGGAGTTGGGCTGGTGGCTGAGCAGGTCCTGGTGATGGAGGGGGATGTGCCTTGGGGCAGGAGTTACTCGGTGCCATAAGAGAGGACCGCTCAGTCCAGACTGCTCCCTGGTGGGAAATGGGCTTTAAGCCGAGACCCAGCCAAAGGGGAAGAGGAAGAACTCCATAGACAGTAATTAGTGTTTGTCATCAGAGGATAGAAAAGTGTAGAAAAGGTGGAGGAAGCATTTAGCAAAAAACAAAATGAACAAATGCAAAATTTCAATGCCACATTTCTCCTGCAACAATTTTTGAACAGAATCAGCAGAAGTAGGAGGTTGTCTTTGGCTTCGTTTCATAATGCTTGTAACTGGAAATAAAAGACTTGGGTATTATGATGCCTTCCAGCCAAAAAAAAAAAAAAAAAAAAAAAGAAAGAAACAAAGCAAGACAAAACCATTCTTCAATAATGCCTCGCACTATTCAGTCCAGTGCAGAAGCAACTAATGTATCAGAAATGAGAAACTCTACAGAGGGCATTTGATTGTGTTCTCCCATGGGAAGGGTTTTGAGGAAAACCGAAGGAATATACTATATGGAGAGAAGAGTTTTGCTCTCCTGAGCTTATAAAGACAGCACCTATGTTCTGAAATTCAATTTGTCGGCTTATCAAGAGGAACGTTTACTCTCCTCATTGAATTCAACAGATTGCGATCAATTCCTACTCAAACTAAGGTGGCAATGTTAAACCCATATATTTTCTCAAGCTTGATCTATGGATTTATTAACTTTTCTCTTGATTTATTAACTAACATATTTCTAAATTTAGTCCTACTTTATTTTCTATCCAAGTACCTGATCTATTTAAACCCTGTTTGTTTTGTTTCACACTTTCTCAAAAGTTAACGTCATTTGCTAACATATTTAGCTTCTCCTTTGCAAAGAACAGATTGTCTTTGGGGAAGGACGATAAGGATCTCAAAAAGAATCTTCCCTACTCTCTGTATTCTATACAGTAGTTCTCTAGAGCATTACAGATTCTCCCAAATACTTCTGTGATGAAGTAACAAATAGCAGCAATAAAAGCAATAGAAAACTGTAAGGTATTCACACGTTACTAACCAAGGATAGTATTAGAGAAAGCTGGCCTAAAATCAAATTCCTGTTGTTCCTAGATCAATATTTTGCTGTTATCTGTGCTATAGATTGTTTTAACTGTCCAATTTATAATTTTTATGGCAATGCCACAATCAGGAAAAACAGAATTAGTTTTGTACATTGAGTTTCTGGAAAATGCATCACTAAAATGCCATGCAGAAGCAAAAGTACATCCTGCTTTCCTTTGAACCATTAATTTTGCTCTCTATCCAAAATGGGTCAAGTGTTCCTACAGTATGATTTTTTTTTTAAATTAGAATAATTTAGAGGACTTGGAGTGTATAACATCCCATTTTAACAACTGTGCAGCCATCTTCCAGAAATAAGGCTATAATACTTCTGCCCACTATTTTGCCGTATAATGTTTTCATTTGACCCATTTTCTTCCAGGATTCCTGATGGCTGCTGTGGGAAACCAAGGCAATCTTAAGCTTCTGTTAAGTTGAAATGTGTCCCTGTGGTTATTAATTTTTTGAACTATAGGGCTAACATTTGTCAGCGCAGAAGCTGGAGAAGATAGGGATTACTGGGTACGTGATAAATGCTGAGCATGAAGAACTGCTGGAAATGTATTAAGTATCATGGGGGAAGATTTTTAAAAGTGAAAATAGGACATAAGTGATTTTGAACATTAGTGAGAAGTTGGTAGATGAGCGTCTGTATCTCTTTTGATTAATATAATGACAGTGGGATGGAATGAAAATAATTTGGTCACTAGACACCTGTTTTTTAAGTGGTCTTCAGTAACAGCCTCTTCATACTGACATGAGTTATTCTAAGGGGTCACCTCATTTCCTCTTTATCTTTCCAGCAGATTAAAATCATCCACTTGACTCACCTGTCCAGTCAATCGATAGTCTGGTTGGAGCCGAACAAGGACGTAAAACCTACTGAGTGCAAAACTTGACTATTAGGGCAGCCCCCACTGACCTTACTGACTTTCTCTTCCCCACGTTGAAGTTAAGTTCCATCCCACCTGTTTCTGCATTTAGGGTCCACACAGCTCTCTTCTGGTTTTCACGACATGATGAAAGGAGTACCAATGTCAATCAGACATTGGAACAGGCTGCCCAGGGAAGTGGTTGACTCACCATCCCTGGAGGTATTCAAAAAGCGCATAGACAAGGCACTTCAAGACACGGTCTAGTGGGCATGGCCGATGGTTGGACTCGATCTTGAAGGTCTTTTCCAACCTAAATGATTCTATGGTTCCATGATTCCATGATTCCAAAATTGGGCAGACTGACTGCCCCAATATTTCTGTCATCGTGTCACCGTGACTCATGACAGCCTTCGCCATGGTCCCTGGTAATTGTACGTGGACATGTGTTTCAAGAGCAAGATCTGATTGAGCATGGAGTGTTGTCATTGCCTGCTACTGGGCAGCCTGTTTAGCCTGGAAGGACTCTGAAAAGACAAATAATACTTTGATTTTTTTGTCCCTTTCTTTGATGCGTGACAGCTTGACTGTACTCAGTGAATCTACTGAATACCCACTGTGTAAAAAGCAGGCTATACAAACCGAGTACATGATAACACACTGCCTGGAAGGTATTCAGGGACCAAGCCGCGCTTGCATAAACAGCTCCTGATCAGCTACTGTAAATCTGGCAAATGCAAAAAAAGCCTTTATGAAATGAGGCTTGTCAAGCCCGGAAAGGAATAGGAGAGTTTCTTTGCCTTGCTGCTCCAAACACCAGAGAAATGTTTCCAGTGAGGCCGAAGCAACACTTGCTTGGGCTGTTCTCCCGAGGGTTGCAGGGGAAGAAGGGCTGTGCTGCGACCTTGTGCCAGCAGCAGACGGTGTCACTGGGAAGGGTGGGAGTGTGCAGTTCTTTGTGGTCCCACTCCACGAATCCCCACCACGCCATCACAGCCACAGCTGCAAACGGTGCATCCGTGCCAGCACCCGCAGAGGCAAAGGAGACGGCTGGAGTTTCACCTCTTCCTGGGCTGAACAACTAAAGTGCATGATAGAAGCTCCTGGTTTGGTGGTTTTATTTATAATGGATGAGACATTATCTTTGTAACTAATACATGACATTTGGAGCCCTTCTGTGGAAGGCGGTTTCCATCAGAAATGTTATTGCTGTTTGTTATTTTCCATTTGGTTTGAGGTGCAGTTTATACAGAAAGCAAGCTGTCTATCTCCTTGGAAATAGACAGTCGTGGCTTATGGTTTGAGCTGAAAAGAGATCGTTAAGCCAGTGACACTTGGGGACTCATTAGCAAAGGTGACAGGCACCCTTGACAGCCTGGGGAAAAGTTTTTACACAGCTCACAAAGATCCTACGTTCACCTTGCGTCCCAGAGACAGGCGTCACGCTCTCTCTGCCAGTACGAGATTTAACTATCACTGCTGTAAACACTGGTTTTGTGAAGACCGATTCTCAGTCTAAATACTTAAAAGTATGCATAAGTGCCTAGTGAAACCTAATGAAAGCAGAAATAAAAGCAGGGTGAAACAGCTAAACAGAAGGAAACCTGCCTGAGGAGATGTGCATCCGCTGCTGCCGCCAGCAAACACCGCCTGACGACACCTGCAGAAGACCCTGGTAAGAGACGTTACGTAAAGAAGCGTGGTTTGTTGTGCTTACGAAATCAAGGACACACAAAAAAAAAAAAAAAAAAAAAAAAGGTTTGGTGCATTCATTGTCAGAAAAGCAAAGCCAGATTCTCAGAGAGAAGAATCTGTGTGCTTTTTTCACCACTGACTTTTTTTAATATCAATACTGAATTACAGAAAGGATCCTCACTAAGAGCTTAGCTCTCTGGCTGCTCAAAACCCATATCTCTAACTAACCAGTGCTAAAATTCATAAGAAAAGTTGAGGCAACAGAGCCATATTTTCCTCTGCCTATGGCAATCTGACTGATATTGAGCACATAGTCTAATGTCTTCCTATAATCCAGCAGACTCCTGTGGATAAATTCCCTCTTTTCTATACTTGAATTCTCTTCAGAGACTGTCACTATTTATGCACAGAAAAGGTAAGGATTCAGACAACAATTTCCAGCAAGCTTTCCACATGCCATTCTGTCAGTAACCTTCATCCCAGGATGAAGAAACATTTCCAATGGTTCTGAAGTTTTGGAGGGTCCGCTGAGATTTCCAAGACAGATTATAAAATGAAGGAGCTACTTACCATCTTTAACATCCATTTTCAGCTGACAGTGATATGGTTTAATGCCTAGGATATCTGTTTTATTATTTTATTTATTTTATTTTATTACAGCAATAGGTTCCTAGCTTTATAATCTATGGATACGCATAGGATGGCTGTGTCTGGCCTTCTTCACTCACAGCTCATCATCTTGGTCTCAACTGTGAATGCCTGTGTGATACACCAACAGGTTCCTATTAACATATCAAAGTTTCCTATTCAACCATCACATGTTAGGAAACTCAGATGTCTTCTCCAAGGTCATAAGTACCGGGGCAGAAAATCCCAAGCAGTACCTCTTCATCTGCTGCACAACATCCCCTTACAACTCCCTTGCTACGTCCCTTTTCCCAGCGCTATTTCCAGCCTTGCAAGTAAATGCCAGGTCTCTCCTGCTGCATCTGCGAGCCAAGTCATCCTTTCCCCTCTCTCTTTCATCCCTAGATTTTCAGATGGTTTTTGCATAAGGAACTCATTTTGAAATAGCGTTGCTGGCTGCCCTGAGCACAGGGCAAATAGCGCAATGGCTGAGCAGCTCCCTTTGTGGTTCCCATTCAGAACAGAGGGGAAATCCCAGCTGAGCAGCCAGCTCCCAGCACAGCACCAGACCGGCCCTGCAGAACTGATGGATCCTCCCCAACTCCCCACCACCACCAGGCTTTCTCTGGGAAACTTAGCCATGTGTTGCCAACTAAGTACCTATCTGGAAAACCTCCTGAATGGATAAATATTCCTAGGGGTTCATTTGGCTGATGCAGTTGCGAAAAAATATTGTCGTACTAACGCTCGAGCCCCTTTGTTCCCTGTCCGTGCTTAACAGTAGAATTTCTTCTTGGCAGTATCCCACCTGATGCCTGTGTTCCAGGTTCCGCTGCCTTAATAATCCCAGTACAACTACACAGGTCCGGGCGTCAAGCGAGCGGCGGGGCAGAGGGCCCAGGGCAAGGAGCCTGCGAACCCGACCTTCGCCTTGAGGGGGGACAGAAACCTGGGTCTGGCAAAATGCCACGGGTCAGCCTCCGAGCCGTCGAAACAGAATTAAAATAAAATGCCTTACCGCGTATCCAACAGCCTTTACGCAAGGAAGGGAAAACCCAACCCAGCCTGAAGACCTCGGAAGCTTGCTGGTGCATTAGCGGGTGTCAAGGAGATCTTTCTGATTTAGTCTTTGACAGGTTGCCATTTTCTACATTCCTCAAGCAGCTAAAAACTCGATAATTATCTGTGTGTGTTTCCAAGTTCTCAAAACACCAGGCGAAGGGATTTTTTGCATCTTTTCCTGCCGTGTGGCTTTTAACAGCTGATACTGGTAAAACAATGACACCTCGTGGCACGGGAGAGCAATCAAACCCATACAGCCACAGTTTTAGCTAAAGCATCGCAAATAAATAGACTACATTCCCCAGAACTATTTTGAATTATTGATGAGCTACCAGGTTTTTTTTAGATCTTTAACCTAAAATTGTTCTTGACGTTTAACAACGTTTGTTAGCATCTTTCCAATGGTGGGAATAATTTAGACAATCATTATTCGGGAATAGAGCAAATCTCCAATTTAGTCCCGTAACTGTTCTTGCAATGAAAAAAAATAAACGTTTTCACTTATCTAATATATTCCTATTATTAAGAAAGCACACAGCATAATTGTTGGTCTTTTCAATCTTCCTGACCTCACTTCAGGCAACCAGGTGTTTTAAATTGCACTGGCAGGAGAAATATTATGCAGAATCTAACACGAAAGATGTGATGCTTGTTAGTTTTATGCAGGTTAAAGGAAAGGCTCCAGCTGTCCAGAGTTTTCTCAGCAAGGAGGAATTTCTCTTATAATTATGCTAAACAGGCATAACTGAATGGAACAGATGTGGTGCAATGTCATTTTAGAGCTCTGATCAGACTTTGGAAGGTTTGAAAACAGCGGCTTTACATCAACAGTATTAACTCAAGAAAACTGGAGAGCTAATGATCTGAAGACAGCTCTTCCTTTAATTTGTGGATCTGTTCAAATCAGAAAGCCGTAATGAGTGTAAAAGTGGATGAGAGTTCACAGGAGCCAAAAAAAGACCTCAAGATTGTAGCAGCCTCTCATGTAAAATATTTCAAGTTTTATACAGTTTGTAATTACTGTCCCATCTACTGAGTGCCAGCTTTCAGTATCAGCACTAATTGCTGACCTTACCAGTGTCTTCTCCGACCTCCATTTAGGCAAGGTATACTGCAAATTATTGGCATTTTGAGTGAATGATCATCTGATTAAGATGACTGGTGAGCTATTCCTGGTATTACATTATGCAACTAAAACATTATGCCTGCATTCATATATTTTATACCTGTCTAAAAATCAAAATCTTTTTGTCAGCATAATAGCATTGCTGGGACAGCACTCCTCAGTTCCAAGGGTATTCTGGGGACAAGAATGAAACCCACAAAGTTATATAAAAAGCACATCATAGTCAAAGAAGTGATGTACAGGAACAAGGTATATTTGGTGCCTCTGTCATTTGTCACTGGGAAGGTTCAAATCTTGACACCCTTTTTGCATCAAGAGGTAATTTTTTTTCCCAACCTGATGGCAACAAGCTGTATGTTTTACATTGGCATAGTGAAAATTACAAAATAAATCTTAAATGGTATTCACCTCAAACATTAGACAACAAACAAGTCAAATATACCAGCAGTGGCATATGACTAATAGCCCACTTACATAAAACGTGATGCCAGGAAAATCACTTCTCCTCTTGTAAAGGAGCCCATAGTAGCCAATTATTGCAAAATCTAATGAAGCATTAAGTGATTGCTGCTGTGGGCAGTGCACATCCAAAAAAAAAGCACAGAGCTTGTCTAACACACATTAAACCAAAAAAACCAGCCTCGCGTGGTGCTCAGGACCACAGCACAGGCTTTGGCGTGTTGCTCGGCCACGTCTCCCGCCTTTCAGACTTCGTAGCCAGCCATGGGGCATCCTACACCTAATCTTCAATGTGGGGCCAGCAAGGCAGAGCATTGCTGGGAGACTTCTTGTCTGATAGGAGCGGTACTGCTGGTCAGTGGGGCAAAGACGTGACAATTTACACCTCCCGTTTTCAGTCCTTGTAAACTTACTCCGCAGATAAAGACTAAACCAGTCATCAGTTACACCTCTGCTTTGCTAGCTCTCATGTAGGTGCAGAAGAGCCAAGGGCAAGTTCATCACAGCTGAACCCCTTCTCACCTCCCCCTTATTTATGCCAACTCCCACCCCACCTGCATCCCAGCTCGCCAGGGTGCTGGAATATTTCTTGCATCCAGCAGTGCTATGAAGCTCACAGGCAGGAGAGTTTTTCCACGATGATGGTAAATGTGCTTTATCGCCATTTTGTAGCACCCTGTGTCTTGGGTCTTTAAGTTGGGTACTTTCTGTATACATCTTGGTTTACACCAGGTCACTGACTTCAGAGAAGATTTCTGGGTTTGCATTCGCAGTAGAAGCAACGGAGCTCAACCGCCTGTGTGCCTGTGTTTAAGAGAACACAAAACGACTGGAAAATGACAGAAAATAACAGTTATTATGCTTATGCCCAGTAACACAGCCAGGCAACTCCAAAAAAAGAAATGTGCAATGCCTCTTTCTTAC
Source organism: Elanus axillaris (assembly GCA_026212715.1). Taxonomy (NCBI): domain Eukaryota; kingdom Metazoa; phylum Chordata; class Aves; order Accipitriformes; family Accipitridae; genus Elanus; species Elanus axillaris. Next base: position 14,717,476 of record JANZLQ010000061.1, on the reverse strand, counting down.
AGTGGCATGGAGATAGGATATTTACGTCCTGATCTGCAGAGAAAATGAGACGCTTTTACTTTCTTGCTGTCTCAATGAGTCATTAGAGAAAGTGAGTTGATGAACATTAATTTCTACATCAGAAGAAAACCCCAAATGAGTCTTCCTTTCTTCCTTTGTTCTCACCTGTTTGTAAAGTCCTAGGAATGAAAAAAACCCTGGCACTTCCACAGCTCACAAATGAGAACTAACGTCCCCGTTGTGAGTTTGGAGATTAATTTCACCTCCCTTTGGCTCTGCTGTGAGCTACACCTGCGGCATTTTTAATGTTTTACCACCTTTAAAACAAGAGCAGATAAAGAAATCCTGAATTGGCTAAAACCCCTTAAATGTATTTCTTCCCATTTCTGAGAAGTACCCAAATACCTCTGTTTCTTCTGCCCTTTTACTTCCTTGGATCCTTATATTTTGATCTGCAGACACTTCAATCCTAAGGGTAAATACTCCACCACATAAACTGGAGTTTCAGGGAAATCTGGTTTTGGAAATATCTGGAATGCTTCAGCCATCACTAAGACCGTATGTCATCCACTCAGAAAACCTCCAAGATCCGCCCGCCTAGTAAAACCCCTTTGAGAAGTAACGGCTTTTTAACATAAGCAGTGTGTGAACTGCATGTCAGAATGATGATGCACCTTTTTACAATTCATTTGCTATAGCTCCTGCCAAATGTGGAATCCTAAAGAAAAATAATGAGATCTTTCCTCTCCATGGGCTGCCTGGCACTAATATTTGAACTAGAATGAAGGGCTGCTAGAGCTCGGAAACCCTCACATCAAAATACAGCCACGGGAAAAGCTCCAGAAAATTATCCTGGGTGAAATTTAGCATCTGGCAGGTAACAAGATGGAACGGGCTCAGATTTCCCATCTTGAAGTAGGACAGAGAAATGGTTCAAAAGGTAATGAGCACTTTTTTTTCCTTTCTCCTCCATTTCCACGCCTTGACATTCAACCCTTCATCCCTGCTTACACACTCGCCTTGCCTGCCCCACCAACACAACCAGGGAGCACGTGCGACCAGAGGAAGGGAGAACACCCTTTTGCTGGTGGAGAAATAAGCAGTGTCTGAGTCAGTCGGCCCTTGTCGAGGTGAAACCAGTAAGAAATGAAGGCGGGTACACGGGAAATGTGGACTAGGTACTGCCTGAACCCCCACGTGGCATCTGCAGCACTGAAGCTGGGCTGGCTTCCTCGGGTTTGAAACAGCAACGGAGGAGATTTTGTTTTGCTGGCCACTTTCTTCCTCTCTTTTCCTGTTCTACACATCAAAAACAAGTTTTGAAAATGGCTTACCCTTGGCAAGTGTAACGCTGGCTTCTTTGTTCGGAGCCATTGTTTTAGACTCTCTGCAAACTCAGATAAGAAAATACTGGTTATGACCACATCAGGTTTCAAACTTTCCTTCACAACCATTTTGCACAAAAAAATCACTTTTTCAGTTAGCTAGCCGTAATTATTGCATGATCACATCACAGGCTAAGAGGTGTTCATTTGTCTCTAGCTCTATGTTCACTTCAAGCATTTGCTGCTCATTTTCAAACATTTATTTTGGCCTCAGTCAAACTTGCACATTAGTCGATAAATCAATCATAGCAGCATGCCCATCTCTGTACTTTACGAACTTGTGCGTGATGAAAAGATGTCAAATTCAGACGGTTCTTTGGGAGGACGAGAGGGTTGTTTTAAAACTGTGATCCTTCTGAGCCTAATGCTCCCAAAGGAAATTGCTTTGAATCAGATCTTACAATCAGGACACGTCTAAGCCAAGAAATATTCCATCTTTAAAACCGTGTTATGCAATGTGTTTCAATTACGGGAGCTGTGGACTAACATTACCACTGCACAGGTCAATTTAGCTCACATGTTCCTAAATGCATTATGACTTAAACCTTATAAAAAGAATTTAAAACCAAATTGCTTCAACCATGAAAAAGAATAGCTTTCTAGCTATGCATTGAGATATATTTTCACTACCCTAAATATAACCACAATATTAAATCAGATTGTTAATGTGAGGAAGACTATTTACATATTTCCTCAGGATTAATCATTTGGCTCTCAAATTCAATTGTGGCTGTTGCATATATTAAGGCTAAAATCCCTTAAATACATCTTTTCCACTTCTGAGAAGTACCCAAATACCTCTGCTTCTTATCAATATTAATGCCCTTTGTTCAACGTGTTCACCAGGCACAAAACGTAAAAGATCAAATATAGAAATCCCCCAAACCTGAATAAAGCCAAACTGCTTTAAATATTCTGATGAAAAGACTCTTTACTTTGCCCACCCACAATCTTCACCTTATAACCATTTTTTAGATTGTTGTCCCACCTTATTTCTTGCAAAACAAAACTGCACTCATCACTAAATTTAATGAGAGGCAGAAAAAAATAAGGAGGTCAGCCAATCTGAATGATCTACTTTTCCATACTGCAATACACGGCTGAAGAATTGCTTAACAGAATGGAAGGCTGTGAAAACACTCTTCCATTCCCATACCATCTCATATTTCACTTGCATGAAGAAATTAATTGATACTACTAAAATAATTATTTTTTAATGAGGAGTAACCTAGTCTTTTTTCATAGGGAGATCTGGAACGGGAATATAAAACTAAGAGATGACAGTTCAGTCATCCAAAGGCTTTTCAATCCCCAAGGTGCTATGGATCAGTCTAAGTTCCTACTTGGTTTTATAGACACTCTAATGGGTCTTCTGTTTCTAGAGAGTATTTTTTAACATTTAACTCCACTTTGAAGAAATTAGAAGCTTTCCAGCTGACATTTTACGTTCATCAAAACATGTCGTGCTAGATGTAGTGGGCCTTTCTTCTGTTAATTTACAGACAAACCGAATGAGGATACAAAATTGATTCAAATTAGTTCTAACAATGTGCATCAGGAAGACTTCGAAATGAAGCCTTGGGTCAAGATGTGGAGAAGAAACAATACTAAATATGGCTTCAAAATATTGTTCATATCATACAGCTTTTCTGGAGCTTGTATAAAAATGCATCCAGCTACAAATTCAGATCAGGGAGAAGAAAAGACAAGATTCAGTAACTTCTCTGTGCTTTCCGCCTACAGTGCTGCATACCTATTCTTTTCCCTTATTGCTCACAGCTCAAAGGCAATCAACTATCTTGTTTTCCTTCTCCTGTATCTATACAAGGTATTTGGCAAGGTAGGAAGCAACCATGGCTTCTAGCATTATTCACGTTCAGACGTACTCAGCAGAAGATCTGTTCCCCTTACAGGGCTTGCCACGCAAGGGACACCAAAGTTACAACCTTTCTTTCTGTCAAAGATACTGACTTTTATTTATCAAGTGCTGCAAAATCTCAAAATTAGTTTAACTCATCACTCAGTCTGAACAATGAAAGAATATAGTGTCAAAGAGTCTTCCGTTCTCTACCTTACAAGCAAATTCTATTCTTCCTTCTACAGATGGATCTGGACATAGTGCCTTTCATTTGTTGCCTCCAGACTGCATTGCCACAGCTTTCTATAATGCAGAAATGGAGACAAATACAAAATCTATGCTTTGAATAAATCCGTTCCCTCAAAGGCTGTAAAACAGCGTGCAGTCCCAGTAGGCTGTAAGGACCGTGTGTGTGCTGGATTAGGTTCCATGAAACGGTTACCAAGGCCTCTGTGGTAGCGTGCCTTAAATCAGGACAAGCTGCTCTGAAGCAGGTTGGTTTTTTTTGTTTGTCTCTCCGTGTACCACTCCCACAGTGAGCTGAAAGCCAGAGGCCTGATTTTTAAAAGCATTTATATTTCTGGCTCCCACTACAGCAGATGCAAGCAATACCACGGCTGTGTTCATGTGGGACAAGTCAGGTCACCCAGGCCAGAGTGTACATGTAAAAGAAATTTAACTAATTCCAAGTGGTTAAAAACAGTCTCTGGGGCATTCTGCCTAGCAAAAGCTTTCCCATCAGCATGACTGTTCTCTTTTAAGTGTAAGGAATGAGAAACGACCGGCTATTTCTGTTCTCTTCTCCATCTTCATTCTCAAGAGGAAGAGGAGGAGAGATCCCGGGAAAGGAGGCTGGCGGGACAGGTGCTGGCTCTCCCTGTCCACAGGGGACTTGGGAGTCAGCCCCTGGGGTAGGCACACTTCCATTGTCAAACTATTGCTCAGATCCAAAAGTTCATTTTAAGCTTCGCAGAAAATCCCCATCCCAGAACATCAAGTTTTTCCACACAATATTAGTATACTTCTCAACTGCATTCCTTTCTCTTTAGTATTACTCCCTCTGTAGAGGAAAATTGGAATACTGATATAAAATTGAAAGTATGACTTCACGTCCTCTGTAGCTCAGGAGAATCTTGGCACGATATCGTGACCTCTTTACTTGACTTGCTGTAAGTCTGATATTTGGACTCCACAGTATGAAAATCGCTAGAGAAATCTCTAGAGGAAATTCTGAAAGGTGGTAATCTGCATTTTAGCCAAAAAGTGGAAGATGTGTCTGAGGAATGACAAGTTGCATTAGAAACGTTACATCTCTTCATTTCTATGTCCTCCCATTCTCTTTCTGTCTGTGGAACGACCACTCCATTTATAAAAGTTAGCATGCCTCTGGAGCCTCTAGACATTTCCTTCACCTCTTAGCTGTCTCAAGGAATTATGCCTTTAAAATTGGTACTACTCACCTAGCTGTCTTTCCTTGCAGATTGACATTGTGCATCCTGGATCAAAGTACATACTGGGCTTCTCGGGTTTCTCTTTTTTATTCAACACTGCCAGTCTCTCTCTTTGCACTCTTTCCCCTCATCTGAAGGCAACTTTTTACGCTCTTCTCCCCTCATACCTCCCGATTCCTGTGATCTGAACCCATCCGTCTTTTTCTCTAATTTCATTCTAATTTCATTTATTTCTCTCCACAGTCTCATCCCTGCCTACAGCTCCTCTGGTAATCATCCGCGCGACCCCTTTGCCGTGCGTTTCACCACGCCGTTCGGCAGCCCCGGTCACCTCTCAAGGGCTGTTCTCACCAAACACTGGTCCTCCTCCAATCTCTGGCTCTTTGTGGTTTTTTCCAATCTAGTCATTGCCTGGGCTTCTTTCCCACTTGTCCCTAGCCAACAGTACCACGACCTTCTCTATGGCTACCCAGTTCTTCCAGTTCAATGACATTTTTTCACCTTAAGATACCTCCTTCCTACCCTCTTTCCTTTCTCCTGTGAGCATAATTGTTGATTTTCCCCCAGCTTCAGTCACGGTGACTCAGTCTGACTACCCTTTTGCAACTCAGCTGACCACATCTCCAGACCCTTTCACATCTTTTACTTGCCATCACACTTTTTCCTATTTACTCCTCCATTTTTTTCTTCATAAAAGAACTGTTGAGCCCCCCAAATTAAAATTAAATTTCAACCTTTCAGTTCCAGGGCACTATAACTTTTCTTGCTCTCATTGTTCTCCTACAATTTTCCATTTTTTAATTTGATCTCTTCTGTCTGTCTCCATGGCTTCATGTCCCCAGTATCATTTCTTTTGCATTTCTTCTGAACTCCTCTGCATCTTTACCTTCACAGTACAAAGATGTTTTATTCTCTTCTGTCTAAATAACAATAAAAACCCCCTTCAACTGTATTTGTTTTCCCAACAACTACATGTTTCACTTCTCTTTTTACCTTGATTTATTCTGCGTGCCATTTACAATAGCTGTCCGTCAACAGATACAGATGGCTGTTGTCCAAGTTCTCAGCTTCTGCATTCTCAAGCACTACAACAGCCTTGACAAATTCAGTCCCGCCTTCCCCACCCTTCTATGAAGACTCTTTTACTAATTCCTTGTTTTGACTGCATCATTCTTCTCTCTTCGTTCCTCCATTGTTATCCCACCTGCATGTTGTCAAACATGAATAACAATAAAGAGGGTTACATCTCCTCACAGCCTAACCCTGCCCCATCTACCAAAAGCAAAAGAAAGAAATAAATTAATAATAACAACAACAACAACAACAAATGCATGGGAACATGCTGCCTCCAAAATGATCAGATTTGGATGTCTCATGTTGGGAACTTCAATCTAAGTAGGAGCACCTGAACACATAGCTTCTCTCTAAGATACGATCATATCACTGAAGTTACTGTTCATATATTTTGGAGACATTTTCCTTCTTTGTTCATTAAAGGCTTGCCCTTACTTAAACTGAATAATACTTCGTTTCCTGAGTCTGTCCATTGAGCTAATGATTTGCAAAGAAAAGTGCTATTTAATTAAAGAAGATACAACTTGTCTATAACAAAACATCTTTTATTTTTTTTTCATTTGTGTTTGAAAGATCACACATTCTTTTTCATCTTCTTTTGCTTTAATGCAGTTTAAAATATGTTGGTCACATCTAATAGAGAAGGATCAGAGGCTGTATGACTTCATTAGATAAAAGAACATGTATCGTGGATTTTTGCAATATGCTGCTGATCATGTTGTGAGCAGAATAAAGAAGCAAGTCACCAATGAACTTCATTTCACAGCCCAGAACAATTGGTTTGCAAACTGAATGTAATCTCAAACAGGTTTATCTTCTTACAACTGCCTTCGATCTTTAAATGCAATAGAGTATTTAGTATACATAAATGGTTCAATAACCCTTATAGTGTGTGTAATGACAACTGACATCACATTAATTGACTTTTACACAAGTACTGCAGTTGTATGATGAAATCATTAGGAAAGAATCATGGTCCTGCCTGAAAGGTAATGTATTATTTTACAAAAGGATGAATCTATTATTTTAATTGTTTCAAGTTGATGTAATGAATGTAATTATAGCAGGTACCATTCTCCTTTGCTCCACTCTTCAGAAGTATATTTATTACCAGACCTTCTGGTTTCCATCGGGGTCCTCTGGACTATGTGTCCAGTCTGGAATTTATTCTTTTTTTTGCAATAGGCCATAGGCTAGCAGAAATAAAGAAACTTTACCATACTTATTCTAAGAAGCATATGTTATTCTAATTGATTCGTTTTAATTGGTTTTCCAATTACTAAATCTCTAGCTTCTTTTCTAAGTTTAGCTGGCCAAGGCCTGAACTAAAAGAAGAAGAAGAAAAAAAGCTGCCTTGTGGCTGCTCAGTATATCAACGTTGATTCAATTGTCTGATGTACTTGTGATATCCGTATTTCATAGAAGAGCACATTAAAAGTTGCCAAGGCCAAAGGGGTATATCCAAAGGGCAAAGTAAAAGAAAAAGAAAATGGCAAGACTAGAGGAAATAAAATGAAATTAAATAAGTGCTCACAGATCGAGGCTGCTAAGAGAAGTTGATAAAGCAAATGTTTACTAAGAGCTGGTACCCTCATTGGATTTAAAACTACAAACTCGTCACTGTGGGGTTTAGACCATAGTTTAAAGCAAAACAAAAGTAGTTGTGTGAACTAAAAATAACCTCCCCGAGTTCTTTTTTCTACTAATAAATACCTCTCTACTGTTCCACCCCATCTTAGTCTCACAGCTGTCTGCTGTGAACTGCGCAGCTTCATATGAAATCAAATGTCTTAATAGCAATTTGAGTCGCCTACTTCCAAATAATTTGCATACGGCCTTGAGTGTACAGGTTTTGTGACATTGGCTGGAATAGGTCTGGATAAAATTTGGCGACTGCGAGACTGAAGCTGGGAAGGTCCAAATTCTTTGCGGAAGCAAGGTGAAGCATTTCTGAGAGATGCATGGAGTAGCCAGGATAAGGGGATGTAGTAGCAATACATGGTTGGTAGATGGGAGCTGTGAATGTTAGAAGTTGTCCTAAGCCATGGTTGTGACAAGTATGGACATTTCTCCCTGAGTTTGGAAGATGCTAAGATGTCTAGAAGATGGGTAAGTGTCATCTGGGAAGAGGCACTGGAAGCAGGAACCTGGAATTTCACTAGGATCATGAACGTAGTTATAAAGAAGAGAATCTGGGGACAATGGATGTCTATCCAAAAAGCAGGGTAATAAACGAGTCAGAATATGCTGAAGAGAATGTAGCAGTAATGCTGGTTACGTCCCCATGAGTTTTTGTCTCAAACCAGCTGTTTGCATCTGCCAGCCCATCCTGACTCTCGGTTGCCAATGCCCCTTCCTTCCCTATTTACCATTAAACCCATCTCCCAGTTCCGGAGCCACAGACAACGAGCGAGATGCCGCTTCTCAGGAATACACCATGAACCTTGTAGCGACTGATGGGGGTTTGGGTTTTTTTTTTTTTTTTAGAAAGATTCAGGATTGCTGGCACTAAGAACCGCAGCATTTCCCAACAGCAGGGGCTGCTCATGGGGCAAAGCACGTTGGGTGAAAGGGGCACACGGACGGCGCGCAAGGGGAGCACGCATGGGGCAAGGGGATCTCCACAAAGGCTGCCAGTGAAAAAGCAAAAATTAATCTTTGAGGCACGGTAACAGCTTTTACTCTCTCCTCCACCAGCTCCTGGTTCACTTTTCTTTCCCAAGGATGGATGCAAATGCAGGGGCTGCTTTTGAAACCATGTACATTCTGATGCTGAACAATTAATTCGCATTGATTTGTGATTGCCTAGGTGCTCTCAGGATCAGTTGCTGGTCTTTTCTGGACTGACATTTGGAAAAAGTTTTGCCAGACTAACCTTTCCCTACCAGTTACATTATGCTTTTTTCAAATGATAAATGTTGGGTGCATATAAGCAAATAATCAAATTTCTGCTTGATTTCTCCAGACTTTAAGGAACATGGCTGTGCATTTTTAATATGACCTTATTAATGGAAAAACTGACTGCTCGGTAGACTTTACGCTTTTTTAACTTCTCAGATGTGCCTTTTCAGTCAAGCATTGTGCTTCTGAAGTGACACTTCAGCCAGCTTTTGCTAAATAGGTCAATAACACCTTAAGGTTAATTGCTTTAAAGTGCCAGAACTGAAAACCTTTAAGCTCTCTTTCTTAAAACTGGTGATCCTACTGATGCTAAGCCTATCTCTAACATGTTTAATACGTTTCTTCTGATACACAGTCTCTATGTAGAAATGCACAGGAATTTGCCACCAGTGTAGAATGGTGCTGCTCAAATGATTATTGGTTTTTTTCTGTTCTACCCCTACCCTCCAAGCAGAATCCACTTTTAGGCAAGGGAGTTTGCATGTGAAGGTGAAAACTGGAGAATCGCATCAACGAAAATACCGAGGTCAACTCTGCTGTCTACCATTTTATTCTCATCGTTCTAGCTCTGGTGACACAAAAATGAACCTGGAAAAAAGCCACTGCACAGCCTGGCTCTGTGCCTCAAGCCTTTACCATTGCCGCTGCTTGCTCTTAAGAGAACGTTTCCCACTCCACCTTGTGTTTAGCAAGCAAAATTCAGCAAAAGAGCAAAACAGCTGGCGCTCAGGGCTGAGCCAGCCAGCGCAGAGTTCCGAAGGAGGGCTGCGGAGCGGCCGGCCGGCTGTCACGGTGGCAGGTCCCCGGCCTCGGGTCCCTGCTCTCATCCCACGGAGCAGGAGCCCGTGCTGGCACAGGGCTGTCCGGCACGGCCGGTCAGGCACCGGCATGGCCACAGGTCCCTCATGTCTCCCGCTCAGCTGCGGCTGCAGAGGGAGGGAATGAAACCCCACGTCGGATGCTACAAGGCTTTAAGCTTGAAAAACGTCACGGGTGGAGCTGGCGAGATTGCTGTCTTCTTTTAAACCTGGAGGAGCTCCTTCCAGCCAGGGAGTGGCTGGAAACGCTGCCGCCCCTCAGACTTGTCTTCACCGGGAAAATTGTGAAACCTCTCCACAGCTCCTGGAAGTCTCCCAGCACATTTCACAACAGGGCTTCCTCCGCCTCCCCGGGGGTCCCTCGCCTCGGCCACCGCCAGCCTTCCTGAAGTCCCCCCGTCATCCTCGCCCTTTGCCAGCGCTTCCCTCCAGATGCTCCGTATCCAGCTGTGCCATCTTACTGGTCCTTCAGGTTGTCAGGGGAGCCGGGATCATCTTCTGCGAGGGGAGCGGTAGGGGCGAGGGGAGGTTGGAAAGGACAGGAGCAGGCCATGTGCAGCGTGTAAAAAAACTCCCAAATGGGGGGATAGCATGGTGGGAGGAGGGAGAGGAACCTCGGGGGACTGCCGGAGGTTTTGGCGTGGCAGAAGTGCAGGAGCTTGCAGTGAGCATCCTTGTGGAAAGATAAAGTGGGAGGGTAACGCCGGGGTGTTGGGGGCAGGGGGTGGCAGCAAGAAGTTCAGTACTAATCAGATGTTAACGTAAAATGAGGCACTGCTAATATTCCTTGAGGGGATTTCCATGTCAGGCAAGGTAGTTCATCCAACATTTGCCTCGACAGAGATGTAAGAAGGTCTGAGAATGAGCCTCAGGAACACTGTTCCCTTCAGCCCTTAGAAAGCCTGCTTAATATTCCGAAAAGTCACCCTAATCCTGTCAGCATTAATGCTGGGGAGATGGCAAGCCAGCTCTTCCCGGTACAGCGGAAGCAGAAGTAACGCTGCAATGCACAGAATAATTCTGGTTTGCCCGAAAATTCTGTTCTTTTACACGTTAGTCATTTTTTGCTGTACATTTCTAAACTGTAAATGGTCAGTCCCTCCCAAATGTCCCTTCTAAGACAGGGACGGTTTTGCCCAGCACAGGACAGCTTGGGAGCTGGGGCTCGGTCCACGTTGGCTGCCACGGGCCAGCCCTGCCCATTTGCGCTGCCAGATGTCAACACACCAACTGAAGCCGCCCGGTGTGTCCACGCTGTGTGCAATTAATGCAGCTGGAGAAATTCCTTCTCCTTCTGAGCACCGTCCATAGCCGTCTTATCAGCCTGTCGGAGAGAAGTTGCCTCTGCGAACGCCGAGATGCCAAGTGGGCACAGACCGGCTGCCATAGGCATGCGGGCTGTATTTAACTAGCCGTGTGGCAAGTTACCAACTTCACCAATTAGCGAAAGTGCAGCAAAAGGCCTTTCATATCTTGATACTGGTTTAAAACCTGTATTAAGTCGTCACTGTAATGTGGTGCTCTCCCTGAATGGGTAATTGTCCCTCCTGAATCTGGGAGAAGAAGGGATGCTTCCCCTGTCCACACCAGTACCAAAGGTATTTTACAGCAATTCTGATTAACATCGTACAAAACCTGCAGTCCCGTTATCCCCCTCCTGCCCAAGCCATTTCTAATTGCAGCTGGTTATATCCTCAGCAGGTCCTGTCTCCGAGAGAAAGGCATGGTAGAAAGCAGCTCGGGGAAGGGCTGGTCCTAAAGAACTCCCCATTGCTTCACCCCTTGAAATGCCAGGAGAAGGGGATGAGCTGAACCTCAGGGTGCTCCATCGCACCCACGGCTGCTGGGAGGTCCCAGCCTGCTCCTGCCCTGCAGCAGCATCCCTGAGCATCCCCAGCAATACGCCTGGCCGGAGCCAGCGCTGCAGAACTGCATTTATTTCAGTTCAAGTGCTTAGCTTTTTGCCTTCATCTGAACACAGCAACCGGAGCATGAAATGCTCGCTTTCACGTTCAGCACAAAGCCCAGCCTGAACTTTATATCCCTTTTTCTCCACCCCCCCCCGTCCCGGCACCCCGCCTCTGGGTATGGACAAGAAATCAGAGCTTGCAAAGGGGTTAAACCCAAACGCAGGAGCTGCAGGTTGGAACAAATCCGACAACCTCTTCCTCCTCCCTCTCTTTTCTCCCCCCCTCGCCAAGGATTTTTTGGTAAGGCTGCACACCCAGCCTTCCTGCGGCACACAGGTAGTGTTCATCTGCCACAGAGATGGGCTCGGACTCTTGGGGGCACAGTCACGCTACATATAAGCGATAAAACTCCTGGCTTCTATAATCATGTTATCAGCAATGAGTACTATGTTCTGTAAAAAATGCCTAAGGGAGCTGCTAGAGTATGCAGAAGGGGGTTATAAACTACCCTTCTGAGATCAGTTTCTTGACAGTGGGTCCCAATATCAACCAAACAGATACTGAAATATTCATTACAATTTTCTTTGCCTTCTTAGGTGACCTTAGTCATATTAAAATAACCTGATTATTAGGAAGTATTGTGAGGGCAGAATTCAAACTCTCTTCTCCAACAGGCACTCCCCCCGCCACCGGGACTCCATCAGCATTTTGATAAGCTTGTGCCAAGAAATGATGCGCCCCTGGCTAAAAATTACTTATTTAACAGAGCTACGAAAAAAATTGGGATCTCTCTCTTTAAACGTTTGACCCCGAGGCAGAAGAGGAGGGGTGGGAGGAAGAAGGAGAGAGATGATAATCGCTTTAGATAATAACCTGACTCATGGTAATAGCAGCCTAATTGCTACCCAAGTGCTTTTAGCAGGAAACAGCCACACCTAGAGAGGCACCTGTGCAGAGGAAGATTAGATTTAAATGGAGGAAGGACAGAGATATAAATTCATTTTCAGCTGAGCGCAGTGGAAAGTAAGAAATAGTTGTCTGCGTATGTAGAAACTGCCTTTAAATCCAACAGCTACTTTGTACTGCTTCAGATAATGGGAGGTGGCTGGTGTGTAATTCATGTGAGGAGCAGGTACGCTACAGGGCTCAAAATGAAACGGGGATTTATATTTAGGCAGGGAAATGAAAATAACCACGTGTGGGGACGACGTGGCTGATGCTGTCTTCCTGGAATAAATCAGCTTCTGCAATGATTATGGCCCTTCCGTGAATTAAATTCAAAAAAGTCAGTCCGACAATACAAAAGAAGACCTTTACTTGAAAGTAGGTGTGATGATATTAAGCGATCTGCTTGGAAGAAAGCTGCGTGAGAACGGAATGATTTGTAGTTGATTGTTTAATCAAAGGTAAGTATCAAACAAGCCCTCTATGCACGAGCTGTTTAAGATTTGTCTTTCTTTCCAGCCCATTGCTGCACCAGCACTGTCCCGGCATGGCCGAGCCCCGCGGCTGGCATTGCAGCCCTCCGGCATGGCAGCTATGGGGTGAGCCCAGAAAAGGAGAGGACGTTTCCCGGTGGGTTTGGGCAGACCCCCTCGGCCCCCCCGTTCCCCAGCGGCCCTCACCGTGTCCTGCGTTGGTTCCCCGAAGGGAGGCTGCGGCGAGCGGGTGCTGCCCGTGGGGCTCGGTCACAGCCCGACCGACTTGGGGGGGAAATCACGGGCCGGATCTCTGAGCAACGGATGGTAAAATGCTGGTTTGTACGCGCAGGACGCGGTCTGGGGAGTGGGAAGAGTTGAGCGTTAGAGGTGATTATGTTCTCTGATGAAGGTGCTGGGTGTTTCAGCAAGGGTACTGATGATGCATTCAAGTCTGCAAGTTACTTTCTGCTACACCTTTTTGCTACTCAAATTCGGTGATGTGACTGTCAGTAGGCAGCAACAAAACCCCCATGTTTTGCAAAGCCTGAATCTGTATCTGTAGGACACAAAAACTACTATATTTGCTCGCTTTTGCTGTCCTCGACAAGCAAAAATTTATTTCCATAGATTCTAGTGTACCCTTCCACATGTCCAGAGATTCTAGTGCATCCTTTTATTCTAGGAGAGTTTCAAGAGGTTTGAGAGGTCTGCTGGTAATGGGTTTTGCATGCAGAGCACGTGTGTGTGCCTATGCATTACCATGAATGTTATTTTCTCTTAAATAGCATTTTTTTTCTATTTGTAAATTGCATTTGATCACAGTCTAGAAATATTATATGCCAGAAATTTTCTATCTCGAATTGCTGAATAATAGTATTTGGGTATGCTGCTATGGCAACAGATGTACAGTCTCTGGATTCACATGTCAAAGGTCCTTATCACAACTGGGTTTTTGGATACCCCTTCATTGCACAAGCAGGAAAATACACTGAGCTATCCCAGTAACCCCTGGAAAGACAGCAGCAATAGAATACACTGACATGTTTACTACTTTACATATGGTTTTGAAAGATACATAAAGGCAGGCCTTACATAAAAAAAAAAAAAAAGAAGAAGAACACAAAGGCCAAAAGGACACTGTGGATCAATAACGTGAAAACATTTTATGAATATTTATTATAAATTAGTATTTATATTATACTGATACTTAGAAACTCAACCAACAATGCATTGGCATTGACAATATGTTATACAGTATACAGACTCAAAGTAGGTAACCATCCTTGCCACAAGGCATCTTTTTTTTTCTTCTTCTTCTACAAGACTTAGTGAAATTTTACCAAAAAAGGGCGTTCGTATTAGAAATACATCAGGTTCAAATGACCTTGACCTATGATACGCAGCAATGATCCTAACAAAAGGAGGGGTTAGCCATGCTGCTGGGCAGTCCCTTTCAGCTTTCCTTCTGCATCCAGAGGAGCTGTTCGCATTAATCGAACGGGCTTTGGATCAGCCTGTATTTTTCAGTGTGTGGTTCTCTGAAAGGTGAATTCTTCTTCCTCTTCCCCCTTTGTTGTCATCGCTGTCCCTACACGACCGCGCCGCAGCTGCAGGTCTGTAAGCAGCTGGCAAAGGTGACGTCTCTCTGCCGTCACAGGTCACCAGCCCTCGTTGTAATAGTTCGGTTCAGTGCAAAATACACGGGTACACACGCACGCTCCTTCCGATGAGGTCTGTTTGTAAACAGAGTTTGTGCTTCACAAAAAGAGATGGTAACTTTTGACCAGGAAGACACTGATTAAATAAGTAGGGTTAGTATAGAAGAAACCATAAAGTGTCGATCCCTTAATATCTTTAAGAACAAATAATAAAAATTTCTGTGAGGGATTTCATTAAGTAAAGCCATTTGGGGCAGGGAGATGAACTAGATGACATCCTATATTCTGTATTTCAGTGGCTCTGCCAGCACTGTGCTTGTGCTTGTGTGGGCGTAAGCCTTCACCTCATGCAGGCACCAGACAGAGGAAAGTTGAAATGATATGTCAAGCACATTGGGAAGAAAGCAAACACCTGAGCACCTGGAAGAGTGTCATATGCTCTTAGGCATTTTTTTTACAAAACTTTTTTAATGTCTGAGGCTCACTAAAATAAGCCTATAGGGAAAGACTTTTTGAAAAAGAAAAAAAACACCACCAACAACAACAACAACAAAACAACAAAAAAACACAATAAATCATCTGGTCCATAGTAGGAGCTGCACAGGACAGATATTTTTACTTATTTAATATGTACTGGAAGGTTTAATTTAAGTGGTAGTTGGTGGATGCATTTTTATAAAGCAGACAATTGTCTTAAGAAACTAAAAATTGACTTTGCGGAACATAAAAGCTTTCTGATGGCAGACATTCAAATACTATGCATTAGTGTGGCTATATTGGGAAATATGCAGACTGGGTGTGCTAATTTCTGAGGATATTTTTTCACTGGCTATTTGTAAGAAGCGGCTAATGACAATGTCTTTGGCCTTGGTGGTCTCCATATTCCTCTCCCGTGATATTTGCATGCTGATTTGATCTACGTTAGTCATGATAAGCTCTGAGGCCAGGATCTGAGTGGGCGATGCCCTGTTTGCCGTGCTATCCATGATGTACTGCTTATAGAGTTCCACCAGCTTCTGTTCAAGGTAGTCATTGAGGGCCGAGTCGGAGAGGGGCTGCTGGTGGGCCGCTAAGCTCGCCAGCCGCCAGCATGAGGAGTAGCCTTGAAGCGGCTTGCGGCTGGTGTCGCTGGAGGTGGGGACCTTCATGGACTCCATGGGGAGGGGAATCTCCGAGGACTCCAAGAAGGGGCCTATGCCGCTGTCGCAGGTAAAATCTGTCGTGACTGAGCTAATCGGCACCACGTAGTCCCCGGCTATGTGCAAATCGTTGTAGTTCTTGCAAATGCTTTTGCAGGAAGATGGAACCAGGTAGGTGTCGTTTCTCGTCAGCCCCTTGCAGACATGCATGGCTGGAGATGGCTGCCTTGCGGGCACGGGGTGCTGTGTCGGCTGTAGCAGATTGTCCTTCTGCCTTCTGCTGTGCTTGCTACCTCTAGAGCAAACTGAAGAACTGCACTTGCCAGCAGATCTGCGTCTCTGAAGGAAGCTTCTTCCCTGTGTTTCATCCATGGAAGAATAATTAATGGACTTCATTTCATACACCACTTCCTCAGCCGAACTCTTGCTGTAGAGCTCAGGGTTCAGATCTTCGCAAAGGTAGGCGATTCCATAAAGGTAACCTTCCGACAGCATCCTTCGCCAAAGGAAAGGAACCACCAGCGGACAGAAAAAATGGCAAGAAGAAACCATTAGTTCATTACAAACTCATTGAATGGTGATTACGCTCGCAAGTCTGTTACTACCTGCGGTCAGGTATTTCCAATTTGGACGTGAACAAGAGTCCCTCTGTCTTTCTAGAGGACTTGAGTTAATGAGTGAAGTGATCAGCTAGTCTTCCTGTTGTGCTGTTAACTCGATCACATCAAAGCATATTCTGTATAACGTAACGTATGCCATGTCCAACACAGCCAACAACAAGTGAGTTGGGAAGAGAGGAACAAGAAGCGGTTTGTTGTGGTAATAGTCGCTGTAATAGCTTACACTTAAATATGTCTATTTTTGCCCTTGACTGCAGTAAGAAGTCAAGGGGGTTCCCCCTCTTTCTCATATGCTTTGAAGCAAGTTTTGTTTTGTGTGGTTTGTCAGCTGCCTCTGAACTGTGTTGATTTGAGATTCATATGGAGAGTATCACCCCTTCTGTTCCAGACTAATCAATGACTCAGTGTGGTTCCTTTTTCATTAAAAAATCTCAGATTATTGAATTAGCATTTTGCACTTCTGCATGCCAAGCAGGATGGAATTAACTGTCTGTAACTTTTAGACATGAAAATGTCGGTGGCAAAAGCAAGGCTTTTTGGAGGCATGATTCATCTGGACTGTTTTAGATGCCTAAATCGAAATGAGATGAATTGTGCCCTAGATTTGCTTATCACTCTCCAGTTCCTATAAAAGGATCTTAAACTGACTACCCTGTAGATGTAGAAATCCGCAGTGTGCTTTTGAAGAGACATATTTCAGTGCAATGCACAGGAAAGTGCACATTTCAGAAGTACTCCGGCTCTTTCACTGTTGGATTAGTCGTGAGTACCACCAGCTCTGAAATCAGTTTTCATTGCGTTTCTACAAAGACATGATCAGGTTCCAGCAGCCGCTAACTCTCTCCACTTCTGAGCAGGCAGCTC
The DNA here is from genome assembly GCA_026212715.1 of Elanus axillaris. NCBI lineage: Eukaryota > Metazoa > Chordata > Aves > Accipitriformes > Accipitridae > Elanus > Elanus axillaris. The sequence goes on along the minus strand of JANZLQ010000061.1, from coordinate 14,700,377 downwards.
AGCCTCAAAACCTGCACAGACGTTAACAAAAGGCAGGACTCGCTAGCAAGGACACACACGCATCTGCACATCAGTAAATGTCCTGCCCAGGCTTTAGCAGCTCCACTACCACATAATTGTTCTTAAGTCCACCTCTGTGTCTTTTTTTTTTTTAGCAGATGTCAAGGAGACAATCAGTGGGAAAGATATCCTAAAGAAATTGTGCGGTCCCGCCAAGAGAAAGTAAATCTTAAGTAAAAATAAATTAAAATGAAAATTGTTTTTTCTTTCTATAGTACAAAATATCTTGTGTGACAGAGGAACAAATAACTTGTCCCTGTCTCAATAGCAAGTGCTTTTCTACATTTACTATTTAATCCAATTATATCATTTTCATCCTTAACAGATACTGTCTTTGCAGACATGAACATGTGTCCCAGTTATTTGACAGTTTGTCTGTCTATTTCAAAACACCCGCTGTGATGGAGCACCAGAACGGGAAAATCTTCCCACAAGCTGTGAATGGGGAGGTGGCATCTCTCTGGCACTGTTGACTTATCTTTTCCAAGAGTGAAAGGACTCTCATTTCTGAGTAAAGTATTTCATGTGTCACAGTCGCTAGTGCAAAATGCTGCACTAATAATAAATGTTGGCTATATCCTGCCTAAGCATGGATATAGACTTTATGCAGGTGTTAGGAAGGAGACAGCGTAAGAAAAGACTTTCCTCGTGGGGGGAAAAATCACTTCCGCACTATGAAGAAGAAGGTTGGAGGGAAAATAAACTTCTTTCAGAAGGGAATATTCATGGAAATTAAATGTGTCCAAACACTCACTTTGGTGACCCTGGGTCCTCTCTGCTGCTGCCAGTCGTGTGAGATTTCCCACAGGCAGGTAACATTCAATGAAAAGGGATCTATTTACACAAGAGGGGGAAAAATCATGTTTGGGGCTTGGCATTCCTTGCAGAATGCTGCTGTTGTCTTGCTTTAGGTTTTAGCTGGGATTAAGGTGCCACCGCAGAAATCTTAGCCAAGTGCTAGAGCTACTCGGGTTATCAACTCATCCCCCTCTCGCTTTTGCTTCTGTTCCCCCCTTTTGAAGCACAAAGGCTCTTCCCTTCCCCCTGTTATCCATGGCCCAGGTGGCTTTATTGCAAAGTAACCACTAACTTCGGCTAGCGTGAATCTGGAATTGTTATATGCTTATTTCTATGCTTATTTTTAAAGTGGATTCTGAGAAATGAGTGGAAATGCAACATATGGCCCGTTTGCTGCTCCACCAATGTACGCAAAGCCAGTTGCGTTCAGGTAGCATGTGACACTTCTGTCTTTCCTACTACCCAGATGCATGTTGTTTCTGTCATAAGGTGATACATTAGGGAAATGAAACTACTGGTTTCATTTCTTTGCAATGCATTCTGCAATACTTATTTTAAGAGTTTTAGAGCACACTGTCTGAGACAGGAGTGGAAACAAAAGAACTGGGAAATCCAAAAAAAGATGAGGCTCCCATCGTGCTCAGGAGTTGTGTGTTTTGCTGAATGAGTTGCAAGCTTACCCTCTGAAGTTGGCAAAGGCTGTCGCACTAATCTGACTATTCCCAGCTCTGCAAGGAAATCTGATTGAAGTCTTGATAGGCAGTGTTGAAAGCCTGAATGCAAAAGAGAGGTGTGTGTATCTCTGGTCCTTGCACTTCATATAATATATACGCCTGTCGAATTGTTATTCCGTCACTACCAGTGACTGGTCATGCACTTGGGTCCCCTTTAATTCTTGCATTTGACATCTGATAAGGATGACAGTTTTCATTAATTCTACTTTCTCGTGCCCCTTCTCTTAATCCCCCTTCCATGCCACAGATGCACATCTACACCAGGATTCCAAGTGCACAGGGATTATATCTAATGTCTTTCAATATTTGGGGATTCATGCTCCTTAAATGCAGATTTCACTTCCCTCTTTCTGAAAAAAACTGCATGAGTTTCGTTGCACAAGGAAAGACAGTACCCTTTACAATTCTGATCTGCATTCATCATTTCATGTGTGAGGTGAACAGAGATTTTTCCTTGTGTGACTACTGTCCTGGCAGTGGGAGCTGACTACATTCTAAGCCTAGTGGAGGCAAAGGGAGAAGACTGTCTGGTTTGCACTGTCTTCTCTATCTGACATAGTCTTTATTACGGTCAGATGATCTTAAAATCTCACATGTCTTGCCTGGGGTTTTTGTTCAGTTCTTCAGCAGAAGAAAAACCTAAAGGCAGGATGAATGTTTAAAGCCAAGTGCAGAATTCAGTAGTATTGCCACTATTTTCTGAGCGGCAGCAAATTTGCTGGGTTATAATGCTTGGAGATGGTGCCAATGTTTGCACAAAGACCTCAGATTAGCGTCTGGGAGCAGGCAAACAGAATGAGAGTTCTTGGCTCAGGATAAGCAAAACACTTAAGGAAAGCCTGAGAAGTGTACACAAAGAGACATGATAAATTGTGTCCTATAAAAAAACCTGAGCAAGATGAGAAGTTGCTAGGGAGAACGGAAGAACGTGGTGCCAGCTAGGATCACAGCTTAGTGGGGAAAGGGACATTCTTTTGCATTGCAAAGGGAGGGGATGGAAACTCATAGAAGGCATAAGCTTGTTTTGAATATGTCTGGCTTTCAGATCCCTGAACAAGGCTCTGAATGGCACTGAAGTTGTGCTGCTGGTAGCTGGAGTTCAAGTTTTGACACAGGGTTTACCTTACATTCTAGCTGACTTTCTAGATGAGACCCCAGATGACAAAGTCTCCCTATCTCGAGGGAACTCAAATCCTGTGGATCCATCTGTAGTATTTTTTCCCTATTTTAAGAGACACTTTTTCAGGCTGTGGAGATACAAATCCCTTCAGTGAGGTTTGGGATCTACCTCAGGTTGCAAGACACGCAGGGAAGAGTTCACTTGGCAAGCAGGATAGGCTGGGGAGCGAGCCTGCATACATTGCAGGACCCACATCTCACCTTCCAGCTGGGGCTGGTGTGAAACAGCTCCCAGGAAGCCTCAATGCAGCCAGCGTAGGGAAATCAGGGGAGTGAAGAAGGTAGTATAATGAGCTGTGCATATGGATGAGTACAGCCTTTCCTTAATGCCAGAAACCCACAGATCTTTGGTATCTGAACCCCATTTGTTAATGGTTATCTCTGGTGCCCAGGGCTGCCTTGGGTAAAGGTAACGCTGAGGACACTAAACTGCGTGGTGGGGTGGACGCGTCAGAAGGGAGAACCTTCCTACAGAGACTGGACAGGCTGGAGGAACCCGCTAGCAATAACAGTATGAACTTCAACAAAGACAAGCGCAAGGTCCTCCACAGGGGACGACATAACCACAGAGCCCAGTACAGGCGAGGGTTTGGTGTGGGTGGGGAGCAGCCTTGCTGAAAGGGACCCGGCGCTCCGGGGGGGGACAAGCAGCTGAAGGTGAGCCAGCAGCGTGCTGCTGCACCAGCGAAGGCAAAGCAGATCCCGGGCTGCATCCGCAGGGGCACTACTAGCAGGGATAGAGACGTGATCATCCCCCTCTACTCGGCACTTGTCAGGCTGCACCTGGGGTACTGGGTCCAGTTCTGGTTCCCGCT
>JANZLQ010000061.1:14685480-14695746 GCA_026212715.1 Elanus axillaris | reverse complement strand
GGGGGGGGGCAAGTAGAGTAGGTCTGAGAGGATAATAATCCCATATTTCAAGAGTATGAGGGAATCTCCTCGAAGGACAGGCTGAAGGAAGAAAGTGGGGATAGCCATCTTCCCCAAGAACACATTATACTTTATATGTCTATTGTACTGTTGAACGTTCTTGTCATACAAGTATCTACCCATTTTTAATCATGCTAAATGGATGACAGTGAGCTTCATGAGCAGCTGGTTTCTTTCATTTAGAAAAAAAAATACATTCTTACTGTATGTTTGAGTGCTGTTGTATCTTTAAATGGAGTTTGGGGGGACAGGCTTCCATAAAAATACAATTAAAACTGTATGTGGGTAAATACAGCTTCTTGAGCTCTCAAGTAATTTCCCATCCAAGTCCGTTTTATCAGTTCAATTTCCTTGACACTTCGTACAGAGTAAGCCTGGTTCATCATTTTCCACACTTTTCTTAATCATCTATACCCATATAAAGTTATTTTAGGACATCATCAATCTGGTTGGATAGCATTTTATATCTCATATCCACAGCGTAAGCAACAACACAAAATGTGAGGCAGAGAAGGATTGGGCTCCAAATTCATCAGGTTGACTTGGCTTCCTGGTATTTCTACACTGTGCTTTTGTGGCTTTCTGGGGTGGAAATCATTTCATGTTTCTGGACTTCTGTGTTTATTTTAATGCGTTGCTAGTTGTTGTCATGACTAAACTATATGGACTGCAGTGTTTTGTATCTAAGCAGTTGAAGTAAAGGGGAAACAAATTCATGCACACTCTTATAGAAGAGAATACACTTTCTAGAAGTGAAAAGACTAAATGGTAAAGCAAGAAAGACAGAAAAGGCTGAAGGGGGTTCCCAGGAGGAGTGAGGGAAATGGTGGGCTAACGAGCATTGAAACGTTAGGCACATCTGTTGTAGAGCCCAAAAAAAGCGGGGGGAGGGTGCATGTTGTGTGTGTACACACATGTCAAGCTGTGAGTTTGCAGTGAACCAGGAAATTCGCTGTGCATCAGGAAAATACAATGATAAAGCTGCTTTGTTCATACTTTTTAACATTATCTTGTTTTCAGAGAAGTCTCAGCTTCTTTTCTATGAACGTTTTGTTGACCAGATGCCCATGTTTATCTGTTGTGGTGCCTGGTTTTATTTCTAATCTACAAATAGAGTACTCCAAAGACATTATTCAGACAGTACGCTAACATGCACAGAAAGATCAATAAAAATACATAATTATGACAAAAGCAACACACCTGGTAAGACTCCCTTTAAAAGTACTCTGAAAAACATTTTTAGTACGATTTTGTGAAAGACTAGAAATATCAGAGGAACAATTTTTTTTGGCATTTTGCAGTTGCATTCTAATCACGGTCGGTCATGGTTGTGAAGATGGCACTTTTGAAATGTTCTCATCACTTCTTAAGGCAGCAGAAACTGCATGTGGACAGCAGCTGAGACTCTGCAAACATGCACATGCTTTCAAAACAGAAAAAGTGCAGCTTCACTTTACCAGCTACCTTCTGTGATCCCACACGAACAGAACCGAGCCACTTCGATAAGCAAGAGCAACATTTTCATACATTTATATAACACATAGTATATTTTAGTTCTTACCTCCAAAGACACAGCAGCTGACCAGGTACAGAAAACTTGTCGTCTTCTAACCAGTTTAAAGCTTCCCGTGAGTCTGTCCTACCCCAAAATGCGATGTTCTGTTTTTATTTCCTTTTTCAATACACTTCTAAGATGACATGTGTTTTATTTCTAATCCTCTACAGCACAGAAGTATAGAAAGAAAGTCCCCTAGGAGATGAGGGGGTTTTATAACTGACTGAACTGCAACACGCTGAACTCGCTTCCTCTTTTATGTCTAAATGAAACTTTGTTGTGAAACTATGTACGGTTAAAATAGCCAATTGCAACACACTCAGTCCAGGCAGATGGACTTCTCTTTATTAACTGTTATACAAAAAAAAAAAAAACCCTGGTGAATTGAACAGCTAGAACAATCTTAGAGACACTGCTCATTTGTCCACAACTTACAGTGTACCCCGTTTCAACCGCTATCTATCGTTCGCCTTTTAATCGACACAGCAAGGCACCTAGACGTGTCCAGATTGTTGTGCCAAATAGGTAGGAAGAGATGCCGAAGCAGAAACGCATTTCACAGCAGGCCTACTTTGTTGTCTGCCGACCCTCCTACATGGCCGCTTCCACGGAACAGCACAGCTCAGCTGGTTTATCAGGTTTTGCTGGGTTATCTCTCCCCAAAACCCGTCAGGAGGAAAGTTAGACGGGAGTTGTGCTCCGTACCCCGGTGCCTGCCAGCCCCAGGCAGGCAGCTTGTCTTAGCAGGGGCCGTCTGTGGAAATACCTCCGGCAAGCCGGAGTTCTCCCTCCAGGCTTGAGGTGAACAGGGCTGTGAGATTGCTGTTGGGGCATTCCTTAAAGGAGAGGGGACAAGTACGGTTTGGAGGATGTAACTGGACTGTTGGAATTGGTCCCAATAGGATGTGCAGAATTTGCTTAAAAAGGCATCATCAGGCACCATGCGTTGCAATAATGAGAGACATTTATTTTCATTCTCAGTGTATTTTAACCGCCTTACTGAGGACATATTTCTTATTTTTTTTCTCAGAAGCCTCCAACTCTGCCAGCCAGAAAACATGTTGTAGTACAATGCTTCTATTAACATAATTTTGCTAAATATTCACGGTGATACAGTATGTGATCAGGACTAGGATCCAAAGTCTTAACCATAGGCATGGAAAAAGTTCGCATGTCAGTCTGGGCCTACCTACACATCCCTAGCTAATTCATACAAGAGTTTAATCAAATAATATCATACCAAATCATAGGCTATGCTAGGATCAACAGCATCTAAAAAGCACAAAAACTGGACAAAACTGACAGTTTAATGCAAGTCTCAACAGATCTCTGCTGTAAAAGTAACAGACAACTCTTTTATGCTTAACATTAATATTAACATTATTGTGTTTTTCTCTCTGATCTTTCATCAGTACTATGGACCAATCTCAGGCCTTGTCAAGTTTATATTGCTCCAAGACTTTTTTTCGGTGTTTCCATATCTGGTTGAAATAGTATTGAAGGGAGCAAGAAATAAATCACTAGGAAGTTTTACCTCTTCTGTAGATCCAGAGAGCTCTATATATGCAGGAGCTCAATATTTCTAGTTAGACTGCTGGGAAATAACTTTGGTAGCATAAAAAAGCATTTCTGTAAAGTTCCTCAGAGGGTTTTCAAAATGTATTTTAAATCATCTAAATCCATGTAAAAACAGCAAGATTCAAACGCCCAGGTTTTTGGAAGTAAGTGCTTCCACAGCCAGAAAAGCACAGCTATCCAGAACCACAGAAAAATCAATCTACTTTCACAGATAAATCATACTTCCGTAAACCTAAGTATGGATTTAAGACTTACCTTCAGGCATCTAGATTTGGAAATAAGAAGTGGCCTTTTTTTTCAGTGCTCTAGAGGAAGTCAAACACTATCTGTATTTCTGCACAGTAGCTGCATGTGCTTATGGAAGGGAGATGTAGAACTGTCATTGCTTGTCATATAAATTGCACATTAACATCCTGACAGTCCAGGCTTTGGGGACGCTTGTGTACTCTAGTGATCTTCTCCACGTTCCCTTGTGACCTTGGAAGGGTTATCCTCAGTGAAGAAGCATTGTCCTATATGAATTTTTACATTGTGCCTTATCCGCTGCTCTGAGTGTAGCACTCTGAGGGCCAGATTCAGAGCTGAATGAGTTGGGAGACTACACAACGTAGCGGCGCCTGACCCCTTTCGCAAAGATCCCCGGGTGTGCTGTGCCTCCCGCACCCAGCGGAATAGGTGTGAGAGGAGAGGGAAAGTTTCAGCGCCTTAGGGACTCAGTCAGTCCACCTCTCATCCATAAAAATAGCTCAGACTGTCTGAGGAGATGCCAACTGATTTTTGTCGGTGTACTTTGCTACGGCAAGTCCAATGCATCAAGCATGTGTTATCCCCACCCCCAAAAAAGAAAAGACAAACATTTCAAGCAAGTTGCACAGTTCCCTGTTTCCTTCTCTACCACGTTCCTTCTACTCCCAGTGAGTTTCCTCTAGGAAACTGCTTTAATTTTGACCCTAAGTACATCTATGTTAGCTTCTTATTTCAGTTCAAGAGTTTATTTTCAAAACAAATCTGCCAGCTGCATGCCCTTTATGCTTTGCTTTGCCTCTTGAAGCATGTGAAGCAGATTTCTTTTGGATGAAATTCAGCAGGAGGATGCACACCAGGACCATTCTTGACATTTGCCGTGGGCAAGTTTCCTCGTGGGCTTTCATGGGAGCACAGCGGAGCTAGTCGAAAAATACCCTCCCCAGGACACGCATACCATGGAGGCAGGGTTTCACCACCAGCTCTTCCGCTGTCCACATTCACTCCAAATGTGATGCACTATTGGCTGATGTAAGCAGAACAGAAGAATGCTGTCAAGGGACTCATCTGCGGGATAGTGCTAGACAGTTTACCATTTCTTCACCGAGTAACCCTTGCCCACCGATGACATTCAGCTAGTGTGTCTCAATATGTTGTAACTGATAACACTACACTGCCATAAACACAAGAAAAAAATGAAGTTCCTTCCGTATAGCTACAGGCTCTGCCACTGAGTTTCAGTATAAATAAATCTCTGCTTAGCCTGGGCCTGTTTTGTCAAACAGTGCAAAGGCAGCTGCCTGTCACTTGGAGGTGAAATGTTTGTATTCTAGAAATTATAAATGGGGAGCCTTTGAGAGGACCAATATCCCATAGCTTTTTGTTAAAATTAATAGTAGGAATAAGTGCAGAAAATAAATCAATTTTCCTGTACATATATTCAAGCAGGTATGTACACGGTAAGCTCAAGCAGGTTATCTACTCATTTTAGCTCTATCCCCATTTGGTATGTCTATAGTAATAACTAGGAATTTTGAAATCCAGAAGGTTAAAGATAACACCTTAAGATTATCACCTGGTTTATAATTACTTTGTGCAACTTGACAAAGGGGATATTTGGAATCCTTTTGGTCTTTGGAAGGGAAGGGGTTATGGGAAGGAGATAAGCACATTATCCAGTACTTCATCATAAAGAACAATCATAAATGATTTATGTTCCTTACAGGAGCAAAATCAGTTCTATTTCAAGCTTCCCCATATGCCACACTTGATTAGAGCCTGAAACTCAGTTTCCGATGCATTAATTACACCAGTATAACCAATTATTTGAGTAAAAACATCAGTCTTTGAACAGGGAAGAGGCCTCCATCATACACACTTTTCTCTCCTCTTTCTTCATTGCTGGTAGTAGAAAATAGATCAGTATAATTTTCTAGGTAAAATGTGAGGATTCCCATTTCCAAAAGAGTGCTGGGCAAGTCTGGCTTTGAGATATCTCAGGCTGAAGGGAGTCTCCTGGATGAATTACTCCAGCTCTCTGCCTGTTAGGTGGAAGAAGGGTGGTTGTGGCATCGTTCTCCTCTTGGCCACTTGCTTCGAGGAGGAGAAAAAGAGCACGGATGCACAGAGAGCCTCGCCGCTCTGGAAAAGGCAGGGAGGTTCAGTGCCCACCTGTATTTACTGTTTCCAGCCGTCGATGGCCCACGCAGCACCGAGAAGCCTGACCGTGCTTGGGGCCCAGAGTTCGATGCTTGAAAATGAAATACTCATTTCATCATACAAACGACCACTAAATCTTTTCGTTATCTACAGAGGCAAGGGCCATGGATTTCCTGAGTTCTCGTTGCATTGTAATATGCTTTTTGTACTTCAAGTGACAAGGTAATAGGGAACATTTGCTGCCTTGCTGCTCCTTCTAGTCACTAAAATATACAATTTATTCTCTTGTTAAATTTTGTTTCTTTTTTGTGGCTCACATAAATATTTTAGCTATATCCAGTCATCTCTACAGGTTCACTCTATGTGAAAATCAAGAAAAAAAGCAAGGCCTTGGATATGAGAAAATTATGAGCAAGACCGTTGTACCCTCTGGTAAAATCTCCAAGGACAAAGGGAGTTTTCTGTGAGAAAAGACTGCAGTGTTGGACGTAGCATATTGAAGCTGTTCTACACTACGTTCCCAGCATTAGTCTATTCTAGTAATGAATAGCCAGTTAATGAAGTCTTTTCAGTTCATGTTCTTTTCTCCTCTCACTAATTTACATGAACTAGGAGACTGGTCTCGTCACAGTTCAGAAATCTTTCCCTTCAATCTCAACCTCTCTTTATTCATAATCCTTTATTTACCTTCAGTGGTCAAACTGTTCTGCCAATGTTTTTTTAATGAAGGTCAGAAATAATGGCTGCACCAACGTATTCTGAATAAAGTACCTTACTGTACAAGTGATCCCAGTGACGGCAGAGAGTATACTGTGGTCTCCACGCATAACCACGTATGGGCACATAAGCATATAAGCACTGTTCTTTAGTCTGCAGTGCATGAATCACAAGTGGCCTGTAAAGCATCAGAAGGTGGTGTGCTGGGCAGGCTGCCCTCTTTCCATTGCCAATGGCTGGCCAAAAGCCAGAAACTTTTCTTTTTTTCCTCTTTTCTTCTTCTTTTTTTTTTTTTTTTTGACTAGTAGCATGATAACTTAGAAATGGATGGGTTTAAACAACAGCAAAAATATCTAAACGCCACCTACTTTTTAACACTGCTCTAGCCTCAAATAATAATGAGATATATAGATACATATTTACTGAAATACCGATGCACGCCGTAAATACTGCACACAGTTTGCTCTCTGCTGCTGACTGAAATACCTCGGGGTATGATGCATTGCAGTCAGCAGCAGAGAGGAGCTTGAAACTGCAGTTTTCAAGGGTAGAGCACAAACCACAACTACTCTTCAAGCAACGAAGCCTATTTTCCCCCATCTTACCAGCCAGCTCAGCTAAAGGGTTTATCAGCAGGTATAAGCCTGCTTTCATTTGCACCTTTCAGATCTTTTTAGGGAGTTTTCTGGGGTCATTTTTTAAGCTTTCCAGGTTGCAAAGACATCAGTTCTGCTCCTTTCCTAGAATTTGTGTTGTGGTAGGCCTCGTCCATTTCTTTAAAAAGTCCATTTACAAAGAGGAAATTTAGCAGTGACTTTTTTTTCTGGATTTTTCCCCAAGATACATCATGCCTTTGTAAGTATCTAAACTTTCAAAATATGTATAGATAATCTGAAGGGTTGGTGGTTTCTCCCAATTTTAGTTTTATATAATGCTCTTCATACATTGAAAACTTCTTTAAATGCTTGAAATTCACATAAATCATTTCAGCAAAGTGTGAAAATAAATCTTAATTATTACTTTTGAGTCGTAAGCTTAAGTCGTAAGATACTTTTGAGTTGTGTGTAGCAAATATGAGTGATCAAAATTAGTATTTCAGGTGGCAAACAAATAAAGCAGCCATGCCAGACCCCTGCATTTCAAAGTATCTCCTGCAGAATAAAAAAGTGCTCGAGCCCCTAACTATGTCAGATCATTTCCTACCACTGCAGGAATCCCACAGGGATGTTACAATGCATTCTTTGCTTGGCAAGTCTGAAATGATTACTCGCATATACTCACTTAATTAAGTAGCAGCTAATTACATCCTATGTACCGGACAGAAAGGCACATCATTGCATTAGTGATAAGACTAACCAGTAGGTCTGGTTGGAAGGTAGTTCCACCTTTTATTGCAGGAGTCTTGTTGCGATGCAGTGCCCAGAGCAGAGGGGCCAGCAGCCCACACCACCGTCCTCGGAAGGGGGTAGCAGAGCCTGCAGGTGATTTACCGGCGTTGCCAGAGCAGGCTGTAGCCTACCTGTCTCTCCTCCCCTTGCCTTTCCTCCCCCAAGAACCTTTTTCTGCTTTTTTGCCTCTGGGTGAGCTCTGGATTCCCTTCGCAGCAGATCTCCAGATTTAATAAGCTTTAAGCCTCAGCAAATCCCAGCTGGTAAGAGGAGGAGCGCCTTGTTACACCTGTGTGCAGCCTCAGGACAAGGACGACTACTCATCTCTGCAGGACTAGCTCAGAACAATACTAGCAGTTTTCTTCCCGGCTTTCTGTCAGATTCCCACTGTGGCTAGACACTTTCTGGGATAAGCCAGGATTTTCTGTGTAATTCCAAAGGAAGAGCTAGTTAATTATACTATAAAATTTTCAAATGCTGCTTCCAAAGGCAATACAGATTGGCTGGAACACTGCCTACCTGTATAAAATCCTGCCATATGATACCTACTCTAATTCCAGTGCTTGCATTTAGTCTTTGTTAAAAATAAATCATGCGTCATGCTGCTAATGTACTTCTTGGTTCAGTGACAACCAGTCGCTAGTGCTGAGGCTTCAAGATGAGGCAAAGAGCTTTTAACTGGAAAACAGGATTGAGCAATAGATGGGCTTTTTCTTTTTTAGTTTTTATTATATCTCAGTGTAACAATAAAATCGAAGGCAGTCAGGCTACTAAGAAGGGATTTTTTTGACAGTGTATCAAAATACCACAAAAATTGCAGAAACCCGAGAGGTATTACAGAGGTCTGGTTACATTAGGTGTATTGGGACGTGTCTGTAATTTCCAGGTAGAGCCATCCAGTGGTAACTGCCTGAATTTCATGTACCTTTTCCTCAAGTACTGGCTTTTGCTTTGCCTCTGATTTCCGCATCCCTCGCTTCTTATTCTTTCATGGTTCCCGCAACCAACTTTTTCAGCTATCTCAAATTCTCTGCCAGTAACGTTCAATTGCAAATTGTGTCTGAATTCATGCACTGTCTTCAGGAGGTTTACAAAGGAGATGATCGGGTAAATCTGGAAGAAGCAACAGAGAAAGCAGTTGATCTGCTGACTACTTTTAACAAGATAATAGAAAACCCTCCTGCACTTCGGTCCATACAAACTAGATGCCAGCAAACTACCGCCTGTAGTTTTGTTTGAGTTAGGTATTCCTGGGCAACCACACCACGAACAAACAAAAAAAAAGGAAAAGCAGCAAATGTTAAAGGCGGGAATGACTAGTGGACAAATCATCGGTTCCGCCTGCTAACAAAGAAATGATGCTCATCGCAGTTTGCTGCTGAAGCAATATCCAGAGGCGTGAGACCTGGCAGAGGGGGTGAGAGGGAAGAATAGTACCATGGACAAGTTTCTGAAAAGCAGATTGAAAGCTAAGGGTCACTGAGTTGATTTTTTTAAAGAGATGGTTACTGATAAGGGGCAGAAAAACATTAAATCAAGCGATTATACAGGCATAGAGAAAGAAGGAAGATTTTTCAGATGGAGGATGAAACTAAGATTTGGCAAAGAAAACCAATAGAAAAACGTTATTTAGTAACATAAATAAGAGGAAAATCATTTAAGAGAAATGGGTCCACTGTGGTTTCTGAAAACAACACGCATATTTGCTTTAAGGTGGAACACAGTAAGTTAATGAAAAGTGTATGTCTGATGAGGTGCATGGAAGATTTACTGAAGATACATATACATATTCAGGAAGACTGGGACGGAAACAATACAAACACTTAGGAATAAGGTAGAACATTTTAAATTAAAAAATTAAAATTATAAGCCACCAGCGTGTCCCTGTAGAAAGAAGGGCAGTATCGTCGTGTGCTGCATTAGGCAGACCATTGCCAGCAGGTTGAGAAAGCTGATCCTTCCCCTCTGCTCATCCCTGGTGAGACACATCTGGAGGGCTGGGTCCAGCGCTGGGCTCCCAATATGAGACATGGACATACTGAAGTGAGTCCAGCACAGAGCCGCAAAGCTGACTGAGGGACTGGAGTACCTGACGTAAGAGAAAAGGCTGAAAGGGCTGGGACTGCTCAGCCTGGAGAAGGCTCGGGGGGATTTATCCATGTGCATAAATACCTGATGAGGGGAGAACAGCCAACAGAGCCAGACTCTTCTCAGTGACAGGATGAGAGGTAATGGGCACAAACTGAAATATACAAAATTTCATGCAAACATAAGACACTTTTTTACAGTGAAGGTGGTCCAACACAGGAACAGGTTGCTCAGAGACACTGTGGAGTTTCCATCCGTGAAGATACTCAAAACCCAAGTGGACACAGCTCTGAGCAACCTGTTCTCCCTGACTTTGCTGAGACCAGATGATCGCAGAATCATAGAGTGGTTTGGGTTGGAAGGGACCTTAAAGATGATCTCATTCCAACCCCCCTGCCACGGGCAGGGACACCTTCCACCACACCAGGTTGCTCCAAGCCCCATCCAGCCTGGCCTTGGACACTGCCAGGGATGGGG
>JANZLQ010000061.1:14669401-14685380 GCA_026212715.1 Elanus axillaris | reverse complement strand
CCTGTCCTCACAGCAGAGGTGCTCCAGCCCTCTCATCATCTTCACGGCCCTCCTCTGGACCCGCTCCACCAGGTCCATGTCCTTCTGATGTTGGGGTTCCCAGAGCTGAAGGCAGTGCTGCAGGACAGGTCTCAGGAGAGCGGAGCAGAGGGGGACAATCACCTCCCTCGACCTGCTGGCCACGCTTTTTTTGATGCAGTCCAGGATATGGTTGGCTTTCTGGGCTGCATGCGCATGTTGCTGGCTCCTCTTCAGTTTTTCATCCACCAATTCCCCCAAGTCCTTCTCCACAGGGCTGCTCTAAATCCACTCATCGCCCGGCCTGCATTTGTGCTTGGGATCGCCCCGACCCATGTGCAGGACCTTGCGCTTGGCCTTGTCAAACTCCATGAGGTTGGCACGGGCCCACCGCTCGAGCCTGTCCAGGTCCCTCTGGATGGGATCCCTTCCCTCCGGCGTGTCGACCGCACCACGCAGCTCGGTGTCGTCGGCAAACGTGCTAAGGCTGCGCTCAATCCCACTGTCCGTGCTGCCAACAAAGATGTTAAACAGCACCAGTCGCTATACCGAGGAATGTCACTGGTCTCCACTCGGATATTGAGCCGTTGACCGCAACTCTTTGAGTACAACGACCCAGCCAATTCCTGGTCCATCCATCAAATCCATGTCTCTCCAATTTAGAGACAAGAATGTTGTGCAGGACAGTGCCAAACGCTTTGCACACGTCCAGGTAGATGACATCTGTTGCTCTTCCCTTATCCACCAATGCTGTAAACCCACTGTAGAAGGCCACCACATTTGTCAAGTACAATTTGCCGCTAGTGAAGCCCTGTTGACTGTCACCTATCACCTTCTTATTTTCCATGCGCCTTAGCATATTTTCCAGGAGGATCCACCCCATGATCTTGCCAGGCCCAGAGGTGAGATCTTCACAGGTGCCTTCCTGCCTCAGCTGGTCTGTGATTCTAAATCGGAAGGAAGTAGAAAATCTAGTATTTTGTACAAAAGACAAGAAATATTTTTCTGCGAATGTTTGCTGCTACTGCAACATAAAATAACAGTGATGTGTGAAAATACATTGATACAATACAATAAGCAAATATGTGTGACTGTAAGCACAGCAACACAGATAAAAGCTGGATATGAAACTAGACAAAGAGGTAACAGAATAACCACAAAGGAGAAAAATGGTGACTTAAGGTAAAGCAAGATTTCTGTGCTCAAACCAACTTTTGATATTTGCTAATTGTCTAATGGTCTATATTGCCAACACTGCCAACATCTTCTGTGTTTCTGAATGAGATCTGTAAATATTACATGACTAATTTTCTCAACGTGTAAAATTACTTAACAGCAAGTACTAGTTCACACAACACTTTCCGAAAAACAAGGCAATCTCGTGGATTTGGTTTCACAAAAGGGAAACAAATTGAAGTGATTTCAGTAACCCCTAAGCAAAACTGTGAACTAAGAGAAAGCTAAACAAAGGGGGCCACAGGCCAAGTAATTACATTTCCATAGGAAAAGATATTGCCAGAGCAAGTTTGAAATGCTGGCATCAAGAATCCCAAAAGAGCAGAGAGATTCCTGCACATCAACAAGAGGTAGGAAACTTAAGAGTTCAGGACAATGGGGATGACACAGGTTTTTGTTTGTTTCTTTGTTTTAAAAAAGCAGTTATGAAACCAGGAAAAGTAGGAGTAGCACCTACTAAACTGAAAAGTTTAAATCCTAAGTCAGTATTAAGGAATGTTTGTCTTTTTCTGGGCATTCTAGAAATGTTGAAAAATGTACGCTTGTGCTAGCAGGCAAAGTTGGTTATTTCCTTTTTTTTTTCTTTAAATTGTTTATCTTTTGTTTTGTGTTAGGTAGTTGGCATCTTTAATGACGTGGTAAAGATATTTATTAGGGAAGAACTAGATAAATCATCAGAAATTAGAGAAGTTTATTATTTCTAATTTTTTTTTGTCTTGTATCGCACCAAGCTGCACAAACATCATTACTTGCAACACAGAAATTGTAACTTTAAAATTACAGAGACCATACAGACATCTGTATCATGATCCAACTGAGGAACCATTCATGCTAAGTCAGCCAAGGCAAAATAAAATAATAGAAGTTTGTAAAATAATTATACATACCCAGATGCTATAATAAGGTAAGGAGCACTTTGCATCAGAGCATAAATCACATTCTGCTATGGATTTACTGTTACAAGTAACTAGGAAATGTTTCTCAACATCCCTGACTCAATCATGTGTGATACCTGATGCAATCAACGGTCACAGAAATTTGCATCTAGCCTTGCACCAGAACACAGTACTTTGAACCCGGTATTATTATGCCAAGGCAAAACTCAGGATTCAGGCTGCTCACTGCCCTTAAAACAGGTTGTTTGCTTATCACTCACAGACTCTGGACTTCAGAGAAAGGTGGTCATATTATAGATAACGTTCTCTGGTTGCCCTGAGGAGCTCTAGAGTAAGACTGCTAAGGCCAACTGTGTAAAGAGAAAAACCTGGTCTCTGATGACTACCCTGAAGGGTTGGACAGTTTTTTAACTGAAGTGTTTGAATCGGCTATATCATTCTAAATTGAAGACTGGCTGGAAGGGGGCCACATCCCCCCAGCCACGTGCCACAACTTCTCCACAGACCCAGTTGTATCTCCAGCATGAAGCACCAGCTCTCCTGAAGAGCAGAAGCTGCTTGGTCACTGCCTTGCTGCCTTTCAGCTGTGGCTGAGGAGGGGACGGAGAAGAGCTAACTTCAGCCATTCTGTTGCTGAAGGAGAGAGAGAGGGAGAGGGAGAGGAGAGGAGACGACAGGACAGGACAGGACAGGACAGGACAGGACAGGACAGGAGCAGTGGGTGTCTTCGTAGCGCAGGGGGGGAGAAAACTTTGTCCTGTCCTCAGAAAAATATTACGAAACCGTTTGGTAATTGAGACACTCTTTTACATGCAGACTGGAAGAAATAATCTTTTTTTTTTTTTTCACTTCTCCAGTCCTGAGGCCCACAACCACAGAAGATCATTGGACTCGCCTGCTGCAGGTGGCAGGGCTCATATTTAAAGGCACAAAGGTGAAAGGAAGAGGTTGGGCCTCTTGAGATTTGCATTAGTGAGATAAGACGTATTTTGTAAGGTTTGCTAAGAAAAGGACACTCCACCCTTGAACTGCTTCTTTGGCAGAGCACATTCCAATTCCTCATTCTTTGCCTCCTGAGGTAAATGAACTGAGCATTGCTCGTAAAATTGTAGAATGAACTTTCCCATGACCAGTAAATTTGTTATAAACAAGATAGTCTCTGAACTTGAATCAACAAACGAGAGGCAGAGTGACTGTGTAACAAATACAGTATCCACACACCAGCAGCTCTACGTGCAGAAGGACAAAACACATCCAGGGAAAATAGCTTCTCACCTTTCTCCCACAACAGCCTCTTCTTCAGTGAGTGATTGCGTATCAGATTTATTTGGCAGGCTGGCTGTTTAAAGTTTACCCAATGAGGGCTTTTTGCATGACCAAAAGATAGTGCGCAGGGTGTTTCTTTCAGGAGATATTTTCTGTTTAGCAGTATAAATCTGATCTTCAAATTTTATGGGACTGGCCTGGAGAAAAGCTAATATTCCAAGCTAAAAATAACTTCTCGGAGTTAATTTATTTTGATGAAAAAAATCTTTCCTTTATTTGCCAAAATATATAGCTCTGAAGTAACTTTAAAGCATCTGAAATGTTCAGTGCTTAATTCTGTTATGCAATTCTTAATCCCTCCTCTCCTGCCCAGCAAGCTGTCATGAGAATTATACTTTGTTAGCTGGGATCACCTGTTTCACATATGCTGTCTCAGTTATCAAAACGGTAAAAAGTAAAACCTTCTGCTGACATGTATAAGGAAAACGTAGCATTTCAGCCTCAGAAGAGCTCTTTGGTTTATATCAGGCTTCTAATTATTACAAGATTTTAAAGAGGAAGAGGCACAAAGAAAATAAGAATCAGTCCTTCCAGAAGAAGGTACAGAAAAAAGTCCTTTTATTTGGTTGTTTATTTGCATGGGAACCTTAGGGGATAGCCTAACTGAATCTCTAGGGGAAAAATAAAAAGGTGGTTTTTATAAATCTTAGAAGAGGATAATGAGGTGACCTTCTGAGTTCAGTTCCAACCTAAATTATTTTATGAAAATTAATGGTGTTATACTCAGAAAACCACTGACTACTTTATGCTATTTGATGTATGTTATGGTATTATTTTAATATAATATCTGGAAATACTATATTATTATACAAAACTTTATATGTGTTTATATTACATATATATAAGAAGACATTCACAAAATTATATATATTATAGACATATGTAATAATTATCATTAATTAGTGTTAATACAACTTATTTTCAATGTTCACGTCACGCTTTGAAATATTGTTGTGAATTAATTAGAACTGTACTTCCCTACATTTCAAATGGCTTTGAGATTTCTAATGCTCTCTGTCCTCTTTTCTTTCAGCAGACTCCCATGCTCCACCACTAATTATCTGAGAACTTTGTACAAAACACACCACGGTAGTAGGTTTTTCTGTTTACTCACTGTTTATCTTGTTTACAAAAGTACAGCAAACAAAAAGGGTAAGCAAACATATCCAAGAAAAAGCTAGTTTCTTTCTTAAGTAAGCAGTGGCAAAGCAAAGCAAAGCAAACACACACACACACACAAACATCAAACACCTTTTAGGGCATCCACAGGAGAAATGCACATCTTTCCTTCTTAAATTCACTGCAAAAGCTTCCTTTGACTGCAGGGGGAGCAAGAATTTTCCTAAAGCATTTTTGAAACATCCAGTTGTGGCTCGTTCACTGTGCAGTGTCTTGGTCATTAGCCAGATAACTATTTCTGCGTAGAACAGAAAGAATAAACTACATCTATAGCATATGAAATCAACTGAGCAGTGTGTTGCCTCAGGCTGACTCCCCGTCTCAAATAATGTGGTAGAAATGGATGTATAAAAGAGGCTAAGGTTAGCAATTAAATTTCTTTGTAGTAGTATTATTATACCAAAAATATAACCTCATGCAGAATGAACAGTCAGCTATGAATTTATGTTAGAATAATAGGAACCTTATAATGTCATTAGAAAGGGGTTTTTTTCTACTTCTGCAATAAGTAGATGAATTTTACCACTGCTACGCTGATGTTCATCATCTGAATGTCTAGCCTTATGATTTTATCTATGTCCCTAGTATCTTTTGGCCTAATAGCCTCAATAAGGAGTATATACAGCCAAATCACTCTTTTGTAGTCATTAGAATGTTATTAAATCGCATAGAACAATCAACTCGGCTTCTAGAAGTTAAGGTACTCGCAGGGATGACGCACAAACAAGGCAGCTGGAGCAGTTTCCACCCTAGCTCTCAACTCTGCCCCTAAGGAGCTTCTTCTGCTCCTGCAGCAGAGTGTTGTAACCTGGGGAGCACCAAATGCATGTGAGTAAGCGGTTCTCATAATAGACCAAGAGCATTACTGGAATTAGCAGCAGTTAAGAGAAGTAGCTGCAATATGAATACATAAATACATTCTGTTAACAAACCACTGCTGGGTAGACTGAAATGTCAAAGACCATGGAATAGGAGGGAATAACATGACTACAGTGTGCTACAGTTACCAGGAACCTACCTTGGGAAACATGAGCAGGAAGCTGTGTTTTGAGGTATAGTGAAGAAAAACAGGAACCTGCTGTGTGAAAACCCATTCAGCCAGCACATAAGATTCACATCATTTGACCACGTACAGAACTGCATAATAACCTATTGAAATAGCCATAACTGATAGCAGAGGTGGAGCCATCTTTACATGGCATACATAAGCCTGTAACAAACAGCTCCTGTTGCAGAAACATCTGTGCTTCAGAATCCAGTGTGCAAATCTGACCACTCTGGTTGCCTGCAATGCTATGTGTGTATTACTTCATGGTCACTCCAGGGAAAGACGCCCTTTATGTTTGCCTCTGGTCTAGCATCCTGCCTTTTACGCTTGGTTGTAATCCAGCTGGCTCTGACAGAAGCAGGTATTAACACTAGAGTCACCCTGGGTTTCCTGGACTGCAGCAGGCGAGTTCCTGTGCTGGGTCAGGACTGTGTGGTGAGCAGTTCATCCTCGATTTCCAGGAAAGGAGCAAGAAGAGCCGAACCAGTTGCTGTTTCAGACGAGCGATTTTCTTTTTGTGTGTCGTGGTCTTCCACCATGGCACCAGCAGAGTGCATTCTTTAGATCAGTTGTCCTAAGTAACAGTTAAGTCTCAGCGGATGCTCAGAAAGCACACAATAAATTATCAAAATGTCAAATTCAGTCTTTGAAGATCCCTCCACATATCCACTTTTTTTTTGGGTGACTGGGCTTTTTGTCCCAATGATATCTACTAGATATGTTTCAAATTTCTCACGCTCTCCTCAGGATATTACGCAGGTTTCTTTACCTTGCAACCTCAGTTACTCTCCGCTGCTGAAGAGCGCTTTTCTCTCGGGCAGCTTCATTGATAGCTTCATTGACAGCTTGGTTGGCTTCCTCCCTGTCTTTTTCTTGTAGTTTATTTTAGTTGATTCCATCTGAGAGTTTCTTCTCTTTCTAGAGATGGGTTGTTGTTTTTTTCCCTCACAAATGTAGTTCTGGAGTTCTGCTTTTGCAATCCCAGAAAGAAATATATGCAATATCTTCCAAATTAATTTCAAATCCAATTCAATTCCCAATTCAAACACAGCAAGGCACCTTTTATGAAGTTCAAAAAGGTTGGTGTTCATTTTGGTGTCCCCAGAGTCCCCCAAGCTATATTTGCCAGCTTACATAGCAAATTAATTTTCTGACTCGGGAAGAAACTTGTGCATTATACATGTCTACTTCTATTCCTTTGAACCTAGAACACTCCGAAATAGAGAGCACAAGCTTCAGGAATAGGTCCTGCTGGTGCGTGCCATCACATCAGTGTCAGACCTTGGCATCAGAAAGGATCCATTACTTGGGATCAGCCCTTTCATACACTGGTCCCTGGAAGCATTGGTCAAACTGACACCTTCTCATCTGCCATCTCCTTCCACAACTTCTCCCAACTGTTGACTGAAGATGTCTAAGGAACTTTGGTTTCTTACTATCCAGTTGCTAATTCAAGAGGTTCTAGGCTAGGCTTCAAAGCCCTTCGCTAGTAACAGCAAGGTCTTGAAGGAGAAGTAAAAGAAGAAAAACAGTGTCGAAGTGCTTGGCTTGATTCAGCCCCCAGAACTGTTTACAGCTCCTGCGACACCAGCTAGTACTGCTGAAAGAAAAAGAAAGGAAAAAAAAAAAAGGTTACTAAGAAGAAAACCTTTGGAGTTTTCTGCAGGACTCAGTCTCCAGGAATCCTTTAGAATCACACTTAGGATCATAGAATCATTTAGGTTGGAAAAGATCTTTAAGATCATCAAGTCCAACTGTTAGCCTAACACTGCCAAGTCCACCACTAAACCATGACCCCAAGCACCACATCTACACATCTTTTAAATACCTCCAGGGATGGTGACTCCACCACTTCCCTGGGCAGCCTGTTCCAATGCTTGACAACCCTTTTGGTGAAGAATTTTTCCTAATATCCAATCTAAACCTCACCTGGCACAACTTGAGGCCATTTTCTCTCATCCTATCACTTGTTACTTGGGAGAAGAGACCAGCCCCCACCTCGCTACAGGCCCTTTTCAGGTAGCTATAGAGAGCGATCAGGTCTCCCCTCAGCCTCCTTTTCTCCAGACTGAACAGCCCCAGTTCCCTCGGCCACTCCTCATCCGACTTGTGCTCCAGGCCCCTCAGCAGCTTCGTTGCCCCTCTTTGAACATGCTCTAGCCCCTAAGTGTCTTTCTTGCAGTGAGAAGCCCAAAACTGAACACAGTATTTGAGGAGTGGCCTCACCAGTGCTGAGTACAGGGGGACAGACACTTCCCTAGTCCTGCTGGTCACATTAATTCTGATACACTTGAAACTACATCTCACAACCCACCCTTTTAGGAAAATACTGACACTGCTCCTTTCGGAAAGGGGCAGGGCTACTTCTGACGTCAAGGTTAGGACTCTCTGGGGTTCTCCTCCTCCTAGAACCCAAACTCCATCAGAAGAGGGATGCTTCTCACACAAGATGTTCAGCCTCTTCTGGCCTCATAGTGGTACTGATCAATCATGGATTCTGCAAAGCCCAGTCTTTTCCTGCACTTCTAAACACTGCTGTTTCAGGACAATGGCCCATTTATCCCCAGTATCAGTCAGAAAGGATTTCTCAGGCTACATACAGAACCCCTAGATTCACAACATAAATTCAGGGTATTTTCATGATCTCTTGTGGAAGGTATTCCCAAATGTTATGGCACTGCTGGAGGAGTCAGCAATACTGAACAAGGTTTATAGGACAATATCCAACACCCGGTCTCTCCAGAATGTCTTTACCTATAAATCATGCTCTGCTGGACTCTTCTTACCTACTCGGTGATCCTCTGCAGAAGTAGTGGACTGTAAATATCATATCCTTGCTAGGATTACAGAGTTTTTATTTAAACACCTACCCTGTTCTTTCATTTAGGGCAATAGCTAGAAAACTCAGAAATACATAAAAAGGTTAGAGCTGTAAAAACAGGAGAAATGTTTTAATCTGGCAGCAACTCTTAAGTCTGGGTTTCCAATTACCATATCAAGCTTTGCTCCTAGGTCTTCTTTCTTTTATTTTGAACCATTGTGTAGGCTATATATCTGTTTCATTATTAATCTAGTAGCAATTACTACCCATTCCTCAGCTGTCAAAAACTGACACAAAAGTTAAAAACTGAAGCAAAGGCATGTCCCATGCTCCTCTTTTGGTAAGAAATCCCTGGACACTGTGAAAACTGAGGTTGCGATTTGCATTACTTCTGACTCCTTGATGACTTGGGTATGGAAGTAACCACCGCAGTTATCAGCAGTCCCACTTGCAGTGTAAGTGACATTTAGGTACTAACAGAAGAACTTTTTAACAAGCCTGTTTTCCTGATGGGGTACCCCTTCACACATGTATCATGCTTCTGCATCAGAATGTAGCCACATTTACTAGCAGTTTAGCTGAAATTTTATGCTTTCCTAGCCCTCCAGTCTCTAAAATGGAAGAATCACTGTACTCCTTGGATGTCCGTGGGGTTCTGCCTTTTTGTATCTGGAAACTTTCAGATACTCTCCAATATCATTCATACCTATTGCTAACACCCAGCCCCAGAGAGGTATTTTTGATTTGGCTATTTAGGGCAAAGGTGACATCAGTGAATGACTGTCTCAGAATGATCTCAGGACTGTCTGCATCTTCAAAATCTATAGGATGGCCCCCTAAAGCTTCATTATTAAACCACTAGAGACTATGAAGCACTATACAACTGCTAGAGCATTTGGAAATGGTGCAGATAGTGGCAGCAATCCTGAGGTCATTGTTTGCTTGAAGCACTTTTATTGTTTCAGATTCTGCTTGGAGACATGTCCCATGGAAAGTGTCATGCAGTACTTCTGAAGGAAAGAAAAGAGGTTGTTTAGCCACAGCTTAAGTTTCTTGAGAACTGTAACCCACTGGTACACTAGCTTAATGCTCTCCTCTGTCTCTACTTCATATTCCAACTTGCCTCTGTTTAGATTACAAATGGAGAGGAACTGAAAGCATGTACCTGATGTCTGCCTACAGACCTGTCATGGACTGAAAGGCAGTAAAGCTAGAGCTTGGCTAGAGGTAGTCGGAATGGAGTGCTCATTGCACTTACCCTCTAAAAAGGTCACAGAACCACAGAACCACGTGTGCTGGAAGGAACCTCTGGAGGCCAGCTGGTCCCACCTCCTGTTCAAAGCAGGCCCAGTTAGAGCAGGTTGGTCAGGCCTTGTCCAGTTGTATTTTGAATATCCTGAAGGATGGAGATTTTACAGCCTCTCTGGGCATCTGCTCCACCGTTTGACAACTCTGATTGGGGGGGGGGGGGAAGGGAGAGTTAAAAACAAAAAGTTGCTTATTTCTAGCCATTCCTTACCTCTAAACAAAACTCCATGTGTTCCGACTAGTGTCTCTTCCCTCTAGTCCTGTCACCATGCACCTCTGAGACTGGATTCATCTCCTCTATACCCTCCCACTAGGTAGCTATAGGCAGCAGTAAGATGTCCCCTGGGCCTTCTCTTCTTACGTCTGAGCAAACACAGCTCTCAGGCGCTCTTCATACATTACCTACCAGCTCCCAAGAACTCCAGGTACTGGTAACTAACATCATTTTGCATAAGATATAACCAGAGCACAAAGAATCTCCGGAAGACTTCTGTATAGCTGAGCTCTCCCATTAGTTTTATGAGAGATACACTAAATTGAAAACAGCAATGTATTAAAGTTATTCTGAAAAACAGACAGTATAGTTCAGTCTTCATGACAATACTGTAGCCATTAATGTCTCCAGAGTTTCCCAACAGATGGCTAACATTTGATTTGATGATACGGAGGCTGAAGGTTCATGAGCAGCTGAGGCAATCTAGGAGGTTGCTGTTGCTGAACATTTCATGCTGTCCCTACCACATCACCTCCTACTTATTCTTAACCTTTCCCATGCTCCTAGCTGTGGACAGCTCTGCTTTTGCACCAGCTCTGGCACTCATTACAGTAAGTGAGTCAGTTCAGCTTCTTGGCAGAAAACAATCCACTTTTATTTTGTCTGGGTATGTTTTCTGCCATATTAATGAGCTCAGACAACTCAAGAAAGGTTCCAACAAAAACCAGACCCATTGCACAATAAGCAGAAACTGTGCACAGCCGGGATCAGGATGGTAGTGGAACAACATCATCTTTTAGGACCTCTGTGCAGCTAGATCAACTTACCCTGTGGAATCCTGCCTCTACTAGTTATTATTAGATTATTCAGTCCTGTTCTCTCTGAGGTCAACAGGAATGCAGTTGCTGATTTCTGAGAAATGGAGTGGCTAAGGAATGAAGTGCCTTTGGACCTGAGGGAAAGCTGTCCTTTACCTTTGCTCTGCTAAGGACTTGCGACATGACCACTGGCAAGTGATTTTGCTGCTCTGAGCCTTTCTCCACATCTGTAAAAAAATGCTAGAAGCATGACACTTCGGCAAGAGGTTTTGTAGAGATAATACATCAAAAGCTTTTGAAGTTCATAGACAAAGAAATGTACAGATCCTGGGGCAATCTAATTACCTAGAGTAAATGACTAGACCACTATAATAATAATCAGTACTAAATTCTCAATGCCCTTTCTAAGGATGTTGCACAGCAGTTCAGCATGCAATAACCGAACTGAAAGAGAAAACCGAAAGTATGGGATGTATTTTCTTAAGTATACTAAATATGTATTTTCTTTAATATCATTAAATATATTTCTACAAAATGAACACACATTTTATAGTATGTTTTAATAAATACTATCCTTCTGTACTCTCTGTGGACATATGGCACCTCTCACTTGAAACTTTACTTTTTTCTGCTTTGCTTTGGATCTGCATGATGTAAGAGCTCAAGGTAGTGCAGGATTAACAGAAACTATTTAAATCCAGTGTAGTGACAGTCTCAGGGTTCTCATACAGTTCCACTGCTGCTTCTTGTTTTTAAAATCTTCACCACATATGGAAACCAGAGCCTCGAGTGTGTATCACTAGATTTTCAATCCTGACCTAGGATTAAGAGACAAAAGTGTCAAATATTAGTATTTAGAGCAATTGACCTTTTTTCTAATCCTACTATCATACATAGCAATTTCACTTAAGCTTGTCTTTGGAAATATCCACTTTCCAGTGCAAAAAAGATACATGCTAAAAGATGCACTGTATGAGCAGCAGTTGCCTTGCTTCTGCTTGAAAGCTAAAGTAAAACCCGAATGAGCCTATGAGAATTGGCCTTATCTTCTGTTTATGGAGCACAAACTAGATTAACTCATTTGATAAAAATATGTAACAAAAAAAAAAAAAAGCTAGCAAAATGCAGCTGCTGTGAAGCCAGTAGAAGACTAACTCAGTTTTAATGCTTCCCTTCAATGCAGTGTACACTTTCCTTCAGGAGTAAATTTTGCAGTAAATTGCCCTATTTTTGTATGGAAGCTAGAAGACCAAGTATCTCAGTGTTAAGGATTTTGAAGCACAGAGTATCTACTATACCAGTAATTAATATTTATATTTGTCTGAATTATTCATTTTAATTTCCAAGAATGCTTACTTTTATCTATATAAAATTCTCGGTATTTTTTCTGATTTCCCCATTTTGGTTTGAATAATACTGTGCATGTAAAGATTTATTGGCTTACTACCTGTTTTTCAAAGCACTTCATGTTAGTTGTCTTTAAAATGTGATTTTTTTTGTCTAAGTGTTATTTTTGTCCACCAGAAAAGCAGCAACTGCAACAATGATTGCTGAGGGTTTGAACAGTGTGAGTGACTCCAAATATAAAATGTCATTCAGGGAACACTATTGTCTAATATCAGGTCAGAAGCAAAACACATCCTGCAAGACATTTGTTGCATCACCACAGTCACAATAAAGCTGTTCTTGCCAAATGGTGACAGAGTACTGCATGTGGACACCTTCCAAAATAAACCTAGGAGACAGAACGTAGAATTGTTCATTCTAGTCTCCTTCCTCTGGATCTATGAAAAGGTTCCCTGCACATGGGTGCTGCAGACAATCTATATGAATGTAAGGGCATTGGCAGCCAAGGTCATGATCTGTTTCTGTTTGGCCCCTGAGCCAGTGAGAGAGTCTGAATTTATGCACGTGTGCAGGCATATGTACTCTCACACATACCACTCATCTTCCCAGTAGGCAAAAGGGTGTATGTGACAGCGTGACTCATTCTCCTGGCACACTGTATGCACTTTATACCTACACCTGTTCCAGGCTACTTCAAAATATTTGCCTTCAGCTCTTCCTGGGGGAACACAAAGATCAGACATCAGTAAGGAAGAGCAGGATTCAACTGCCAAGCCCTCTCCATCACTAAGAGGCAGAAGGGAAAGACATGTGCGCCTCTGGCATCCACTCTTTAATTCACACAGTATCACATGCTTGGTGCAGCCTGATACAGTCACATTTTGTCCTTAACTTGAGGTCAATAAAAAAGAATCAGCCAGAAAGAGCAGAATGTAATTACCAATATCCCTCCATCCTGCTGAGATGGAAAAAAACCCACCAAACGCCAAAGAACCCAAACCAAATCAAACAACTGGGTTTATTTGCTATTGAAAATAGCTCTTTAGGAACCAAATTATGTCATCTCTGGAAAATGCACTGTAAATATTTATGTGCTTAACAAATGTGTTTCAAATGTGTTCACTACCTTAAAATATCCAAAAAACCTGTGGGGTTATATTCAGAGGTGGAGAAAACTTCCAGTCAAGTTCAGTCTGAAGACCAAGAGGTCAAAAAGCTGCACGTGGTGCAGCAGTTGCAGGAATCTACATTGCAGGGGGCAGTTGAAAACAAGCACCATCTTCATAAATGTAATATTTTGGGGAACCGAATTCAACTTTGTTGGAATTAAGTTCTCCCAAAACAATGGGAGCCTCCATTATTTCTGCCAGGCTCGAGACTGTTATAGTAAGTAAATCTAACTTCCAGAATCTCTCCCTCTGTCATGAATAGCATATACAAGGCTCCCAACCAGCACTTGCTGGATATGAGCTTGATTTTTTTTTTCTCCCCCTTTTGTATGTTCTTCAGTGGGGGAATAGAATAGCTAACAACTTAAGCTGTATTGTGTAGGCTTGCCTCAGTGAGATCTGAGCCAGAAGCAGAAAAAATTAGTCCACACAGATACCCATGCTCCTTCTTTTTTATAGGAAGCTAAATCCTTTAAAACTATCTTGGCAGACTGTGGCCTTACACCATCTTACTGTAAAGATATGGCCACAGCTCCACCCTCCTTTCCCCTGGAGGCTACTTCCCTGGTACAGTGCCCACTACCTGTACTAAGGACTCTGCAAATAGTAACGCTCATTTATTGTATAATAAATATCACAGAAGAAAAAAATTCTCTGCAAACACTGAATAGAAACGTAAAAGAAGGGAAAGTACACTGTTGAATGAGCCAGGAAGAATAAACTCTTCTCCCTGACTATATTTTCTAGTTTCAGACAAAATTCTTCCCCCCTTCTGTCTGTCTTGCTTGCATGTCTGTTGCCCGTTAAAGAAATGGCTAGAAATAGGCTATCGTTGCCACCCCTCCTGTTCCTGGTCTATGAAAATACACAGGCACTGCTAAAGAAAACCCAATAAAATAGCAGATCTGCACCTCCTAGAAAATTTCCGTAACTCAGTGGTCTTTATAAATTTTACATTTGCATGCTTGCAGCAGAAGTTCATGTTTTGCATAAGTATCAGTCACTATATTGCTTCTTCTGTTTTTGGATCCTGCGAGTCCTCATCCTTTGCTGCAAATCAATAGTCATGACTTACCTTGAGTGAAAATATGTTCAAAACACCATATGGCAGTTTTTAACAGAAACAAAGTAACACAAACCCCACACTTTTCCTAGCAATTATACTAATGAATTCAGACTTAACTAAGATCCCATGAGATTAATTCCTTGAATTGCTAATCTACATGGAGATGCTGTAGTCTTCCATAAACTTTTCAAGTCAGCTGCAGTTGTTGCCTGTGGCTTTGGAGTAGAAGCTGCCTGCAGCACACACCATGACAACTGAAGGATGTAGAGGGTTGTCTCTTGCCAAGCCAGGCACGTTTGTTATGACCTTCTTGTATGACCTGCTGTGGATTCTTCTCTATGGGTTGGAGCACATCCCTGAGCAAATTGATCTCTGAACTACAGCTTATGTTTTAAGAAAGGATACCAGGCTTGGTTATAAAATTTTAGAATAATAGAGAATCCTTCATAATATTTGGTAAGTGGTTCCAGTGTTTCATTACTCTCACTCTTGAGAATATGGACCTTATTACTAAACTGTATTTGTCTCATTTCAGATTTTGTAATTGCGGGCTGCAACTAAATCCCCTGCTATCTATTACCCATTAGCAGCTAGTGCTGTTCGCGTCCCAACCAAGGCTCCTAGATGCCAGCTGAAGTACTAACAAACCAAGAAAGGGTATGTCGGGAGCGTTGGGTAAGATGTCACGCAAAATATTATCAAGTGGCAGCCAACAGATCTTGCTTATCAGGCAGCAATGTCAACAAAACACCAAGAGTTTGGACAAATACCACTAATGGGGAGTTACAACAAAGACAAATTTATTTAATGGCGCCTGTGGGGGCTGAGTTACTGGCTATGCGTGTCACCGGGTAACTTCTTGTGTGCTTTAGTCAGCATTATTAGCTTTTGCAATTCTATCATGGGTCTTGCAACACCAGCAGTTTTTCTTGAAGCACTAGTTACCAACACATAGTAAGTAAGGAAGATCAAGATCCAATTTTTTAAAGCCAGTGACTATTTCTGCTTGGCTCAAGGTAAAAAGCATTGAGAGAGGAAAGAAGCCGCTTTGGGGCTACTAAAGTTTTTCAGGCACTACCATGGCAATGGCGACTCGGTTTTGAACACCTCCTCGGCAATATTCGCTCTGTACAGAAAATTTCCAGCGGACAGCTCGGCTTGGCACCTCCCCAGCGCTCATCCTCTGCGGCTGGATCCCGCCTCCGGAGCGGCCTCGCCAGCGGCCGCGCCGGGAAAGCCAGCCGGGCCCGCGAGGGGTTTCCTTCCTCTCTCCCCGATTACAAGCGAAACAGGTTTCCCTCCGGGGAAGGACGTAAGTGCCCCGGCAAGCTCCGAAGACCCTCGCCAAAGCGGCACGGACCTCCCTCAGGAAACACCTCAGCTTTCCCGCGCCTCCCCTCATGCCAACGGCTCTGGGGCCGTCACGTGACACCACCCCCCCTCCCCGTCTCTGGCTCACTTCCTGCGCACCCCGGCCACGCCCCCCACCTCCCCGCCCCCGCCGCGCCCCGAGCGCTGATTGGCCGTGCGGTG
>JANZLQ010000061.1:14630472-14668882 GCA_026212715.1 Elanus axillaris | reverse complement strand
AGCCCTCTGGGCCCCCGTCGGGCCGGGGCTGCCGGGCCGTGCGGAGAAACGGGCGCCGGTGGACACGGGGGTGGCGGATCAGACCCCACGTCGCCTTCCCGCCGGGCTGGGGTGGGGGAAAACGGAGGGGAGCGGGCCGGGCGGCGGTTCCAGCCGTGCCCGCCCGGCCCCCGAGCCAGGCGGGGGTCAGCGTTTGTGGCCGCTGCATGAGGGGGCTGCCGGATCCCGCTGCTTCGAGCAGGCTGTGTGATACATCGGTCGGGTATCTCGCCCTGAATGAAGTCAAATGGAGAAGGCGCTCAGGCACTAGAGGAGTAGATCCGTGTGAGTTCAGTGACTGTGATTAGCTGGTGTTCGAACGACGCGATGACTGTGCTGCGTTCCCTTCTAAAACCTACTCGGGCCTGTTGGAGTGACTGCTGCAGTTCCGGAGGCTACAACCCTAATGTCAGTGCATCCTTTGCACTGTACATATTCAGGTGACTGAACTTGTACACCTTACGAAAGACGGGCTTGTTTAAGCACAGGAGGAAGGTAGTTTGTTTAAGGATGGAACAGTGAATATATTCATCGTATATATAAGCCCTTTACTTCAAGGATCTAGTTATTTCTATGTTATGCAATAGACAGTAACTAATGTTGTTGTTATATATGAAACTTACTATATAAACTTCCTGCTTGCCAATCTCTACAAATGTCCTGTTGCCTAGTCAGTAAGTCATGGTAATTCGACTTAGATCCCAGTGATAATTGCCACTGTGGAAGTGGAATAGAGATAACAACTAGATACAAAATGTTGTCAAGTGTGCACAGTGTTGAAGGGGGAAGATGAATGTTTTGGCTTGTCCTTGCTTTTTTCTTTTTTTTTTTTTTTCCCAATGCTTCCCCCACGTGGAATGTTCTTTCATGAAGCAGGAGACTAGAATATCTTCTTGACCTATGTTACCGTTATTACTCAGTATCACGACCTCCATGGGATTGTCAAATGACAAAACACAGATCTGGGGGTGGAGAGAAATTACAAACTGACAAATGTCACCAGCCGACTCTCTTGAATGCCAGTTAGGAGTCCTTTTCAGAAGAGGATTTGGAAAAGTTCCCTGTAACACCTGAAGATAAATTCTATCTGCTTTACATGTATGCCAAGTTAACTTTCTTCTTAGCCTAAAAGGATAACACTAGTAGAACTAAAAGAGACACTGCACGCTTTACATTTATACTTAAACTCTTTTACAAGTAATTTTACAAGTTCTTCTAACAAGCAATTTCATACGCTAGATGCATTCATCAATGGCTTGTATACAGTCGGGGTTTCTTCTATGCATATGAGGTACGTTTCCTCTGTCTGAGGATTCAGGGGCTCACACAAATAAATACGAAGCCATAACTCTTTCCTTATTGTTTTTTTTAAAGCATATTGCATCTGTCAGTTTTTGATTCTTCTTGTATCCATCTCAGTTTCTCTCAATTAATTTCAAAATGCAGCATTGTCTTAAACTTGGCAGTGTGATCAAACTGTTATGATAATAAAGTTATGTAGATTTGAGCAAAAAAGATACATCTGAATTAAATCAGAACATGGGGTAGGGTAGAAGAAGAGGGCAAAGTGTGCAGGGACCTGCTACAAGCCGCATCAGTCATTCAGATAATAACATATGTATCTGGAGAATTCTGTGCTGGAAAGAGATTGCCACAGTTAGAAGAGAGACTTTGCTTTGAAATATTTTAAGCCAAAATGTAATGTAGTGCTCTTTTTACCTGAGTTGTTTCTTTGGCTCTCTTATTACCTCTTGATCTTTTACTGTGTTAGTTGTTTTGCATAGCTTTCTCACTGATCGCTCTTCTTTTTTTTTTTTTTCTCTAGTGCTTCCAGTAATTTTAGTCTTCATCAAGTCACCAGTCAAAATCAAACTGTTGGTTACTTTGCACGTGTCTGTTCAGTAGCGCTGTGCAACTGTTACCTAGTTTTTAAAGATGGACCCAGACATCTTTAACCTGGATTTTGACCAGGTTAAAGATGTCTGGGTGAAAAACAGGCTGGTCTTTTGGGGCCGAAGGATGATAGTGTCAACAGTTCAGAGTCTAAATTTACAATTACAGGTGGCCAATTTACAAGCGGTGTTCTGCAGCAGTCAGTAGCAAGGGCTGATACCCCGAAGTATTTTTCTCAACAGCCTGGGGCATGATGGGTTGGAATGCCCTCTCAGGTTTGCAGATGACCACAGAGCTGGGGGAGCAGTTGACTGGAATTCCAGTTGGAGAAGGGGCCTGGCAGAAGTTTCGTGAAGTTCAGCAAAGTTTAGCACTAGGGACAGAAGGCTACGAAGCAGCTTGGTGAAAAAGGACCTGGATTCCTGCTGGACAGCAAGTTGAATATAAGTGATCAGTGTGTCCTTGTGGTGGTGAAGATTAACTACATTAAGAAAAGTGCAGACTGTGGATCAAAGGAAGTAATTATTGCCATCTGTGTGGCACTTAGGAGGCAGCATCCAGAACATGGTGTCTGGTTTTGGTCCCCCCCAGAGGAAGAGAGAGTCTGAAGAACTGGATTTCATCCAGCAGAGTATCACTAACATGATCACTGTGCTGCAGCACCAGGCATGCAAGGAGGGGTTGAGAGATCAGGGGTTGTTTTGTCACAGGGGAGTCTAAGGGTGTGTCTTCAGCTATCTAACCACAGTTTGTAGGGAACACAGAACCAGCCTTTTCTCAGACGTGCACAGAAAAAGAAAACAGGCAATGAACACAAGTTGCCGCAAGTGAAGTTTCAAACAGATGTGAGGAAGAAATGTTTCACTATGAGGGGCTCTCGATCAGGGGCCCAGAAAGCCTGTGGAATTTCCGTCCTTGCAGATGCTCAACCCCTGACTAGAAAAGGCCCTGAACAACTGGGTCTAAGTTCAAGCTTACCTGAGCAGTGGGTTGGGCTAGACAACCTCCAGAGATTCCTTCCAGAATTAGTTATTCTGTGTATGGACACAAGTTTTGAGAGATTCTACTGCTCACGTGAATGAGGCCGTATAAGCACACATGATAAAGAAGCACCAGAACTTAGGTGCATTTCTGTTGCTGTCACTCCTTATTTATCCTTGCCTCTCACACATAATACACATACAGTTTTAGCTCATGCTATAGCTTTACCCTCTGGGGACCCTAATTCAGATCTTTTCTTTGCTAAGCTACTTGCTTTTGCAAAATAAACTGTAATTATTTTTGAGATCTCAACCTTTCTGTTAAGTTGGGTTGAACCTTGATAAGAGATTCAGAGTTACCAGGGAGAGCGCAGTGCGTTAAGTACTACTGCAGTTGCTTCAGGCTCATTTTCTTAAAGATAGCAAGCAGGGAAATGAATAGACTAGGCTAAACAAGTGTACCTAGATGACTAAATTCTTGTCTAGATATTTTGCCAAATATCTGCATTTCTCATGTTCCATTTTATTTTGTTCAAGAATCATATCTTAAAAATCCACTGTAACTTTTTTTGCTAAAACTTTTGGGATCAGGAGCTAATGGCCAGCTGAACCCACTGCCTGATCTCTTGAAAGGTATTTGCTGGGTAAAGTGTTTCTGGCATTTTATCCAGGAGCAGCAAGAATCAAAGTGTTCAGTGAAGTACACATCCAGTGAAGTACATACACAGTAGTTCAAGTTCTAGGTTTGTCAGTCAGCCACAGACAATTTCTTTTTTCACTTCAGAGGAATATTTCTTTCTTCCTTCACTTCCAGAAGAAAAATTCAAATAAAGCTGTATCACACTGTAAGCATTATTTTCAGTAAACAAAACCTGCTTTTAGATAAGGAAAAACTTAGTACCCATTGAGCTTACCCTTCAGAGGGGAATCCGTTTTACCCCTCTACTGAAGGAACATGACCTTTTGGGAAAAAGCAAAACTGGATTGTATAGCTAACATAAGGGTTTGAAAAATTGCAAATACTTCAGTTTTTCCCCAGCTTTTAGCTTTTATCACTTAAAATAAATCACTTAAAAAATTGTAGTTTTGCTTTTTATTCCCATAATCATAAACAGCTCCTTGAGGGAGGTCTCTTCATCAGGAGCCTTCCAAGCAAGATAATTTGTAGAGACTTGTTAAATTGTACTTATTCATAAATTCTGACTGCCTGCTAATCCTAGTTAAATATGGAAGGGGGAATTATTGTTTGTCATCCTTCCCCCAGTTGGGTTGATTTCAGTGCAATTTCAGAACTCCAGCTCTGAGCTTGTTTGCCTGCAAAGCCATAGCTGTTCCAACAGAAACTCATGAAGATACGGCATAGTTTAACAGAAGTAGCTTTACTGCAGGCAGAGTTACATGGCAAAGCTTGAGAGTCATGAAAAGTTACTTCTAAAATCTGTTTTCACTATTGTCTTTTCAGCTGTGCAGCTTCTTGCATCACTTTTATGAGCCTCGTGTTTCAGTTTGTCTCATATTGCTTTTCATTCTTTGAAAATTGTTACAACTGATTCATCTGAGTTCTTTTCCACCAAGATGATAAAGACTCAATGTAATACCATGCAACTGTTTTCACCCCTACATATGATGTCATGTATTATATTAGAGACTCTATACAGAGCTTGAATTAAGGGATCAGCCCTTGTGCTTGTCTGCTTGCTTACATACAGCATAGCTAAGTAGGTCTTTCTTCTCTCCTCCACTCTTGAGATTCAAGGCTGAAGCTCTAATTCTTTGTATGATAATTTGTTGGGAGTGGAAGGAGGGTGTTATTTTTTCCTTTTCTTTAATCTCTCAGCAGAGAGTTCAGTACGCATCTGGAGGTTTTCACTGTCTTTCATCAAATCATCTCTGTTCAAGATAGCTCAACATGTCCAAATAGCCTAGACAATTCTTTTCTGACTACTGCTGATAAAATTAGGGCAAAACTGACTTTGACTTTTTTTTCCCTCTACAAAAAGTGGGAGATCAGTATCATAAACTGGAACCAGTTCTTAATGAATATGAACAGAAGGAAAGCAGTGACAGAAATACACTTCAAACCTGTTTCAACAGGAATGTATTGACTTTATCTGAATTACTCATACTTATTGTTACCTATTTCTCTCTCTCACCACTGTCAGAGAGAAACAAGGATGGTTTGGGGTTTTTTTTTTCTGGCAAGACGGGTTTTGGGGGGTGGAGGAGCAGGGAAGGAGGGGAGGACCCATTTGTTTTATTTATTCCCTAGTTTGTTTATTGTCTTCTAGGTTTAAATGTAATGACTCATTTATGTTTGGCATCCTTTCGTGTATCAGAATTCTATTTATCACTGTAGAACACAGTATTGTTCTCAGTGAAACTTTTTAATCCCTTGCCCTGAGGTACAGGGAGTGTCTGCTGCTTTTGTTGAGGATGTCAGAAGCTTGTGGTTTTGCTTGTGATGGATTAGGAGAGCATGTTTACCTAGCTCTTCTCTATGGGCATGAAAAAAACCCTATACATTTGCAGGATTACTGCTTCTGTTGAGAATATATTGCTGTTAGAACAGCTTGCTTAGGAGGCAAAAAGCCTTGCTGTGCTGGAGCTTCACCCTTTATTATCTGCAGGTCACACAATGCAGATTCAATGAACGACCTTGTCTAATTGAATCTGTATTTATTTCCTGTTAACAGTAGGAATCCTTATGCACTGCCTTCTGTTTCAAGGAATACTGAATGATTAATGGTGAATGATCATCAAATGATATTTTACATTGTTAGTACGTCAGATGCATCCAGGTTCAATAAAAAGTGTTCTATCTTTCTGTCTTTATTATAAAAACAGTAAATGTTACTATGCTTTTGGCAGAAAGGCAATTTCAAGTAAAAAAATCTTGCTGCATACATGCAAAATGTAATCTCTCCTATTAACTATGTTGCATAGTGTTCTAAGACCCATACCCAATTATGCTAGTTCCCTCCAAACATGTACTACTGACAGAACTTACCCTTTTATTGGGATAGCTTCATGTCAAGCCTGAGCTGGTAGATGAAACACAAACAAGTAAATATGGTAAAAAGAATACAGTGTTGCTTTTTCTATGTAAACCTTCCAACTGACAACAGAAAAGGTTGAACATGTACCTTTTTAAGACTTATTTTCTAGGCAGTGGAGGGGAAAAATTAGTGTTGCCATCCTTGGAGGTTTTGAAGACCTGCCTGGAAGAAATCCTTGAGCAATTTGGTCTGATCTCATAGCTGTCCCTGCTTTGAGCACGAGGTTGTACTAGAGATCTCTCAAGGTCCCTTTCAGCTACAATTATTCTATGATTCTAATATAGAACTAGAATGTTTCTAAACTTCAAAGTTTCACTCCAAAGATACACTTCAAGGTTTCAAAGAAACTGGAGAATCAGAACTTCATCTGCTCTTTGTCAGAAATGTTCTAATAGTTTCAGAGTAAACTGTCTTATCTAAATGAAATCAAGAGTTTCTGGATTCAAAGCTTTAAGATAAATTCCTAAAATTTGTGGAATGAGAACAGAGCATTACCAAGGAAGCGTGGAAAAGATTCATTTGTCTCCTAGAGAGTGGATGGGTTTTGTACCCTTAGCACGAGAGTGGTTTCTAAATCTGACCCTCCTCTGCTTGCCATAAAAAGATAGGATGGTATCCTACTGGCCTGTTGTGCAGTTCACCTAAGTCTGCTGTTAGATTTTACTTTCTAGACCCCTGAACGTTCTTCAAGCAAAAGATTCTAAATGGTGCTAGTGAGAAAGCCATTTTCACAGGAATGTCATCATTGCCCAGTTAGTTACGCTGGTTTACTAATTGTACAATTAAGTTGGATGTTTTACTTGGTGTTCTCTTAGCTTGGCCACAGTAGATTACTTTTGGGAACAGGCCACTGATGGTTGATGAAGATCATTGTGTATTCTAGCTGAGCTTCTCCTGCAAAACAGAGCCTCGAACTTGTGATTCTTTAAGAACAGCCATTAGCATAATCCTCAGGATTCTCTACTCTGCTGGGTTTTATCGTAGTATATCCAAATTTTAGGTCACTTTTCTGCATGTTCTTCTCTTTTTTAATATATCATGTTGCTGCAGTGACGTTCTTTTCTTGTCAGATTGTTCATAGGCTCTGTATCTGTACTTTTCTTTTAAACAAACTAGCTTCTACCCAGGTGCTTTTTCTTCACAGTTTGGGCCTTTCTGTGATTTCTAAACTACATGTGATTGTCTGTGTCTTAAAATCACTCTCCCTAAAAGTAAGCTAACCCAAGAAAAGACATAGCTCTGGCATTAAATATCAGAGCAGGAACTAAAGAAGTGTTATTATGACTAGCAATGGGTATTTTACGGAGAGGTATGTTGTAAAATGCATAATTAGTTTAATTTCTACAACCTCCACAAGAAAAAATGTGGTTCTTTCCCAATCCATAAAAAAAAAAAAGCAGTTATAATTCACAGAAAAGCTTACCAACATATTCTTTGCTTACCTTAATCACAAAAGTTCATATATCTGAACCCAGGTTATATGGATATCTGGGTTGATGATAGAAAATGACTATCAATTATCAAAGCACTGTATTTGTTCAAAAGAATAAATGTTAATTTATTGTAGTTTAAACTTGTGTGATCATAGAAAATTCTGTTGTGTAATTTATTTGCAGGTTTTTAATGCGAAAACAGCAGAGCTCTTGAGTCACCATCAGGTTGAGATACAGCAGAAATTCCCTAAAGAAGGGTATGAATTTTCAGTGGGTTTTTTTGTTTGTGTACATTTTGATAGAGCTTACATATTTTTATCTCTGAATGATCAAAACTGATGTTGATTAATAATTATTAAGAACATAGTATCTGCTATAGAAGACTGTGTGGTAGGAAAAATGGCATAAAAAACCCTTCACATTGGGTGTCCGGTATGTGCTCTGAGTTATGTAAACTAAAAATATTTGGTGTTTAACTCCGATCACTCAGTAACATTTTTAAAGTTTAAACTTTAAGGTTTAAAACTAAACTCTCATTTAAAGTGGTAAAGCTGGTCATTTTTACAATCTAATCGTAGTCTTCAGCTTAGTCCATGGAAACTGCTTAGTTTGTTCTCTGAGGTGGTTTTTTTTTGTTTGTTCTTAACTGATTTACCATTTGCTGCCAAAGCTGTCTGTATAGAATAAACCTAAACAAAATTCTTTGTTTTCTGCAGATAGTTTTGTTGTAAAAATACAGCTTACTGTTTAAAAAGAGCTTGGAATTTATGACACTTTTTCTAGATATGTAAAACATACTTTATAGTTAAGATCATGTCAAAATGCTCAGCTGGTTTTTCAGACTAGAATTTCTTTTTTTCCCTAAATGTAATTTTTGGTCTTTGTATTAACTGGTGTCTACTGTCTGTTAAAGATGGGTGGAACAAGATCCAAAGGAAATATTAAAGTCTGTCCATGAATGTGTGGAAAGGACCTGTGAGAAACTGCAACAACTAAACATAGACATCACTAACATAAAAGGTATTCCTAGTACTCTAAGGGTAACTGAGGGCTTTAACATACTCATGGTTGAGCAAGTCAAATTCACTAGTCTTTAAGTCAATAAATAGGAAGGTGGCAGCATGTGCTGGCCTCAAAGAAATGTTAAATTGGAATTGAGAGCACTTTGTTTGGGAGGAATAATGAAAAAACAAGTCCTTCGTGTATATTAGCAATGCAGAATCTACAAAGTAGAGTTAACCTAATCTTGCAAAGTCACAGAGACAAGTGATGAATGAAGAAATTCTGAAATTTAAAGAACTTACTGGGAAAAGCTAGTTTCCCTGTCAGTGTTGTTGCTGTCTCAGTTTGTGGCAAAAAAAGAAGAGAGATTTAGAGCACCTAGTTAAGTGCAGCAAAAGTTGAATGATGAGCTTTTAGAAGTAATTTTTCTAGATTATAACATGAAAAAGTTGGAAGCTTTTTATTTCCCATTTACTTTCCTCTTCTCCTTACCTGTTACTCCCTCCTCTCCACCTTTCCCTTCCCTCCCTTACCCCCAAAAGGGGAAAACAAACCTTCTGAAAAGGATACTTCTTTCTATTTTGTCCTGAAGCCATTGGAGTCAGCAATCAGAGAGAAACAACAGTGGTTTGGGACAAGACAACTGGAGAACCTCTTTATAATGCTATTGGTAACTACTATACTCTCTGAATATGTAATATCATTCGTGTGTTATAGGAAAAATGCTTTCTTAGTTTCCTGTACAGACCTCATTGTGGCCTAGCCTACTAACTTTGATTTTTTGATATCTGTGTCATAAACTTTGTGTTTGTATACACCAGTCCAATTAAAAAAAAAAAAACCTGTTCTGTTAAAATTATTACTTAACAGTTAATAAATCACTTCATGGGCTTTTAACAAAAAACAATGCTCCTGAGGGCTTTTGTACATCTCTGGCATGCAATGAAGCTCTGACTTACACCCAATCGGTTCCTTTTAAATGAAGGAGCATACTAAATTTTCAGGATGCTTTTGATTTAACTTTAAAGGAAAAATGCGTTAAGTAGGTTTCATGAGTACTTACTGATTTGGAGTTTTATTTTTAACTTACCTTAGCTTTTCAGATTATGTCAGCTGAGTAATGGTAATTGTCTAGATTTACTCTTTTAGGCCATGTCAGGTGCCAGATTTAGTTTAGCATAGTATCTCTGAAAAAACAGGACTCTTCCATATTCAAGTGTATGTTGTTAACAGCTTTATCTTGAGCCCAGCTGTACCTTGATAACTCTGACATAGCACTTCAGTTCAAAGTTTTCATAGGAACAGTAAATAATCAACCTGCTATTTGTTTTAACCTCTTAGTTTAATGACAGTCATCTGCTCTATACAACATAGTATTAGTCATTTGCTTATGCTCTGAGAAAAGTATATAACCTATTATGTGGAAAATCCTGTTTGATTTCTCAAATTGTTTGTTCTTCTAAATGAGTTTATCTAACAATTTTTAATTTTTACAATAATGCGTTTAAAATCAATGGCAATACAGTATTCTTTCAATTCATGACAAGCTAAAAATAAAGACAGGAAATTACTGGCAAGAGCTCTAGTTTTGTACAGGCAGCTTATACATGTCACTTTTTCTGTATTAAATCAGTTGATCAGTTAATTTAATTCATGTTTTTAGTGTGGCTTGACCTGAGAACCCAGTCAACAGTTGAACGGCTTCTTAAAAGAATTCCAGGAAAAAACAAAGCCTTTTTTAAGGTAAGAGATATTCCAGAACATTTAAATAGTAGCTGAACTCTTATTACTACTGTATATAATGTTTTGGAGATGTGTGCTTCAAATTCCCCAAAACGAAGTCAGTCAGTTGTACCTTCTAGTCACTTCTTAGTTTGTCAAATAATAAAAAATGTGCATAATACTATACACTAGTCTGAGACTGCAAAATGTTTATGTTTCTCAAAATCAGTGGTTAACAGTCCTTACATATCTCACTGGAGGAGTTGAATGACTAATCGTTAGTGAGATTTAATCATGTGCTACCTATCCAATGATAAGTAAACATCACACACAAAACTTGAGAGCAAGTAGAAAAGGACTGTTTGGAAAATAATTTATTGATGGGGAATATTTTATCCTTTCTCATGTTATGCCTTAATATTGAAATTAATTGCAATCAATCTGAGAACTGGGAAGATAGTTTATAAAGAGCAAGTTCATTCTTTTTTTTATATGGGTGTATATATATAACAATTTGGAAAATAAACGCTTGCACAAAGGTGTCATAATTCTTTGATTTATGTTTTCCTTGATTGATTGTATAAATATTATATATATTATATATTGTATGCTTCCCAATAGGCAGGAAATAGATGTCAAAAAGCATATAAAC
Source organism: Elanus axillaris (assembly GCA_026212715.1). NCBI lineage: Eukaryota > Metazoa > Chordata > Aves > Accipitriformes > Accipitridae > Elanus > Elanus axillaris. The sequence continues at coordinate 14,658,105 of JANZLQ010000061.1, read as the reverse complement.
TTATTTGGTTTTTAACTTCTCGTAGAATACAAATTCCATCTTTCCTGTGTCATGCTGCTCATTTTTGTTGTCATTATTTGCTGTCTAGTCACATGGAGATATCCTAGATAAGACAGGACTTCTGCAAACAACTATTTCCATGTAAATGGTCTTTGAACTGCATTTAGATCAGCTTTGATCTTCGTCCATTAATGCACTGGCCTTTTGTTTTTTGTATTTTCAGACATGTGTATTGTATGCTTAGTACTTACTTAGATAGCAAGTTTGTGTAATTTCTCCGGAGTTTTGTGTCTTCAGTGTTTCACTTATTTCTATATGTAACTACAGTATTCACGGAAAAGGTACTTGCATGGTGTTTAAATGATTTTTTTAATTTATTTTACAGTTAAGGACTGGTCTTCCACTTAGCACTTATTTTAGTGCAGTGAAACTTCGGTGGCTTTTGGATAATGTGGAAGAGATTAAGCAAGCAGTTGATGATGGAAGAGCTATGTTTGGGACTATTGATTCATGGCTTATATGGGTATGTATTTGTGAGTTTTATTATCACCCTTTTAAAAATTAATTTCCCTATCATGCAAATTCCTGTGCAAAGTACTGACACATGATGCCCACTGATGACACAGTGATGTTAATACAAGCTACTGAAGAAATTCCATCAAAGTTCCTTACAATATGAACTTTTACTGTCCCTGTATCACTATATTTTTTTTGTAGATGCTTGTGTGTAATTTACCACTTACAGGTTGCTGTAAAATTTTGCTCATGATTTTGGAAAAATCTTGGACTTTAGAAAGGTGTATTAGACGCCTTTACAATATAAGAATACAGGAGGTACGGTTGTACCCTTACTACCTCTCTCATGCCTTTCTTCTGCTATAATAGGTCTGCCTTTTTAGTTGTTGCAGAAATATCAGAGTTCCTAGTCCCAAGCTGAAAGCTTTGTAAATTTAGAATATTTTTTTTTAATTTGTTGAAGTAAACCTATCTGTTTTCTTGGCAAATACTGTTGATATTTTTTTTGTTCAGAGTTTGACAGGTGGAAAGAATGGAGGCGTTCACTGTACAGATGTAACCAATGCCAGTAGAACAATGTTGTTCAACATTCATTCCTTGGAATGGGATCCTGAGCTCTGCCAGTAAGCTCAGTTTTTCAGTAATACTGTTGTTTAAATAGATTCTACAAGTGATCTGTGAAGAAACTCACGTAATAGTAAGAATCTCTTATCTAGACTAAGATCAGCAATTACTGTTGTATTTACTGTTAGTAATTAAGATTCAGTGTTATCCAGAAGTCCAAATTACAGCTGTCCGGATTAATTAAAAGTAGATTTTTCCTGTAGGTGGAAGACTGGTTCATGGAAACAATGATGTTTAATAGTTTTTTTTATTCCTCTAACCAAATTTGTAAGGCAGTTACAATGATAGTGTCTCTATTTTAAATTTAAATTTATTAACAACAATATTATAAAGCTATTGCTGGAAGAGGAATGACTTCCCACATGAAACATTTGGATATGTCTTCAAAATATTCAAGCATATGCTGTTTTCCTCCATTATTCAGTGTCACTTACTGTAACAAGTGGAAAAACACATAGTGATTAAACTCTAGAAATCAAACTTCCTTTTGTAGTTTTTTTTTCTTTACAGCTTAAACTTATTTAATAAAATAAATGCAAAATGCCTTCTGATTTAGCACTGACCATATATATGAACTATTTTGTATCATGTTCAGGTTCTTTGATATTCCTATGGAAATACTCCCAAAAGTACGAAGCTCCTCTGAGATTTATGGCCTAATGGTATGTTTTAGTGTGTGTGTGTGAAGTTAATCTTGCAAAAATATAACTACATCAATATAGATTTGACAGAATTTCCATAGATTAAGACTAATGGCTTTTTCTAGACCAGTATTGTTTGAGTTATGATTAGTATGTCATTATCTACTCTCATATAATATTATATGAAGTTGAATATTTGTTGTTTTCTCTTTTAAGTGTCAAATAGATAAAGCAAGATGGGAGAGGTTTTTGACAATAATAATAATTCTTATATAAAAATAAGGATAAAATTTTGATTTTTTATTACAGTTACTTACTGACTTAGAAACTACCCATCAGAATGCAATGTATAATGAATAGATTAAAAGAATGAGATTGCTGTAATTAGAGCACAATATTTTTACTTGTACAATTGAAAAGAAGAGATGAAAGTCACTATGGAAGTCTTTGTGATCTAAGAAGACTGGACAAGATGTGTAATGTCTTATTTCCAAATAACTGAAGGCAAGATTAGTCAGCTTCAGTGAACTGGAAAATCACAAGTGACACCTTAGATTGCCTTCTTTTTAAAAAATAAGCTTTTCTTGCCATGTATAGTTACATAGCACTCAGTAAAAAAAATATTTTTTAATATTGTGGTGTCTTTTTAATCACACTGCTTCCAGTGCAGCTGTGAATATTACTTAGGAGTAAATGATTAATTGTCTTCATGGGGCTGAGGTTTCAAGTTTAGTTTGATGCAGCACCAACTCTTCTGAATCAGTGACATCTAATTTATTAGCTTCAGAATCAGATAAACTGGATGTTGTCATTTTGCATTCTTTTCCATCATAGTTTGCCCTATTGTTTACTAAGAACATACAGGCTTTTTGTAATTAAGACAAGTTATGGGATTTTTATTTAAAATATAATTCTACCTTGCCTGAAATGTAAGTATTTTTGCTAATCTCTTAATGGACATGCTGCTAGAAGTCATTGCTGACTTTTATTAATGTGATAGTCAGATGAGAGTGAGTTGTCTTAAGCTGAATTTTTGACGTAAATGGAAGAAGATACTACCTGGCAACTGAAACACTTAAAACTGGTCACTTTAAATGTGAACTTTTGTTTCTCTTCCCCTTTCCTTCCATTTTTTTTTCTTTTTCTTCCTTTTGCTGACTGTAGAAAATCTGTCCTAGCCTGGTGAGTAGAGGCTTCCATTATTAGGCTGACCACCTATATCTTACCCATTCTGTTCAGATGCTATGCATTTCCATTGGTTTAAGGATTTGTAAAAGCACACTTTCTAGACCAATAAATTTGGCGTAAATTTCCAAATTTGAGATATTACAATTAGAGTTCATGGCAAAGTTGTTTCTAAAGTGTAATCTTGATGTAAGTGTTTGCCTTAATTTGTAGGCTGTTAAATGTTTTTTTTTATAGTGAAGTAAAAAATACAGCTACTGGCTAATAAATGTTGGCTGTCTCATTTTATAAATGAGAAAAGCAGGACATTCTGTCTACAAATATTCATTCCATTATAGTGAAATGTCAAATTCATGCAGGGGTTTTCAGTGCATTTATAAACTCAATTACCTTAAATCCAGTTAATTAAAGTGATAACTAAAGAAAAAAAGATTCAGATTGGAAATGCACTTGTATGGCTTCATGAAAATGCATTTTCACAATTGCACAAAGAAACGAAAGAAGTAAAAATTGTCAGGATGTAAACTTCTTGACACCTATTGCAAGAATGCAACTGAAAAAACTGCATGGTCGTGTTTGGAAGAAGTTCTGTATGAGACATAAAATGCTGTGTCTTAAGATGAGGCATCTGTCTTTGCTTAGTGTGTCATCACAATCACATTTTTTTTCTAGTGACTTTACCATTTCGCACTTTTGCATTTCGCACTTGACACTGACTGCACAGATTACACTGAACCTAATTTTCTGTACACTATGATTTCAATAAAATTTTTGTTAAGAACTGTTGAGGTGACGTAAAGTATACCTGTAAATTTCCTGCTCTCTGTTTTTTAGTGTTTTAGGCATAAGCTGCATTCAGCTGAAGTCCAGTGTACAGCTAAACTGAACCGTGTTGCTTATGTGACCCTTCTTTGTTTTCCTTTGAGCATTACAAGTTTAGCTGCTTTTTCATTGCTTAAACTGTAGTCATGGAAAGCTGATTTGGAGCTTTTCTTTCTCTTTTTGCAAATCAGAAATCTGGAGCTTTGACAGGTGTACCAATTTCTGGGGTAAGTCCTATTTTCAACTCAGATTCTGGCATGAGAACCCGATACTGAATGAACATGTCTTCACTGAAAAAACTTTAAGATGCTTGAATCCTGCTACAAATTCAGTTGATATTTTTTTATTTCATGTTAAACATGAAGTAAGCTTTTGAAGTTGAATTATTAATTGACTGGATTCTTTATTACTAAGTTAAGATCTGCCTGTGGAAATGCAGCTGACAGCTTTAATGTGTATGTGTAGTGAGTGCTGTTGGAAACTTAGGATCTCTAAGTAAATGTGTAACACTACAAAATAGAAGCAAGCTCTGCTTTATATATAGAAGGAGTTCAGTATATGCATAATCCAGAAATGTTGGGCAGATTCTCAGCTTTTTCCAATATAGCATGCATAAAGATAGAAAATTTTAATTTGATTTCTTTAAATTGTTCACCATAAGTAGCACAACACATTTCATTTGCAGTTCTTACAAAGGGAAGGGTAGTAAAAAGCACAGGTTGTCTCTATAGATTTTTCCTTGCCTTCAATTACCTGCATGCTCCTAATAGATTAGAGTTCCAATTAAATATATCTGTTCATGTTCCTTTTTCATTCATGTGCAGACATTTGCTAAAAAAAAAATGAATGTCTTTTCAGTGCTTGGGTGACCAGTCTGCTGCTCTTGTTGGGCAAATGTGTTTTCAAGATGGGCAGGCAAAAAATACGTAAGTTTTTATGAAAGTTGTAAGATAAGCACACTGTTCTGTTTTGAATTTAGTATTAATTTCTCTTACAACTTAGCTGCCAAATGCTTTTGCAGTTACTGCATAACTACAGCTCTACCTTTTGAATGTGCTGACCTACAAAGTAAACAGTGTCCTGACTTTTATAAAAATAGTAAAGATATTAAAGTTACATGGCTTGTGAGGTATATTTTGGAAAAAAGTCATTGGGAGGAAATATGTCTGTGTGATGGGAGGTTTTTCATTTTAAAATTCTCCAAAACACAGATTAAAACAGTTGTAGTATCATTTAAAGTGTGACCTAAAGTTAAACAAATGCAGGCCATGTGAGTTAGGTTGCATAGACTTCAATGACAAAAACCCCACAGTGTTGCTAGATGGGAAAGGTTCATTTCAGTTGCAGTGCTTAGTTTTGCTTCTGTGTCTAGCTCAGTGTGGAGAATTTCACATTTGTTTTTTTTCTATTTCTCGGCCTCTTAGTGTCCCTTGTTTCAAATAGCTGATTAGTTAAATCAGGCAACTGGTGTAATCAAACATTAATTTGAGGAAAAGCTCTCTGCATAAATGACTTACTGTTCCATTTACAACCATGTGCTTAACTGAGCATGTAGGTACATATACAGTATGGGACTTTCACAGATTTAATTACACATTAATCTATTCTTGTTGCTAATTAACCTTCACTTTATCTTTTATGTTTATACACAAATTTAATGGTTAGTGGCCTTGTATATTGCTATAACAAACATGATTCTAGAGTAATATTGTCAAAAATATTTTTGTAAGAAATACTTTCATAACACAAGAGACCTTTTGAAAAAATCCCAGCTAGACCAAAAGGTAAAAGTGAGATTTTTTTAACCTATTTGTGTTATTGCTTTACCTTTTTTCTCTCCAAATATAACTGAAGGCTATCGCAGTACTATTTTAAGCTATTCATTTTCAGGGTGTTAAAAAGGTAGGGAACTCATAATTTCTTAGAATAAGTTAGAGTGGATTATAAGTATTTTGTACTCCTTTTATTAAACCTGTGTCTTTACGTGTGTATGTATGCACACATATGTGATGTGGTCTTTGAATAAGAAACATGCCATTTCTAGAAATTTTTGAACTGAATATGTTTAAACAAAACCCTCTTCTTTGTGACAGGAACAAAGTTTCTTAAATTTTCCCCTTTAAAAGCTTGAATTTAATATTGTGAAATATTTATTTTATAAAGTAGCTTTCATAATCAGCTTAAATTGAAGTAGGTAAACACTGCCACCAAAGAGGAATTCACCCTTAGTTTTCAGCCGTATCTGCTCCTTGATCAACTATTATACAAGAAATAGCCAGAGAGAGAGGTGTGGGACTAGATTTTTCAGCTCCAGGCTGCATTTAAATAAACTTTTTGAGGGTGGTTTTATCACCAGCTAATGGTAACATAACCTTCAAGGGGCAAAAAGTGGAGTCATGGATTCATGAGTTGCAGTAACAGGTTATCCTTTAAGCATCCTGGTTTTAACTTTCCTTTGCTTTCATGCTAGGTATGGAACAGGATGTTTCTTGCTGTGCAATACAGGTCAGAAGGTCGGTTGCATTTTTCAGTTGTTTACTTTTTTTTTACAGTCTTTCAGTTCTTGAGTACAATTAGATACAAGACTTTCTTAAACTTATTAACAACAATTATATTGCTAGAGATAAGGAAAAATGCATACTGAAATCTGAATGAATAGAAAATAATAATTTTTTCAAGGTGTTTCAGTAAGACTCCATTTTCTAGCTCTGTAAGTTTCCAAAAAGAACATTTCATAGCAAGTTTCTTGCTCTTTCCCTGTATATGTTTCTTAACCTCACCCAGAAGTGCTGAGTGCTGTGTTACTTAGTCACATGCTTTTCTCCTTGCCTTGGCTGTTTTATTTCTTCCCTTCATTTTCTCTCATTGTTCCTTTGTATTTGTAGTTGAATAAATAATGCAAAGTTTGGTTTATTTCTCATTCACATCTCCTTCTAAAGACCCCCAATTTTTTTGCCATAAGGAGGCTGGAAAGATCTGAGGCAAATTGTGGAAATGACAATTAATACCAGTGGTCTGAGGGTTCTATCTTCGATGTTTATTCAGTGACTGATAATTTACTTTGTTTAAACTTTCCATATTTCATTTTTTTTCCAGTGAAGGTTTTGCCTATTGTTTATTATCTTTTGAATATTTGTATTTAAATATTTTTTGCCTCTGTTCATGCTTTACCTTTTCTTTCCCCTTTCCCCATTTAGTCTGTGTTTTCTGAGCATGGTCTTCTAACCACAATAGCTTACAAACTGGGCAGAGACAAACCTGTTTGTTATGCACTAGAGGTAAGTCCAGTAATTTCTTCCTTTTTGTAGTGATACCTGTTCTTGTTTACTTCTGTTTTCTAGTATCTTTATGTTATCTTCAGTTGCATGGAAATCAAAATAGCTTTGTGTTATACTTTGTGTGCCTCAAGGCTTATGTGTGGTTTTGTTTATCCCTATCTTCAATCTATATCACATAATCTAATCAAAATATTTCTACATTGCATCATTTATATTTTCAGGGCATGATGGCTAAAGCATTTTTTCTGTTACACAGTCTTTCAAAACTTTAATAAATGTTACATATAAATAAAAAAAATTACTAAAATTGGATTTAAAAAGATGAGGGAAAGTCCTCTCATAATAAAAGTCATAACTAAATGTCTTTGGGTTTTATTTCATTCTAATGGATTTTACTTCTAACTTCAAAAAATCTGAACCAGATTTCTGGGACAAGAATCCTCTGACAATTGAGATCTTTTTTACCTACGAAGACTTAGGTGCCTACTTCCAGAATTTAGTTCCTCAGCTCTCCACACAACTCTGAGGGCATCCAAATTCTGTAGAAAATTGTATTTTTACTTTAACTTCAGGATTCATTGGTCTAAAGCTCTGCTTCTGAAGCACAGATCAACTGAGCACCTATTTGGCACCAAAGCTTCATTGGGAATAACAGAATGATTAGTCTTCCATTTATGTTGCTTAGTGGGCTTGATTTGAGATTTTGTAGAGAGCTTATGTTTTCCATGTGAAACAAAGACAACACGTAGAATTTTCTTCACTGGGAGAATAGTTTGTGGCTTACAGTGCTTTATTAGGATGTGGGAGGCTGTGTTCATTTCCTTTTTCTTCCCTAAGGAGAGCTGATCTTGCATTTGCAATGTTCTGGCAAACTTTGGGGTTTTCATTTTGTGCAGGTGTGTAAGAGGTTTGTTTTATTTTTAACCCATGCTCTTAAAGCAAGAACTGGAACTGTCTTGAGAGTGATTTTTACTTCCGCATGCTGAAACACATGCAGGTGTACTTTGCTTCTTCCTCATCTCCAAGTCTTTAATGATATTGTCTGAGGAAACGGCTTCAACAGAAGATATTAAGTGTCCTTTCTCCTGTATACATGCTAGAATCATCTATAACGTGCTGGTTAAGACACCTTCCAGAGACACAAAAAATGTGGATTCAGCCTTTTCTTTTAAACCCATATCTTATTATTATAATAGCTACCTGGTTAGAAAACACCCCTGCTCCTTCTAGCAATGCCTTTGAATGAAAATATAATGCTGCTCCCATTTTACTTGAAGCTTACTCTAGTAGACTTGAGACTGTGCTGTAGAGAAGTCCATTTGGACTTTGGAGTGAGACAGGAGCCATGCCATTTGTCTGTGATATGATGAAGCCATTCAGGGCTGTTCACTGAGACAACAGAGCAATTTTGCTGCCAAATGCAGGTGCCTAAATTCTCTGCCTCTCTGGGCATTTGTATTTAGACTCCAGACATGATCAGTCTTGTTTTTCAAATCAAAGCACAAAAATATTAATTTGTCAGAAAAAGAAGCCTAAGGCTACTGGACTTCCTAACTGTATATTCAGGAGAAGACCTAAATTCGAGAGACAAGAAGACTGCTTAGCGAATGTCGTGGTAACTCCCCCCCATGGGAAAAATCACGCAATATGCACCTTTTCTACATGGAGCCTGTGTAACAGGCTGCCATTTTTACATGGCAGTCTCCAGCTGCCAAGAAACTTGTGGTTGGGTGTGAGCATTCTTGGGAGTGCTTTAAGTTGTGACTGTAAGCCTGCAGTTGGAGGCTGCGGCTACCTCTCCTCTCCAGTCTTGTAAAAAGGAACACAAAGCTACTCATTGTTGTCTCCTAATGTTGTAGTAATTTTGTTTCTTTCAGGGATCTGTTGCAATAGCTGGTGCTGTTGTTCGTTGGCTAAGGGACAATCTAGGTATTGTTAAGACTTCACAGGAAGTTGGTGAGTATTCACAATTTGGAGCTGTTCCATTTTTTAAGTTTTCTTTTCCAATGTCTTGATGTCTCTAATGTTGAATGCAAGCTCAAAATATTCAAGTAAGAAAAGCTGGAAGATGCATATATTTTGCTGTGTTTGGACAATTTGGTTTGCATCCAGGAAATCACTGCTTATTGATATATGTATTTCATACCACATATCAATACAGTCTTCGAAACCCTTTGTCAGTGTTGTTCTATTGCAGTCTGTACTTTCTAGTAGTTTCTCTAGCAAGCAGACATTCAGGAAGATAGTTTACTTACAGTGTATTTCCTGGTTTCATATAATATTGAATTCTCCAGAGCCAAGAGTATGTAAGTCTCTAAGAAGCCAGAGCATAGTTGATCTTAAACCTGCATATTCATTCCTGTCATAAACATGAGAACCTGAGGCCCTACATATGCAACGATTTATGTAGAAGGCTTCATATCCATTAATTTAGGGACCTCAATGTGCAAAGCTTCCTCTTAAAGGAACTATGGAGGATGATAATCTGTTTTGGCTAAGAATACAGTAATCCTTTAGCATTTGAGTAGCTGATGTTTTCTGCTTGAGCTGAACTGAAACAAGCCGGGGTGTGACATTATAAAGACTAGGAATATTCAGACTTTGAAAAAGGAGAAAATGTCAGAAGCATGCAAGTTTAACAGTTTGAAAGTGACTGAGTTGATGAGATTAAGGATTAAAAAGCATTTCATTACATATTTTTAATAATTTGAAATCTTATTCAAAGGTGGAAAAATTCAGAATTCGAATTTTATGTAAAACTTCAAAGATTAAGCAAAAAATTAAAATGTCAGTCTGTTTTACTGTAAGAAAGCTTTGCAGATCAGACAGTAGAATATAAATTACTGTCATATGAATTAGCCAGCTGTTGAAACGCTATAGTACCTCTTGGCATGAGTTTGACTACACCTTTGGCAGGTTTGAATTCCAAGAACTTTAATCTTGTCGGTGTTGTTAAAGTCATGTGGGACTTCATCATCGCTTCCTGTTTCCCTGAATATGCCCTTCCTTCTCCCGTCACTCCTTTTTAAAGTGGAGTCTGTATGAAAGTACCATTTTTAAAAGACTTTTTGAATAAATTTTCTGACTTCTTTTCTCTATAACTATGCTTCTCTGATCAACGCAAACAGAGGAAATTTGCAAAAACAGAAAAAAGATACTTTCCTTTCTTGTTGTAGGAAAGAGCTGCACATTAGCATTACTTCCTTTGCAGTTCTCAATGCTTTAATATAATTTTTAAAATTACAAATATTTTAGTATTGTGGAGTTCAGCTATCCAATGTCATTACCCAGATATTAAGAAACCTCAGATTTCCTTGTAGCTGGCCGTGTGATTATATACGTAAGCTGAGAATTTAGAACTCTAAATCCATTTGAAATTAATGGGAATTTAGTTCTTAACTCCCTTTGGTCTTGATCCAGTTTCACTTGCTTGCCTTGACTTAAATGCAAGTAAGTGTGACCTTTTGGACTGCTTTGAAGGTTGCATTCTTTACCCACAGGATGCCCTTTGAAAACATCACAGAATCTAGGTCAGAATATTGAGTACACGATTTTGGTTTTCAGTTTTGATTTTTCATTTTATATTTTACATTTCCCACAACTCCCTATAACCCATCTTCTGTTCATATTGTTGCAAAGGGACAACAAGTTAATGAGGAGCAGAGTACCAGAGTTGTATTTTCTAATTGTATGTGGCTTAATTATTTTTGTAGCTACCTAACATATTCTGAATATTTTCCCTATTCAAATAATAACACCTTTAAGTGTCACATTAAGTGTTGATACAGTTGTGAAAAGCTAAGTGAAGACTGTTTGTGTGTGTGCATTAGAAAAACTGGCTGCAGAAGTGGGGACTTCTTATGGCTGCTACTTTGTGCCAGCATTTTCAGGACTGTATGCACCATACTGGGAACCCAGTGCAAGGGGGTAAGGATCTGACTAAACACTGCATCTGCAGAGAGACTTAATGATTTTACAAATACTATCACTAGTTCTTCCAGGTATGTGAAATTGTTCTTTTTTTTCCTTTGCTGTGTCTGGATACATCATTCTTTGTGGTATCTTCAAGCAACTACCGTGTATCTTTTTTTTATTTAATCTGTTCAAAACAGCAACTGCTACTGGGAGAAAAAGGATTAGCTAGCTCAGCTAGTCACCCTCGTCTTGCCCCCCATCCCCCCCCAAAAAGAGGGGGGGGGGGGCAGAGTGAAAGGAAAACATTTGGGCTGGGTTGTGCGTTTCAGAGGACAGGTACAAGATAGTTCTATCATTCTTGCCACTAATGGGGCCAACTTTTTTTCTTCACACATTTCTGATTCTGAAAGGACATCTGCATACCATTGTGAGCTGTCAGGCAACAAAAGGAGAAAATGAATAATTTAGTGCTGATTAGTTTTTTGGGGCTCAGTTTCCCATGGCCGCTGCATTCACTATCTCAAATGATACAGGCTACTTAATTCCTCCCCACTTCTCTTCCCTCTCCTTTCCCTTATGTCCAACTTTCCTTCCAGTCTATTGAATACTCTTTTCTCTTGTCCTTCCAGTCACTTTCCTGGTTGTTAAGACTTAACTAGCTGGTACTAGTTAGAGCTACTTGTTCAAACAATAACCTTCCATTTGTCTTTTCTGCTATTGTGAGCTCACCTCCTGTTGCTGCTATCACAACATGCCATGGGAGTCACAGAAGCATAACAAATTTAAATATAAAATAGCTTTCCTAAAGTGAGAAAAGAAATCTTAAAGAATATCTAGTTTCCAAGGTTTTGAGTAGTTGTATCTTTAGAATTTAGATGCTTTTTTTACATAAGGAAGAAAAAAACTCTTTGAGTTAGATGTTTTTACACTTTTTCAGATCATAGTGCTTAACTTTTTAACTATTAAAAGGTGAACTTTGTAATGGCAACAACTAAAAATATCTTTGAACTTGCCTGTATCCAGCACCAAATATAGCGGCATTTCTGTGTAGTACGCTACTATTCCTCATATGTTGAAATAGAATAAAAGGATGATTATTTGCTCTGCAGTTCAGAGTACCTTGACAGAATTCAGCTTGCTCATGGTTAGATGTAGCATACTTTCCATATCCAAAAGTCTCTTTGAAGGTGTAGAAACAATTAATGATCAGAATAGATCTGAAAACAACTTAAGCATTTAGAGCATAGCACTGACCTAGCTGGGCTTTTCCTTAAGAATTTAAAGACTAGAGAATCTATTAAGATTTTAGTGCTTATATTATTTTTTAAAGAAAAATCAGCCTCAATCATACATTTCCTTTTCTTAAAGGAAGACTAGGAATTTATGTGTGAGTTTGGGGGGGGGGGGGGGTGAATATGCATCCATCTGCATGCAGATTGGCAATAAAATTTTAATTTATGGCAATTGTATTGACTGGACACTGAAATCATGTGTGTCACGAACACAGGGATGAGAGACTTTAGATTAAAGGGAAACAAGCTTTTTAATGTTAAAAAGCTGTCCTCATACAAATGAACTGAATGAGCTTTGAATTAGAAAGCTTAGGTCTGAAGTAATGGTGTATGTCTGCTAAAGAAATATGTCTTAACTGTTTGGGCTTTTATTTTCTCTTCAACAGTATTATCTGTGGCCTTACTCAGTTTACGAATAAAAACCACATCGCCTTTGCTGCACTAGAAGCGGTTTGCTTTCAAACACGAGAGGTAAAGGCAAATTGGGTCCTAAATACATTGTAAATTAGTATGATAACAGGGACTGTAGCTCTTCAGGAAGAGAGAGGATTGAAAAGATTTATTGAAGATTGATAACACACTTTATATTGTACTTCGATGCTATTCTTCTCTTTACGTGGTGCTAATGTTGAAAAATTGTTCCTGAGGGCTTAGCTACAATGATGTGGTTGGGTGGTACATTATTTTGGGGTGGCAATGCTGCTTTTTATCAGCACTTAAAATAAGGTGAACATACTTTGTGAATATGTTAAGAGGCAGAACATAGAAACATTAAAATGACAAGGCCAGTGCCATAACTAAAAAGTTGCATTTGTGTAGGAGACTACATTTTATATTGTCTGCTGTGATGGAGATAGCTTATGTTGCTTCTGGTACACAAGAACAAAAATGAGTGAAAGCAAGACAGCAGCAAATGTACCAAGAGAAATCTGGATTCACTTTCTGCCTGTTACATCTTGTATTGCCTTAGCTGGCGTTCTGCAACAGCAAACCTAAATTTTCACAGAAGAAATGAATCCTTCAACCAAATCAAAGGGGTTGATGTCAGTATGTTCTGAACATTAGAATCTTTATATCACCATATGCTATCAATTTACACTCCCTGTGTTCCATACAAATACAGGAGAAAATGAAATCCCTAAACCTCAAAGGGTAACAGTTAACCTTAATTTGATTGCATGTTTCTAAACTGCTGTTATTTAAATACATCGAGTTTGAGCTTGGAATATATCTCTAATTCTAGTACTAGAAGTCAGGGTAAAGTTACAGGGAGCTGAACCCATAGTTCTGTTTGTTGGCTGCTCCTCTCTTTCCTTGTCCCTCCTCCCATCCATTCCCTCTCATATGACAGCTCAATGAACTTTCCAGTAGAAAATTACCCCTCTTTTTTGCTGGGCTATTTTTCTGCTGGATTAATGACCTCAGCTGCCTCGCAGAGGAGTGTTAGCACATGTCAGAACCAGAGACAGGGCATGTGGCTGAGAGTAGGAGGGAGGGGAATAAAGCTGTCAGACTGCGTGAGGGTGAAGTTAACTGTTTGAACAAATCTAATACTTCCTCATACTTTAGTCAATGTGCTTTAGCGTGATGACAGGAGTGCTTGATCAGGTCTCTGGACACGCTAAAATTAACAGATTAAGTCCTAGTGACACAGATAAAAGATGTGTACATTTTTCAAAGATACATTGTTAGTTCTTTCCTGTCAGAAACAAATTTCTTTTGTTTTAACTCCAGTTAAAATGGAAGCCTTTTGTATCCTTCAGGAAAACCCTCAAATTTCATGTTCATTGGAGTTTTTGCTTGGTTTACTGTGCCATACAGTCCTTCTGAGTCTCTCTTCCTTGTTATACAAAAAGCTCCTTCCTTGTGCAGACAGATGAAACTTGGAACGTTTCTTCTTCCAGAAGGCATTATGAAAAAATAAACAATTTTCCAGTTCTAAGAGCTGTACAATGCTGTTCATTAGGTAAAACTTACATACTTGGATACCCTCCTCTTCATCCAACCTCAGTACAATAGAGATAGCAGCAGCATGATCATGATTTGTTTTGTTCCTTCATCCCTTCCTGATTTCTAGCATGCTTTTCATTTTTTTAAGCTCTACTGAGTGCATGATCCAACATGCTCTTGCACAGTGGTAAACAAAGCCAGAGCCTCCAACAGTATGTGTATGTAAAGCTGAGATTATGAGGCACTGCTGAAGGTCTGAATGGTAAAAAAGGCAGGTGAAATCAGCATAGACGAATGCAAAAAAAGGAAGTGGTGGGGAGCAGTACTAGCTTAGTACTGCCAGCAAACTTTTCTGCTGTGCTATGAATCCTCTTTTCCAGGTTATTTCTAATGTATTGAACAGCACAGGCCCATAGACAGATGCTGCCACCATGAAAACTGGCCTTTTAACTTCTAATTTTTAGCCATTATTTATCCTGTGGCAGTTCTTTTCGTTCCTTTAAAGATTTTCTGGTAAGGGACCTTGCTGACTTACTTTCTGGGAATGGGTAGAATCTACTGGACAACTGATCTCTATACAGCTTTCACTAGCTTACAAACCTACAATTTTTTTGTTCATTTTTAAAAAAACCCAACATGTTGCCTTTTCCTAGTAAGGATTGTATAACTGGGTACTTTGTGAACTACAGAACAGCACGGAATGTGTTGTAGTTTTGGTCTCTTTTGTAGTCTGTGTTGCTTTGCCGTTTAAAGCTGAGAAAAGCACAGCATTATTTATTCAAATAAATTGGAAAATTACAAAGAGAAAATCGTTTTGCACTAGTTAATGCCTAACTTTGTCAACAAAAATTATACACTAACCTTAAAAAATGTAAATGAGCCATTTAATTGACTGCCTTTACAAAACCCTAGAAAACCCACTGTTCTACGTTTAATAGGTGCTTGTAGGATAATGCCATGGTGTTACCAGTAGCTAAGGTTTGAGGCAAATCTTATTAGGAAACCCTCTAAAAAGCATATCAATAGGTATCAAGAGAATTAAATACTCCACTCTTAGTTAATTATCCCTTGCAAACACTTTAACACTTTTCATTTATTTCCAGCTATCCACTGTGCCCAAACGAAGGAAACATAATTTTACAAAAAATTACACTGTTTATTTTTGCAGTCTATCTCATGTAATGTAAAATTCTAAATTTTCAAGCACTAATGGAAAATATTTCAAGAGCCTGCTCTTTCAAAACAGTTCGATGTTCAGCTGTTCCTATTGAAGCGTCTTCCAAATTGCCAGTTTAAACATTTTAATTTTTCAATTCTTCAATGCATCAAATTAGAGAAAGTACCTAGCAACTGTAATCAGCTGAAGGACTCCATTTAGTATTACTTCTTCCTTTGTTAGCTTTGATAAATGTTGTAGTTGCCATCAGCTTTTCCTCAAAATTCTTCTTCTCAGACTGTATAACCAACACATAGGCTAGATATAGAGCATCAGCGGAGAAACATCTCCTACACTAGGATTTCTGTAATAAATAAAATGTATTTGCTGTAAATGAAACAAAACTGTGTTGTTACTACCTCTGTTTTACCCTCTTGATATATAGGGGAGGGGAATTATCTACTTAACATTCTTTAGTAAATGCCAAATTATCAGTATTTTATACTCAGAAGGTGTCATGGTTTTCTCTGCAATTAAATCATAACATAAATCACTCTTAAGATTTTAGATGCCATAAACAAGGACTGTGGGATACCACTAAATCAGTTACAAGTAGACGGAGGAATGACCAATAACAAAGTCCTCATGCAACTCCAATCAGACATTCTCTGTATTCCAGTAGGTAAGATGAAATTCCCAACTCCTATTTTCTTTTTAAAGCTGAAACAACATTGGTTTGTAAAGGCTAATGAGGACAAATTGGACAGCTTGCTTTGTTGTTGTTGCTGGTCTTTTGCTACTGCTTGAGAATGTTGGGGGTTTTTTCAGAAAAAGTTTTTAGATCTTGCATCCAGTTTTGAGATTCACTTTCATAGAGAATCACTGACTTCTTGTGTTGAAATATTACAGCACTATGACAGTACTGAACTTTAAAGTTGTCATATCAATTTCTAAACTTCTAACAGTTTTACAATGTGAAATGAATGCTCTGCTGCAACATGTTGGCCCTGAGAATCTTGCTCAGAGATAAATCAGAACTTTGCACCTCCACTGCTTGTTTGTGTTTGCTCTTGCATTTCAGTAAATAGAAAATACCCTTTATTCTGTTCCCTTTGCCTGCACAAAGCTTGGGTTTTCAGCTTTTGAAGGATGTGTTTCAATGTACTAAAATTCTTTAAAGACCTCACCTGAAACTTGGAGCATTTCAGCATCAGTGAAAAGGATGCATCTTTCTGAAGACATGTTTTAACACCTGTAGCAGATCTCAGGTTGCTGAGAAGCTTACATAAACATTTCTAAGGATGCAGTGTGTCACTGAGTAACATCAGGATATTCTGTATCTTCATCTATACTGAAGACTGATAATTTGTTGCATAAATGTAATAATCTTGCCTAATGCAGCTTCTGGAAAATCATTTAGAAAAACATCGTGTTGTTTCTTACGCATAAATATGAGACACTTCAGTGGAAAGTTTTTAATTCTGGAGATATTGTAGCTTGCCTTTAATAATGCATGATGCACAAGGCTCATACGATCGCTGCAGATGCACAGTTAACAGATGAAAGGATATGATCAATAAAATAAGATTTTAAAGGATCCTCTGCCTGAAGCAGATAATCAGGCAGTTCTAGAGTTAATGGAACAGATTTACCATTCAGATTGGTACAGATGGATGGTACAGATGGAACAGATTTACCATTTACCATCTTGGGGGTGGGATGGGCTTCTATAGCATCTGTGGAAGGCAAACAAGCTAGTAAGTACAGGTGTGCAGCCTCTTTTAAGATGCTTTTTCTAAGTATAAGTGCTTTTAATAACACATCTAAAGCATGGTAACAAGAGTGATAACTTAGCCAGTAATCACTGCTTTGAGGAGGGAGCAAGAAGACAAGAAAATAGTATATTATTAACAGGAGTACTCTTAAGTAAACTGATGGTTGAAGTCAGCAGCCCTGCACATGGTATGAAAATGGGCAATTGCATGATTCAGTCTTGAAGGAAGTAGTCATCTGAGATATTTCAAGGACTTGGACAACTCATAGGTGAAGTTAGCCTCAAAACCATGTGAAGGGCAATAAAATGAGGTTTGTAGTTGGTAAACTTAAAGGAAGCATATAGCAGTTGTAGAAAATATGTATCATTCTAGATATATATGTAAATCTTTAGTTCTGATGTCATCAAGGTGACTTTCATTAAAAATCATCATGGCCTTCTCTGTGATTTACTTCAGTAAAGCCATCAATGCCTGAAACAACAGCTCTAGGAGCTGCTATGGCAGCAGGAGCTGCAGAAGGAGTTGGAATTTGGAGTCTGAATCCTGGAGATTTGACAGCAGTGACATGTGAACGATTTGAACCACAGATCAACCCAGAGGGTAAAACCCTTTCATATTATCTCAGAAGTTGCAAACTTAATGTTTTATGTCCAACAGATCGGTTTTTTCTTTGTTGCAGTCTAACATGCTGATAGAAAAACAGCTATATATGAATATCCTCACAAACATTGAAGATCAGATTTGTAGTGTTTAGTTTAGAGAAAAGTGCTTTTCACTTGCTGTTTTGTCCGTTTATTGGCTTGTAAGATTGGAAAATGGTTAAAACAACTTAACTCCACAAGGAAATGTGTTGGGATTTTTTTTTTCCTGCTTTTTGAAAGAAGCTTGGCACTGGGCATTGCAGTTAGTAGCTTTTGATTTATAGGAAGTAAAATCAAAGAAATCTTGAAAGGTTTTTACTGAGAAAGATGTCTCCTGAAGCTCCTGTGCATTTTTGAGTTTTCACAGATGTAAAAAGGACTGACTGTTTTGGAGAGACTTTTCTTTGGGCTTTAAAAAGCCTACATTAATCATTGCTTTTTAGCTGACTTTTTCATCAGTTCTTAAGTGCTTCTAGAGATAGAAAGCACGTACTTGACATAATCAATGCATGTACTAGACAAATGTGGTTTTGTCTTTTCAATTATTTCTTAATTTTTGTTACAGAATTTTGATTATAATTACTGCTATAATCCCTACTTCAAGACAGTATTTTCAACACTGAAGGGCTTCTGCATGAATAACCATTGCTTCGTTTTGTCCTACTTGTAAATCTCCTTACTGGTGAACATGCAGAAAATGGTTTTTAATGTTTATTTCTCCTTACTGTGCATAATTGTGGGGGTTTGGGTTGTTCGGGGGCTTGGGGTAGGTTGGGGTTATTTTATTCAAAACAGCATTTTATAATACTTGTTCTGTGCACACAAACTATACTGTGCAAAAGAGTGGAAAGCTAATATTGTAGTCTTTGCTTCTTAAATACTTGTAGTTGTATTCGTATGCATTGAGAGGCTTTTCTGTTTGCTGATTTCTTAATTTCAGAAAGTGAATATCGCTATGCCAGATGGAAGAAAGCTGTGCTGAAATCTATGGGCTGGGAGACATCTGAAGCTCCTTCAAATGGTAAAACAGAAATTAATGCAGGTCAAATGTTATTACTTAGCCAGTTAGCCTAGGTAGCTGATCTTGAGTTTAGTGACCTTTACTGTTCATACCATCTCTGGACTATTCCAATGATTTAAAAATTACTACTTAAAACCACTGTGGAAACAAAGCAGGAGAATAGATAGATAGGCCTTCCACTTGAAAAGAGGGCACAAGCAACATTTTGTAGGGCTCTAAAAACAGAGGACATGAAATCCATACTAACTGCAGGTTTTGCAGAATAGCATTGGTTTACAAAAGAAAAAAATCTTACCTAGAAGAAGAGACATAGCACAATTCTAAGACAGTGCACGGATTTTGTAAACTTTCTTATACTATAACCTCATGTTGCAAAGGAAAAAAGTTTCATCCTGTGATTTTTCTTGCTGCATCTTGCTTTTGTTATTTGCTGTATAGGAAGGAGGGATTGATAGCCACATCAAAATCTGTTTGACTGAGAAGGGCTAAGAGCAAGAAGTTACCATAAAGTGAAGAATTTCATAGACCTGTTGTTCACACACAGACAATATACAAACACTCTTGAGGGACTGAACGAGATCTTTCTTTTGAAGTAGAGGGCTTTTTCATCTGTCAGGTTTGAATTAAATAAAACCTGCAGTCTTCTATGATCTATAATTTGAATTTATATTTCAGCACTATTTCAGGATGAGTTTTTAGTCCTGAATCATCCTACAACACATCATTTATGGGCTCTATCTTAATTTCTTTTCCCTATTGTTGGAAAAACTATTAGAATGAAATGTATTAAGTAGACAATCCTCAAAATGGAAATTCCCCCCACAATCCGCAGTTGCAGACCTCAAGCTGTATGAAGTCTATTGCTTTATTCTTGAAAGCTAAAGCTAAAATTTTCTTTTTACCATCCTATATGTTGGTTAAGTATTTTATTTAACGCCATGGTTATAGAAACAATTCTGCCACAGCTGTTTGGAAGGGAAATACGTAACTTAGCATGAGTAACAAGATTCACTTCAGTATTGTCCATTATGATTTAGTAGCCTTACATCTAAATTCTCTGTTATGGATCCTAAAATCCCAAGTGCTTGATGTGTATCTTACTTACATGTCTTTATTTCCTTTTGAAGGATAGAAAATTCCACCTTGCAGAAAATAAAATTAGATCGTGTTCTTCAGCTCATGTGAATAGGGATATGTTTATCAAAACTTAGCCTCAGTGATTATCTGGTTTAACACTGGGTGGGGAAATGTTATTTTCCTTAGTTCTTGCTTTGAAACTTTGTCTTCTGCCTTCTAGGAGTATTTCAGATTGAAGAATACTAGAAATGGGCTCAACTCAATTACTAGTGCTAACAATGGAATTTGGATTTGAACTCTTATATTGAGAGCCTGTTTTGAATTATTGTGCGGGTTATGCATAATCTTTTTCAGTTTTTCTGCAAATGTCACTACATCTGTTACTTTTTGCTGTTCATATGGTTTTTAACACATATATTGCAATTTATATATATATATTTCTCTTTTGATTTGCTTGACTGGAAACACCTTCCCCTGGATGACTTCAGGTGACTCTAGTATCTTCTGTAGTCTGCCTTTGGGTTTTTTTATTATGAGTAGCATGATAATGTTAATCGGAGCAAAGTACGTCTCAGGTTAGTTATTATTTGAACTAGATCACTTTAAAAGCTATCTACACTAGTTTAAGTATTGGTTCTTTTGTATTCCATCTGTTTATTTTTAGCAAAAATGACCGATGCTTTTTGTTGTTCATGCACACAAGTGTCTGAGGGTGTGAATTAGACATATGGTACCTAAGGGACCAAGTGAATGCCATCTCAAATTCATCCTCATGTGCCATGAAATTCACAATTGTTAGATGCACATGAAACCTTGAACTCCTCCCTCCCTTTGTCTATGCAGACTATATACAGTTTATAAAAGGCATATAGGTTGGAGCAGCCTAGCAGAGTTTTGCATTGCCTGCATTACAGTGTGCACTGCAGTTAGAATAAGGTTCCATCCTTTATCCTATATTTCTTGTCATAACGTTTAAAATTATTTTGAGGATCTTGTTTGAATAAAGTGAAGACTTTTCTTCTGTCCCTGAAAGGCTTCATGCACCCCTTTCATTTTTCTGCTCCCCTTGGAGCTATTGTATGGTCAGAAATCTTCATCTACTAAATCTGTAGAATACTCTTTTTGTACTTTGCTCTTGATGGATAAGTGAATTCATTTTCTGTAAAGAGAAGGGACCCTAAAAGGCCTATCTGCAAAACTGGGGAAAGGGACTGTGTGCATATGCAATGAAGATGCATCTTCAACCTCTTAATATATGTTTTGTTTTAAAAGAAAGTTCTTAATATGAATGACGGTTAGTTACTTATGCCAGAAGTAAGGCATTTCATTAAGATATTCTTATGATAAGAAAAAGAATTTTATATGGTGATGCCATTTGTTCTTTGTTGTTGTGTTTCATAATTTCATAATTTCACTCAAAAAAATATTTTACAGTGTAGCCATTGTGGCTGCTTAGTAAGCTTTTTGGGGGTGGTTGTTTAGTTTTCTTTCTTTGTTTTGGTTTTTGTGGGATGGGCAGGGGTTGTTAATTAAACGGACAATTGAGGACTCTAGCATGCTTCTGTGATGATGTGTTTGTATTTTGTTTCTACTCATTCAGCCTGAATTAACTATTCAGTTGTAATTTTCCTTGCATGGAAGAGACTGTCTGAGCTTGTAGGAGAACTAAAATCAAACTAAACAAATGCTAGGCAAAAATCAAACTGAACAAATGGATGGACGTTGATTTACTAACTCTGCAATTTATCTATGAACGAGAATAATCTTGATATGAAGAATAAAATAAAATAAAACCAGCTGTGAATAAGTGGGTAAATTTTTAACAAGCTGAACTAAGCAACTTGAATATTAATTTCAGGTCAGGTTCTTCACCGCATGGAGGACACCTAAAATAATATGATGATCAGTGTTAAGTGGGCAGATAAGCAACTTAAATTCTGGGTTTATTGCTTTTTAAGAACTACTAACCAGTAACCTGCCTATAAATATCTAAACTCGCACTGCTGGAACTCATAAAAAAAGGTAGGGTTTTTTGTCCCGTCCCTAAGCTTGTCAGTGACTTTCTGACCCACAAGTGGAAAATATTTTCATCTCAACTCCCCCTGGCCTTCAGAACCCATTTTTGCCGTTGTTTTCAGATAACAGTAATGATTGGTATGGTTAACTACAGATAACTATTGGTATAGTTACTGTTACTACATATATAGTTACCGTATATACACCGATATAGGTACTTAATATACCAATATATTGGCATATTATTTACATGGTAAGCTTGGGGACAGGAGAAGTTGCAAGAAATTTCCAGCTGTTACTTGTTTTAAAAATGATGATGTCTAACAAGGAATAACATCAGTGATGATATGTACAGGTTGTAATTTTGCTCAGCTATGAGTTACGGTAGGACATGACATACAGAATTTGTGTTGCTGGACATACAGAATTTGTGTTGCTGATTGCAGCAGGGCTGCTTTCCCCTTAGATATTTACTCTGGTAAATATCCCTTTGCTTTTAAAAGCCGGAACTAGCTCACCAGACTTTCCTTCTAATTCAGTACAGGAACTCCATTAATTAATTTGTTACATTTTATCTTTTAATGAAACACTGGAACTCCAACGCAGTCATCAGTATAGTAGGTTTGAGGATTGAATCTACTGAGGATTGAATTCATCCTTCATGTGCTGAAACAGCAGTAAGTCTTGCATGGCAGCAGTGCTGTTGTTGAACATGTCTCTGTAGGGCAGGGCCATGATTTTACAGCTACTGAAATGCAAAGGGAAAATATGCTGCAGCAGAGTAGAAAACACTAATATGGCAAAAACCCATTTGCAGAACTGCTAAACTAACTGCCTTCTCATGCAGCACCTCTTGACTGAATATGAAAAACAATACTGTATTTCATGATAGCATTTTGCAATTTCACCAAAATCAGGTCAATTACTTGTACCTTACTTTATGATCTTCATTCTTCTCTCCCAGCAGAGAAAGGGCCAAATATTTGTTTTATTTCACTATTAAAGCAAGTTGTGTGTAGTGACTGGTGTCCTTATGCTAAGACTCCATTAAGTTTTTCACACTAGTTTTGGAAGAGGACATCTGAGAGGTTTCAACATATTTTGTAGCTGTACTTTTCTGGGAGGTGGGAGTTAACTGAAAGTGATACTATATTTTATTAGACTCAAATTTAAAGAAATGCCTTTACATGCTTAAATTGGCAGCTCTCAAGTGAGATATAAGTAGGGATTTGATATCTACAGGATCTTAATGTGACATCTGGAGTATAAAGTTCTTTGACTTTGTTCTCACAGAATAAGGTGTCAGTGCTGATAGTAATACTGTATTCTTCCTGCTTAAATACCCTTTGGGGTGTTTTTTTTAAGATTCTGTTTTTCCTTTTTAGTTTCTTGCGCTGTGATACTTACTGTCAAATTGCATACTGATTTACATACAGGGATCACTATGCAGTTCTGCAAGCTAGTTGCAATAATATTTCCCAAATTTCTGAAAGCTGAGCTCATATTCAGAAAAAATAAGCTTAGAGTGCCTTCCTTCAATTCTTCTACTTGTTAAAAATTTACCCATCTTAATAGTGTGGTTTCTTCTCTCCTGCTATATGCATATCCCACACACTTAAGTGCTGGCTTATCTGGTGTCACAAGATACATCTAATTTAGAATTGCATTAATTGAAAACAAAAGATGGTTACACTGAATTTCTCTTATAGCTCAGCTGTGTTATAGAGTGTTATTAATGCTTTAGAGTAAATTCTATGTTACTAATGCACATTCTTTCTTATTTAAGGTACTGGTAAATGAGACTACTTAGTGGACTCTCTGGATGCAGCTGATTTTTTTGTTTCATTTTGTTTTGTTGTCTGAAGAGATTCCACCACCAGTGTGATTATACTACTTGTGTGACTAAATCCATTCATGAATCCATCTGTTGTCAGTCCCTGAGTAACCTCTCAGTCGTACACTGAAACTTATGTCTTTAGCCCTTCATTACACTGCTCCCTTCCTCATCAACTCCAACTGCACTGGAGGCCTTTGCGTGGACTATCTCACATCATCCTCTAAAATGTCACAAGCCCTAGCTTTGTTTGAGAAAGTTGGTATAACAAAAGCCAGCAGCTTCTGAGGTAATGACGTCAGATGTTTAGCTATCCTTTTCAGGGGTTTGGTACTTTATACAACACACTGCAGAGAGTTAATGATGCACTGTAGAACTTTGTAAACATCTTCTAATTCTTCCAGCTGCTGTGAATTACCTTTCATATGTCTATGGTTGCCAAAGATGTTTTATTGTAGTGGCCGCTGCTCTGAAACACCTTCAGTGGTATAAAGCTTTTAAACACTAGCTGAAAATGTATTTTCAGTAGCACACATTGCCACTGGTTTGGCAATGAAGAGGTTGCTGATATGGTCCACAGAGTACTGTTGAAATGATCAATGACAAAGTTAAACAGTTTGGTTTGGCTTCAGTCATATGCAGTCAGTTTGCCCATTATGAGTATTTAAGACACTTAAGTCCTACAGCTGTACATTTAAAGAGATAGGAGCA
Organism: Elanus axillaris; assembly: GCA_026212715.1. Lineage (NCBI taxonomy): Eukaryota > Metazoa > Chordata > Aves > Accipitriformes > Accipitridae > Elanus > Elanus axillaris. The sequence goes on along the minus strand of JANZLQ010000061.1, from coordinate 14,633,651 downwards.
AATAGATATTTTGGTTAAGGTCATGTTTCATGTTCTTGTGCTTTTGTGTTAGTTTGGAAAGACAAGTTTGACACAGCATGCTATTGACAGGACAGTTTCTTGGTCCTGAGCAACTGATAACTCTTAAAACTACTCTGTACAATGCACTTTTCTCGACCAATACTGCATGTATTTGGTCATCCTGCTTAAGGATATTTTAGTGACTATTTGTTAAACTCCTGAAAGTTGAAGCTAACTTAATTTTCTTGAACGAGGGTCCACTCCAAATTAAATATGAGTGCTTTAGTTCTTGATCTCACTTAGTGTATCTCAGGGACCAAAAATCTCCCTTTCAGTTTCCATGTCCATAGTTTTAACAGCAAATTGTCACAAAATACACTGAGACAATCCAAAACCCTGGCTTTGGAAGAGTAAGCACTTGGCACCTGAAACAGGCCACTGGAATTCACGGGCAACAAGTGAGTTGCGTCCACTTTGAAACTTTTTGTCCTCCACAGGTAACGGAGTGAGGCGATAATCTTATCTTAAGCTTTCCTGTTTGTACCAACAGCATGATAAATGCCAGCCTTGTTGGTTAGGTCAGAGAAAATGTGTTCTTGTATAGTGTCATTAGATCAGTATAGAATGATAGCGAGGTTAAATGTGGGAACAAGATGGAGAATTTCAAAGATATGTTTAAATGCACTAGGAGTTAAAGGGAGCTTTTTTTGTGTGTGCGTTTGTTCTTAAAGATTTTTGTCTTTAAAAAAATAGTCTTTAAAAAAGTTGTTCTTTGTTAAACTATGATTAGAGGTTTAGTTTTTAAAAAGATGTTAAATATGTGTGTCTGAAGCAATGGATTGCACAGAAGTTCAGGTCTGTACAATATATTTAATATCAAAAGCATATTAATTGCCTTTTTATTATGAAGTGCAATGACCTTTGAAAATGTGACTTTTAATTAAGAAGTTAGAGAAGGAACATTTTGTCCTGTGGTTGTGTGTATAAATTCCACAGAAGGGATTTTTTGTGCACACGTGAAAATACAACATCATTCAAATCCCGTATCTCCTGTAAATACTCAAATGTGAGGTGTGACAGCTAAAATTTCTGGGTTTTCCAGTTTGTATTGGAGAGGTGAAGAGAGAGTGGAAAATGAACACGAACCCTTAGAAAATCTTTATGCTCCTTAGCTTTGCTGGGAGCTGTTGCTGATCCCACCTTACCCCAAGGAACAGGAGTAAGAGGAGCCTTTGGAGCATGCAGGGCGAGGGCAGCACACAACTCAAACATGGGACTTCTGAGTATGACTTCTTGCCAAAAACACTGAAGTACTGAACCTGGGAACGATTAATGCTGAAGTGTTGCCTTTGCCAGCAATGTATGTGGCGGGGGGAAAGGTAGCACATAATAAGTAGGAGGGAGGGTTTTTTTGCTGCTTTTCTGACTTAGCTTTTAATGGGAAACACAATTCCTGTTACTTTTTCACTGAGTAAAAATCATTATTTTATTTTCAATTGCTGTTGCAAATATTTTCTAAGAATTTCACACCACTGGTGACTTTCTACCAACATAGTTGAAATATATTGTAAATTGCGTGTTGGGGGGGAGGGGACAAATTGTTGAAAGTTAGCTTTTTGTGAAGCTGTGATTTATTTTTTTCTATAAATTACCAGATTTATAAATTCTTACTTGAGAAATGCATTAACTTGGTATTAAAATACCCTAAATAAATTGATGTAAGCTGTCGGTTTGTTCTTGCACATTATCTTTCAGACACATTTTCATTGATGTTTTTTACATGAGGCATTAGTATACACTGATGCATATTAAACTACAGAGTGTCCTCTTTACTTATCACAGACACATGCTTTAACTTGCTCAAATATACAGCTCAAATACCTGCCGTACTGCATCCTGCATTTCAGTGATATATTCAGTGTCAAGGACTGGATTAGAAACGACATTTCCTCACGTCCCTCCATATTCAGGAAAACACGAGTAAAATGATGAAAAGGAACACGGTCGTAAAACAGGTTTGATCTGAACAACATGGCCGACCAACAGGCCAAACGGTTTTTGCTCTTACACCATGGTCTGGTAATTGCTACAGGTTAAAAAGCCATTATGAGCTGGGGGAAGAAATGTTCATGGAATAGAAAACATTGCAGAGGGGACTAGCCAGGAGCATAAGGTATTTCTATTATTCTAAGGAAGAAGTGTGGGGGTATGTGTATATGTGTAGGGCGCCTGTATGGAGTGTGCCTGCCAGATTCTTGTTTGTTCTGTGTCTGTGTAGCTCCCACTTGTATTCTGCACATCTAGTGCTGCATAATTATACCAAGGATACAGCCTTCATCCACAGTCTTTACAAAGTCTTTAGTCCCCCATATCGAAGTCAGTTGTGTGAGTCAGAAACACACACGCACGCACCCTCCAACAAAAAAAAAAGGGCATTTTTTATATCACGTCACACAGAAACTTTAGGTCACGTGGAATTGCTCAGCATCAGACTTCTCCCCCTGCTCCTGAGGCTCTGCTGTCTTCCTTTCACATGGCAAAATTGCAGCCTTGCCCGTAGCTGCGCTGCACGAGAGCATACTCAAATTCCACCATTCATCAAGCTGGAGCAGTACGAGATGAGAACTTTATTAGTGACCTTAGTACCAGAAATGTATACGTATAAAGAACTTTTGTTCCACAAAAGCGAATACAATGTCTAGTCTATTATTGGAACTCTATTCAAACCAGCTTCTTAATAGCCTTATCAGCATCCAAACCTCAGCTTACAGCTGAGAGGATGTGTAACGCAAATATTAATCCCCCCCTCACATGATGTTTCAGTATCAACATTATTTTCTTCCACAAATACTAAAGCCGAGTGCTGCCCCATTTGAAGGAAGGTTACTTGAAAAACTACATAAATAGTTTCAATCTCTCTCTGCTTATAACTAGAATCTAACTCCAAGTCTTTTGTGGACAGCAGTTTATGGAAATGAATGTGCCAGCGCTGCTTGTCGACCTTGATTTTTCAAGAAGAATTGATTCTTCAGTGCCGAAGAACTGAATTTTCAGAGGAAGAAACTGCTTTAACGAGTAGAAAAGCTTCTAGGGCTCTCACGCTTCAAATACTGGAGGCATCAGATATTCTCCAGGTTTTTTGGTTTTGTTTTAAGGAAGAAGGGGAAAAGGGCGGGGGG
>JANZLQ010000061.1:14605683-14621619 GCA_026212715.1 Elanus axillaris | reverse complement strand
CACCAGTGTGTTATCGACATTCTTCTCATACTGAACCCCAACCACAGCCCTATACCAGCTACTAGCAAGAAAATTAAATCTATCCCAGCCGAAACCGGGGCAACTTAGTAAATGCAATGAGGAAGGATTTGTACTTGGATTTTAAGAAAAAGAAACCTATTACCTTTAAATTCTATAAGATGCGTCAATGCTTTCCAGACAAGTTGTAAGCGCCTTTCACCCAGAACTGAAGCGTGGCTGCACCTTTTGTGTGGAATGAATGCGGAGTTTAAAGCAAATGCACCAATTTGCTGGTATCTGCTACCACATCTCATTTTGAAATTGCACGGAGCGTGTAGCTGGGTGTGCTGGGATAGAGGTAAGTGCAGTACCTCTCATTTGGAATTGGTACGGATCTTCGGTACTGTTTCATATAAACCCTGAAATGAATTATGTGATGTGCAAAGCGTAGCCTGTGCTCTGAGGGGTTTTTTTGTCTGCTTAAGCTGATTTTTGTGTAAGTATTTAAAGGGTGAAATATAAAAATTAGAGCAGATATCATAATAAGTCTGAGTTGTGAATACCTGGCACCTTGGGTTTGCAACTAAACAAATCTATCGATGCATGTTGCCATTTGATACCTTAAGAGCCTTATAAAAAAGTAATGAAGGAAGAGTTTATCACTATTTTATTTATAACTGAAATATGATCTTAGATGAATAAATATCTGTAAATCAAAAGATGTCTAGTCAGTACTTTTGTTCTATTTCCTCTTGTGCTTTTCCCATCTTCTAGTTGAAGGACAGGAAGGGATTTTAGCTTCCACTAACGGTGCATTTCTTCTTTGTCTTTTCAGGACAGGCAAATGCAAGAAAATTATACCCGGGACAAAGTGCTGGAGGTAATAGCTCTGATCCAGAGCAACATCTCCCTTTGGAAAAGGTGTTTAACTGTATTTTAGTATTATCATCAGCTTCAATGAGAAAGAAGTATGTGCATGTGTCCAGAATAAGAAATCAACTCTGAACAACTGACATCCTTCCTCGATAGCAGCAAGAGGTCTGGGTTCCTTGATGAACGCAAGCGATGAATATGCAGATCCAGTACAGCAGTCTTTTAAACGATCGTCCTTCTGGAAGACTTAGTAAAATAGACAGAACAAATTTAAGTAAGGGAAATCTTGGTGTGTATCTCGCATCACAGACATCTCCGGAGTGCCTGAAGCAAGGTGAAATCGGGAAGTGTAAGGACAGGATGGCAAAACTGGAGTAAGAATTTTTCAGGGGAAAAAAAGTTGAAAAAAATTAATAAATGTTTCTTTGCCTTAAATTCTAAAAAGAGTTTAATCAATAATGGGAAAGGTACCAAAAATTTCTGTAACTCAGTATTGATTTTTATGGTATATTTATCCTTTGAAAGGCACTAGCGGGTCATTACTGAATCAGCTAGAAGAACTCTGAAAAATTAAGGAATTTTACCACCCTCAGAAGCTACATATTTGTTACTCAAGGTCACAATGACTATTTTTGGAAAACCATTAGTTCCACATAGTATGTAAGGAAGAACAGTTCCAGCTGCCAGACCACAAACCTGAAGTTTCCTTGACTGTCTGTGAGGGCTCATACCCTTTATGTTTGAAAAGAAAGGGTTTTTTTTCTACCCTAACATGATCATTTATTAAGTTCTATTATTTTGGCTTTTCAGTTAATCATGACAACAACATTGCACCATTCGCCCATTTCTGACCCTCACTGTTACCATTTTATGTTAAACCCATGGCATTTACATGTTGGACTCCTGTATAAATAAATTGTGGACTAATGAGAGATGCCATAAAAGAAAACACGCTGATCAGCCTGATGGCTAAAGATTTCCCCTTGCCTTGAGGAAACTTCCCACCCTCTGCGTTTGGGTATGTGCTTTCAGGGCTTGGACCTTTCGCCCGTTGGTTGCCCATACAGACCCGCAGCCGAAGGACCGCGTGCCGCCCTGTGGTAGCGGTAGCTGTGTGGTTATCCCTTGTGAGACCGGCGCTCCTGCTCTCGGTACTGAATCCTGCTGCTTTCCCTCTCCAAACAAGGACGTCCTTGGAGGCGGGTATCATGTTCGCTAACTAAAAAGTACTAAAAGGTCTTCAAGCTGCAGTATTTTCTTTTGCAGCTGTGCCATGCCCCCAGTTTAGGTAGTCTGAAGTTTCACGGCTCTGGCCCTGTTTGTGTTCAGAAAGCCACCGCTGGAGCGCAGTCGGGATCTTCTGTCATCTGAGTTAACATCTGGAGTTGAGTTAACATCTGGACTTACATCCCATCTTCCCCTGCAGACAGGCAATGTGGTTAGCAAGGGAGAAGGACCCAGAGGCTGCTAAAGTGTCTAAGTGAGGTGGAGTTAATACGTGTCTGCGTGAAATTTTCTTTCTTTAATTTTTTTTTTTTTTTGTAGCTTTTGTAATGCATTTACTCGAGTTTCTTTATTGCTTCAAGGCATGGAAATATTTAACATAATTCATTTAGGAGTTCTGGACAACACAGGCAGTACTGTAATATAATAGCAAACTTTTAGCTAGGAAATCAGTGTGGTAGATGATCAGCCTAGCCTCTGGAAGGACAAGAGTCTAAGTAGCTTTATTCCTAGTGGTATCGGCAATTCGGATATACCTTAATTTGTGGTGATGTTAAGAGTTGGGACTTACCATCTTTATTTCATTCATTGGCTTGGTTAAGCCAAAACGCTTCACCATTGTGCAACACTTATTTGATATCTTATCTATATTAGGTTGGCAGCCAGCCTTCTGTTTAATTACACTTTAAAATTAAATGCATGCTTTTTTGTTCAGAAAAAGAAATTCCTTATCCCCTTTTCTCTTCCAATAGCTCATGTTCACTTCAGTGCCTGTTTTTTGTTTTTGCCTCTGCTTCATGACTACATTTTTCTTCTGATTATGCTCTTTTTTTTTTCTTCTATTGCTTCATGGGGAAGAAGGCATCTTCTTTGAATATGAAATATAGAGTAAGACATAAAGAAGAAAATCCCCAAATTAAGCCTTCCATCCAGTTCTGCTTTACAACTTTGTTTCCGTTTTGCCTCCAACAGCCCACCGACATCACGATAAACTGCTCCGGCTAACCCTTTTTCCTCAACTGGGGGTAAATGCTTGTGTTGGGGGACAAAAAAGAATTATTTAGGGAATTTTAAATGCAAGCCTTGACATTTCATATTCAATTTACTAGAAATGCTGACTACAGGAATGGGATTAAGAGGGATGTGCTCGGAAGTGCCGTGCCGGGGGCCAAACCCCTAATGCTGCCGGGGTGCACCTGGTAAGGTACCGGTACGTACCTCCGCCCGGGTCCTGTGAATAAAGCAAGACTAAACTGGCTAAATTACTTCGGTGGTATTTGGGGCAGTTGTGAAGATTAGACACACACAAAAAAAAAACAAAAAAACAACCCCAAAACCTGCCACCAGTGCTTTACTCCTTATTGGTTCTTCTTTTCGCCAGGTAAAAGATGTTCTGAATGTTAAAAGTAGCACGGTATCTATAATTTATTCAGTTGTTTTTATTTCAGGTTTTGGTGCCCCACTTAACAGAAATTAAATAAGGTGGAGAGGCTTTATTTGAGGAAAAATAATTTCAAACTTTCCCTGCAGATAGGGAATTATGAAAAGGGCTTTATGCTGAGTGTCTGCTTTAATAATTTTATAAACTGCAGTAAAAGAGAGCTACAGCAAACCTGAAACTCAACCACGGCATCTTTTCTATTCTTCCAGGGTCTAATGTCTGTATTTTACATAGAATCTGCTGTGGAGATTTTTCTACCTTCTCTTTGAGGAAAAAAATGTGCTGCTTCTGCTCTTCTAATCAGAGAATTGTTTGCTCTGCCTCTTATGATTGACAGTTTTTGCCAGACAAAATGGGGAAAATTTAATTTGTACCCTTTCATTTCTTACCAGTTTTGAAGGCTGTGATTATTTCTGTTGATCTTTTCTCAAGATGATAGGTCTTCGGGTAGGGATCTTTAAACAGTAATTATTTCTGATGATAGGAAGAAAAGGGAAATAAATGGACTGCTAAGTATTTGCTATTTACTGTGATGATATTGAGCCTTGTTCTAAGTGCCTTGCCATTATGTTTACGAGATAAAGTAACCTCCACGTTCTGGCACCAAATTTTGCTTTTCATTCTCTGGTCTGCCTGGACTTGCATCTACAGTACTTTTCTCAGCATATGCAGTCCGAACTGTCAGAACGAGTAACAAATAGATTGAAAAGGTTGCATTGGAAGATGTGGACAAAAAGATGCTTTTTCTTACTGAAAGGAGATCACTAACACCAACGAGACTTCTTCCATTAATACTCTTCATTGAGTTTCCATTATTGCAAAGGTGTCGTAGTGCTGGAAATAAGAAATTGCCCTAGTGTTACTGCTGATTGATTCCGTATTTTCCTGTATAATCAAATTGGCTTCTATAAATAAATAAAACTGTATGTTCCAGTGTAATACCTTTTTACTCTACATTGTGATCTCTTTAAATATTGTAATTCAGATGTTATGAGAACGCACATCGAACGCTGGACACCACAGTTATTCCATTCTCATAAACATTCCTGTAAAGTACGTTAAGAATTGTCATATATCCAAATCAGTACTAGCTAGTTCTCAGTAAGTGTTTCACTTGCCTTATGTGTATCATCTAGTTTGTTTGAGGCAGAGTTACATGAATATGATCAATTCAGATATCTCCAGATGACTTATAAAAAGAGTGAGAGAGGAGCGGTGAAAAAAGAAGGATTCCTGACCAACTTGGTTGCCCTGTTAAGGGCTGCTGCCCAACATCGCTTTTGCTCGTGGCCCATCCTCTACGAGCCAGCCCAGCTCTGCTGCGTCCCGAGTTTCCCAGCTGCCACCACAATCGCCGGGAAGACGGAAGATGTCTGCGCCTTACCAAACCCACAGCAGGAAAAGGATGAGCAGTGTTTTCTCGGAGGCTTGTGCTTGAGCAATTCCATCAAGGCTGGATGGCGGCCGGTAAGACCTCGTGCCGGGTCCTGGTACCGGGCACGGGCTGAGGACCAGGAGGTGCTCCAGAGCTGTCTTCTCCGGAGGCACCTTGCGCACAGGTCTTGGGTTTAGGGCTGGGGTTGGTATTTTTTTCTGTACAGATCTTATTGTAGATGTTGTTTTCTCTTTAAATGGGTGTAGAGATGGCCCATGTCATTATGACTTCATGATCTAGACTTTGTAGTTTCATAAGCAGATGAAATGAGGTGGCTGTTTATTCTCCCAGATGCTCTAATTCGCGGCAGTAACACGGGGGGCATGCCTGTGGATTTTGGGAGAAGTTTTGGAAGATGGGAGCTCTTTTTTCCTTTGTAGCTAGGTTTTGAAACGTTCTCCTCGTACCTTATCCTGAGAATTTTTACTGAAATCGGTTTTGTGCAAGAGGCTTTTTTTTCAGTGTGAAAAATGGCATTGCAGGCTCGATACTTAAGTCATGATTTTTGATGAGCGTAAACTCATGCACCATACTGTAATAAAATAATAGTTCAGCTGAGCCTGCTTTACGCAGGCTCAGTCCAAGCAATCTCACAGTTATTTGTGGCTGAGCTGATGCATTTCCAACGGAGGGGATAACTCTGAGTTATGGAGTGACAGCAAACATCTTTTACATTGCTCTTTTGCATTTTTTAAGACTTTCCATTTACCTGTTTAAATTTCATCAAAACTGGTGAGGACCAGCTAATGCATTCCATCTGTCCACAGGGAGGGTTTTATTTTACCTTGGAACAGTGCTAAAAATACTATCTTTTGTTTGTTTCTAATTTTGGTGTAACAAAGGATGTTTTCCTTAATTTCCAAGGCTTTTATTACCTATATTGAACCCTTTTTGTAGTAAGTTTACACGTGTAAACCATTAATTAGTTAATTCATATTATACTGGCTTTCAGCAGAGTAGATTTTCCTAAGAGTACCTAGAAAGCTGACGCAGGGGTTGTTTTACCAATACGATTACTTGCTCACAATTATTTCCTTCAGCAGTTGTCTAATAACTTGTACTAAAAACAAAGATTGTATAGTCCTGTCAGTTTAATTTAGCTTTATATGACTGATTAAGAAAACAGTGATGACATTTTCTTGCATAGTGATGTCAGGGCTGGGCTTACCTCACGTGCGTAAGAGGCGCAGATTCAGCTCCCGGCTCCGCTACGTGTACGCCGTGCGACTGCGGACCGGTCACGCAGTGATCGTTTCTGCCGTTCGCCCTTGAGGCGGGGAGAGCAGAAACGCTCTGCTGCTTGCGGAGAATACTGGGGGACGTGTTGGCTTCGATGTTGTCCTCTCGGAGGCCAGCTGCTTAACTTCTCAAAAATATTTTTCTTCGCTTGTTTTGTTAGAAAAGTAAGTATTGCATTATTCCAGCTCAGGATTAGCGGAGCTGTTTGATGAGTCTGGAAGGCCTGGTGGTGAGAAAGGGAAAGGAAAGCTTTCCTGGTCTTCCTTCGGCTTATCTCAGCTTTACCGAGAGACTCAGCAGCACAGCACTGACCCCAGGAGAAGGCTACTCAGCATGTTTGTACTCGGTAATTCCTCTGCACCTAGCGAAGGACTGGGGATATCAGCACGTCTGCTCAGCGTAGGAGCTGTGGCACGCGGATCTCAACCAAGCTTACGTAAAACTGACGGCTGCACCACTAGAAAGACGAGGATGTTAGCCTGAGATTCCCTGTACCTGCTAGACCCGTTGCCTGTCTGCGCATCTAAATGTCTTTCGTGCAGTGACATGATCAAGATGCATTATGTCATATTCCAGGAATTTAACCCCTTCATATTTTTTTTGTCTGGATCTGGAATGGAAAGCTTTTGCTGAGTGGCACCTTCAGTGTTACAAGCATATATTTGCAACTGCCTTAGCACGGCACGGCTGGTAGATTAATACCCACTGTAGTCTCAGATGGCGAGAACGCAAACACTATAGACATCATAAGCACAAGAAATCAATTTCCAGAAGACAAAATGGTGGTTTCTCTGCAGTTAAACAGAGCTGCACAAGAAGATAATAAGTGTATTTTCTGCATTCTCTTTTACCTAACCTTCAGGCTGTTACGCAAGCATTGCAATGATCCACTCATCGGGTTTCTCTAGGCACGTACACCGCATTCTACCTATCTTTCCAGACCAGCCTGGTTTTGGGGGATGTAGGAGCATGCACCTGGGCACTGGTAGATTTACCGATCGGCTTTAGACACCTTCAGAAGCCGGGTGATGCTGCAGAGCAGATTGTATGCATTACGCCCTAGGACCTCAATACCTAAAGGCTTGAGTTCCTTTAAATGACTTTGACCAGGAAAATCTCTGGACCTCTTGCAAGGCCCTTCCAAGTCCAGAAATCTTTTACCCCGTTCATGCTCAGGTCCTGCAGCTCGTCGTGCTGAAGAAACATCGGCCAAAGGAAGCGGCACCGGCTGTTCGGCACGGAGAGGGAGCCGAGGGCTGCACTTCTGCCCTCGGAGTGTAGAAAAAGCATTCAGCCCAAACCCAGACAGCCTGCCTTTGCTTAAAGGGAGCCTTTCTCCCGGGACCTTGTTTGCTTAAGAGGCTCCAAATCTCATATTTACCCAAATATTAAATTATATAAGAAGTTACTGGTGTCATCTCCCTGCCTTGTCTCCCCTGCAGTACATGGATAAACCTAAATGCCAGTTGTCTAAACAGAAGGAATGGAGAGGGGACAAAAAAAAGAAGAAGAAAGCCTGACCCTGCTTCTCTTTGGTTCCTATTTGAAACGAGCAGAGGGCTGAAAGGAAGAAGAATCCTGAGGGAGACCCTGGCCGCCGGATGAGCAGGGAAAGGGAAGGAGCCTGGGCGAGCCGGGATGGGGTGACGGCAGCACGTCCCCGCAGGGAACCGGCAGCAGCTTGGGAAGAAAGTGAAGTTTTCTGGGGTTTGACCAAATTGTGAGTGACACGCTAGTGATAACTGTGGGTTTAGACCACAGTTGTCCTTGCCCAAAGGACAACAGGGCTCCACGGGGAGGCTGGGGGTGCTGGGTTTGGGCACCTGGGCACGGGCTGGCCGACTGGGGCAGGGAAAGGAAAAATAAAAGCAACCGCTGTTAAGGTGGGAAAGGGATTTTTTTTTTTGCTTTTAAACCAAAATACGGCAGTTGCGTACAAACAAGAAGAGAAGGGAGCCTTCTAAATTAGCTTGTCTAAAATAAGCCTTCCGACGACAAGTTGTCCTGTGATGGTTGTATGATTGCATGCTGACGCCTGGATGGTTTGCAGCTAACATCTAAGTGTTATACATACTAATTATCCTCCTGAAATGTAAATTTTTTAATTTGATCTATGCAGCAGGCATCACCCTCAGGACATTTTTGGTTCTATCTGCAGAAGTTTTGATGTGTTTCTCTTCTCCCTGTGCCTGCCGCAGGTTGGTTAAACAGCTTTCTCCTAACCGTTGTCTCTCTTATTTAGAATTAGTTTGGAGGGGTTTAAGAGGTTAATTACAATGCAGGGAGTTATGGAGCTTTAAAATTTACCATACCAGCGACCTTAAAGAAAAGGCAAATATAAATACTTCATAAGCGTACATACTACTTGATTCATTCAAAAATTGAGAAACCTATACAGCTTAGTATATTTAGTCAGACCAGCTAAGATAGACTTATCTGGCTATAATGCCATTTTTTACTACACCTGTTAGTAAGTTTGTTTCAACACCATAATGTATTTCTTATTGCTTTAACACATGAATTCAATGCATGCAATGCACAGCTCCACTGAGACCAGCCACAAGGTATGAGTAAACTGGATTATCTGTTATATTTGTGTATACACACTCCACACCTTCATTACCAAACAGCCTGCTTACAGGGCGGGTAAACACCAGGTAAAACTATCGATATTTTCCTATCAGATGAAAAGAAAACCAAAACAGATATGAGTACCCACCTTGTGGTTCATAGCATGGATACTCCCTTTGTAGGTAGTTTTTCTTTGTGAAATTCAGTGATTTAACTGCAGTTGAATACCACCACAGCAACTGCAGAACTCTGTAAACTGGAAGGTGAGAGACAATAGCAGAACATTTCCTGTGAGATGTCCGTGCATCAAACCAATGTAATTTGAGATTAAGTCGTATTGTTGTTGCTTTCAAACTCTGTCATGGTAATAAAACCGATGGGCGAGGAGCAGGTTGTAACTGATCCCCCTGCCCACGGAATTCATGGTCTTGGTTCCTTCTCCTCCCCTTTCTCCTCCTTCTCTGTCTGGAAGATGTGGGCCGCTCTGTCAGTGCTCAAATAATACAGTTATTCTTTGTAGGGAATGGCTAAAATCCAGAAGGGGCTTTGGGATTAACCTGTTAGAGATTCTGTACTACTGCAATGTGGGAATAAATGTAACCTGGTGACTAAGAGGTAAAGGTGTATCTGGGGTTTTACCAGCATCTTATCCCATCAAAGATGCCAGGTCATTTAGATTCACTGCTATTAGTGGATCTTTCTGCAGCGCTCAGAATTAGTGCACCACATCGGGCCACCTTACCTTTTTTCAAACAATAAATCAAAAAAGAAGGGAAAAAAGAAAAAGTAATGGGGGTTTCTGTGATGGTGTGACATTTAGTGCCTTAATGTAGATTATATTTCTTCCTACAGCATACAAAGGGTCTTAATCTGCTGCAAAATTTTCATTTCTGATTTTTCACACGGTGGCAAACTAAAGATAGTATACTACAATATATTAGCCCAAGAAAGCACAGCCACTCTCTGTCCACTGTAAGCTGAGCTTGTCTCCTGTGTCCAGTCTCAGCCATAGGATGCATTAAATGCTTATGGCTTGAAAGCATTTTTCCTGCTTGCAGGTGACAGCTCAGTAAGTGTATATTCTGTTGAGTGGCAGCTCACTGGGCGTCCTGTAGCTGGGATGTTTCAGCACATTATCTAGTGATGCTCTGCAATATTAGTCAACCCCCCTTTTTTTTTTATGTTTACAAAACCTGAGTTTATGACGTAGAATAATCAGTTTGCACTACGTGGCCTCTACAAAACTCTAGTGAAATCAGGCAGGGGTTTTGTTCCATTTCCCTAAACACTGGCCAAAGCCACCGGAGGATACGGCCGCACCGCTGCCAAAGCCGCTGGTCGGAAGGTCAGTGCCGCAGCCCTGCACCAGCTGGGTCCCTGCTGAACGCCAGCGGCTCAGAAAGAAGGTGAAGTGGGGTCTATTTCTGATGGGAGCTTTTTTTTTGTGCCTCCCACGTACAACGTGTCTGGAGCCAAACAGAAGAGGTAATGAGAAAATGGTGTCTCTGCAAAATTTGTTTTAAATGAGAGGCAGTCAGACAACCACGATGTAGACTGCTTCCCCCCCCCCTTGAACAGATAACAAAACAAAAATATAGTTGTTCCTAATCTCACTTTCCCACCTTTCTACCTCACAATAGATGTCTGAGAGAACTGAGCACAGAAAAAAAAAAAAAAAATCACGCCTGGGGCACTGCTTATCAATGAGGAGAGCTACAAGTAAAGGAGTTTGGTATCTGCGCTGTCAGGATTTCTTTGATCTGACATGTTCAGGGAAAATGATTTATTGTTATCATGTTCTTAGGAAGCAAGCAGTTGCACTTACGATATCGGTAACACAAAAACAGCACCCAGAAATTATATGCATGGGTCCCCACTACTCCCACCGCACTCTGCTCTCCATCCCCACGGTCACTGCAAGTGGACATCAATAAATTGGGATATTTCACACCTACGCTCCTTGAAGCGGCAGCCTGAAATAACAGGAGTACAATCGAGTCTTAAGGTAGGGCTTATCCAATTAAAAGTAGGTGGCTTGGTTTTCCACATGCAAAGGGGAAGAGTCACTTTTAGGGTGAAATAAGTTTTATTTTACGAGAGACGGCTACCCTGAGTGCTGGCTCCTCTCCATATTAAAAGAGGACCCCAAAATGGTGGCCTCTTCCCATAACAAAGTGGCACGACAGGTTTATTAAACATATCTAGATTACACCCACGTGTATCTCTGTCACACAGCAGGTCTTCAGCATCTGGCCAGCGATGCCTTTGCCTGCAACTGGCACGAACAGGAGAAGAAATGTGGCAGCTGAAGAAGAGCACAACTTGAGAAAGGTCTGAATATTTGCAAAATTTAGAAAAACCCAAACAAGACAAAACTCTTCGCTTGGAGACAGTACGTTATTCCTCTGGGTAAGGAACATGTCCCTCATTTGTCAGGGCAGAGAATTTCTTTCAAAGCGGTTTCTCTCGTAGAACAAATTTGATGTCAGTAGAATTTGTGAGCTGGAAAAAGAGCAAAGTGGTTATCTTTCACTTCCAGTTTTAAGGGACAGCTTTGAAAACTACTGGGAAACATTTCCACGCTGCATTTATTGCTGTAATAAACTTGCTTCCATTTTTAAAGCCAGGCATCACCGTGCGGGAACTTCACACGCTTGGTGGTGTTTATAGCTCATGAAAACATCTGTATTTCCCTTCTTGGTGGATAGAAGCCTCGTGTCGCAACCAGCATACACTTAAAGAGATTAGCCATACTCAGCCTAACATCCTGCTATTGCTCTGTCGTCATTGGTACGATGGTGTCTCTTTCCAGGGATTTACGTGCTACGTTCTCCCCAACGACTGCACCTCCCGAACCGCATTTCTACAGCTGCACGCTGCCAGCGGCGCGGAGTTGCCGAACCCTGCAGCCCGCAGGAGCCAAGGCTGCGGCTGCTCTGTGGCCCTGGGTCCAAACCTCTGCTCCCCATGGGCACACGTACGCACCCCAGTACGGATACGGACGGACACGGCATTTACGTGAACGTGAGCGGCACCAGCGGTCTCTGCCCGATCCCGGCTCCAGCGGATGGGGATGGAGGTCTCTCACTGGGAGGAGAACGCACGTGCCCGTGTCCAAGGTGGGTGCCCAGCACCTGGGCTCGGGGTCTCTCCCAGCCCCTCACCCTCCCCGGCTGCTGGCACCTGGCACACAAGAGCAGTTGTATACGCTTCCATTTTCTTCCAAAGCCTTCTCAGTCTCCTTGCCTGAGATAAGGTATCCACCTGCCCTACAATAATCTTATTTTCCATAACCCCAGCAGCACAGGGGGGTGGTGCAGAGCCCCTGGGCCACATGGCCATGTCAGGACCAGCCAACGTCATGTTCTTGTTTTGGCTACTAGTGCAGTGAGTTGGGACAAGCTGGTACTTTCTTGTCCTGGCTACGGTACAGAGAGTTTGGGCTCTCTAACTGCACCTGCAATTCCTGCTGCCGGGATCATGGCCCGCCCTGGAATGTGCCAGAATTACCTGACAAGAACCATGGCCGGAATGGAAATACAGTGACCAAAGCCAAACATTTTGTGATCCTATAAATAGCAATCCTACACAAGACCCTTTGCGCTCTCCGGGATCACAGGCGGCTGCAACCCAGTATCTCCCCCCACACTGGGACGCCTCGCAGGGTAGATTTTGTGAGGATTTTAAATCGCAGATTTCACGAGGATTTCCAAAATAATCCGCTGATAGATGCCGACGAAGAAGAAGGCGTCAAAGATTGCCTGCTGCCAAATGCTGACGAAGGAGAAAAGTAATTCGTTCACTACAGTTAGATTTTGTGGTTTCAAAGATCATCTCGTACCAATAACTTACTACAACTGGCAAAGTGAGAAAAATCTTGATCATAGATTAACTTCCGTATCTGTGTGTGTGCGCGATTTGATTTAGGAAACTTTGTAGTGTCGATTATAGCAAGCTTTATTAAAAGTCTGATAATTGGTTGATGTTTATTAATTGTTTAAAAAATCATATAACCTAATCCTGTGATTTACTGTAATAGTGTTAATAAATCTTAAATTGCTGCTACTTCAAAGTTGGGTAGGATCCATAATCACTCATTCCCCAACAAACTGGCATAGTAATTCAGTGTGGGAGGGGCTTTTTACCCTTTGTATTAATTCCATTAGACATAAACCACTGACCAAGTCTGGGACTAAGTCTGGATCCAGCCGCACCTAGACTCCTCTCTGTGGAGGAGTTCAGAAAGCAAGGGGATCCATCCTGAACCTGATGACTCTACCGGAGGGTCTCCCTTACCCTTTTGCATCTCTGGTCTGTGTGTAAATAATTCCAAATCAATTCTAACGCGATTTTCCTTTGTATCTCTCTTCCACATAGTAAGTAACAGAACAAACCTTGCCATTGAACTTTGTTCGGTCGTGCTCTTACAAATTCACATTAAAAAAAATCACTTTTTGCTAATACCTTTGACAGTGATTCTTTAAGTGATGCAAATCAGTCATCCGCGACTTGCGGGGACCCTGTCAATACAGTAAGCCAATTCCATTTGATTCCCAATGAGGGGGAATGGATTTGAAGAGGGCACCGGGACACAGCATTGCTCTGAGATTAGCGACCTGGGTGACCACAGGGAATCTCAGCATTGCCATCAACCCAGGTAGATCAGAAAGACAAGGAGAAGAAAAAAGTGGCTCTTGCTTCTCAGTTCTAGATATTGAGAACATGTTGCTGGGATTGGAAATAGTCAGCCTCTCACAAGAACAGAATTCCTACCAGGGATTTACCAGAAAAAACAGTCACTGTGAAGAATCACAAATGCTAGGGCTTTGCACCCCACTGAGGGGGGAACAAAATATCCAAATTTAGGGATTAACTAGCAACCTAGGAAAGAGCCAGTCAAAAAAGCACATTGATACACCTAACCTATTCTCTGCTTTTCTAGAAGATTAAATTCGGAGGAGGGAATCACTTGAAGTTCTGCATGAACAGTAGCTCTTGCACTGGGGTACAAATTGCATCAGCTGCTATTCCAGATGGAATAACATACCAGAATAACGTTTCAATAATGAAGATCATTTTTCATGACAGATCCTGCATGCACACAGCTGCTCAACATTCACAGAGGTGGGTTTTTTTTTTAAAGTTCATAGCTAATCTATTTGGAGTTTTTCACTTCAAAGGGTCTGCTTCATTTACAGGAGCATTGCTGGAGAGAAGGTGAGAATTTGCACCAAGAACTGTTACAGACCTGAAAGTCAGTAATTTGGAAAACATTTTGCCATCCATCAGATAACCTCAGCTAAGGAACCATCAAATACTTGGGGAACCTCCTTGGCCAAAGCAGGACATATTTCATTTGGGACTAGAACTGGAAGGCAATCAACTGGGAAAACATGATAGAACATTTGAAGCACATATGGTATCATGTTCGGTAAATTTAATATTGCTGCAGGTGAAAATAAAAAGGATCTTGTTATCAGTCTTGAAAAATCTGATTGATGGTTCTCTTTCAATACTGTAATACATGGACTACCAGATGGGAATGTTCTGTATGCACGTCACTTAGCTTTTTATTTAATCAATCGTGTGTTAAGGCCAACATACATATTAAAAAACCCAAACTTATTTCAAATATTTCACTTCAGTTGTACAAAATAAGGTATGCAAATTTTGTCTGGCAGTTGCTGTTTTACAAGAGAGAACAATTACTAGCAACGTTGGCTTGAGTTTCTTGAAAGGGCTACGGGATCAAGTCAGCCAGTCCGCTTCTCAAACAGCTTCACTGAAAAGTAATAGTAAAGCCTGAAGTTTGAAAATGACATGTATTTTTTAAGATTTGCTTTATAAAGTATTTATCTAGTTCTTTCTGTGTGGAGTATGAATGTACCCAAAGCTCTTTACCTACTCACTGTAGCTTTGAAATTTTCAGAGTTTGAAAGCATAATGATCAGCGACAGATTCATGGTCATGTATCACTATCAGTCAAAAAAAATAAAATAAAATAAAATAAAAAAAGAACACCTGTTAGGCTTCTGAACATTCATTTGAGACAAATGTGGGGAAAAAAAAAAGTTAAAAAAAAAAAAAAAGAGTTACACCTGTTCGGCTTATGAACGTTCATTTGAGACAAATGTGGGGAAAAAAAAAAAAAAAAAAGAGATAAAAAAAAAAAAAAGAGTTAAAATCAGTTACCTGGAACAACCACCAAGCCAAACCGTTAGACTTCAGCATCTGCGGAGAGGAAAGAGGACCAAGGCTTTTCACCACCACAGCTGCTCATCACAAAGAAAGCAAAGCGTATACACAGATCGAATTAGGGGAAAGGATTCACAAGTCGTCACAAAGACACAAGTCACTCTCTGCAGGGTTTTCTCAGACCCGGCTTACTCAAAACCCAGGTATCTGCTCGGAAAGGGTATTTGACTTATCCTCACCCTTCCCGTGGGATGGGTCAGGGGGTACTGCACGTGGATCTGGACCCCAGAGTCACACCAGGCGCTTTGCAGAGCACGGGGTACTCTGCACAGACCCGTTCACATTGCCAAAAGCAACCTCAGCTTTGCCAGCTCATTAGAATTCATTGAACAGGCTCAAAATTACAGCAGAAAAATTTCAGGCAAAATATAATCCCCAGTGCCAGGAATTTGCAAGGCTGGTTCAGGATACTTGAAAACAAGAGAGCAGAGAGCTCTTGAGAGCTTGTGATGAACATTCATCGAGTCGTGACTCAGGTCTCCGATTTAGGGCAGGGAAGCCCCAGTTTCGGCTGACCCAAACCCACCACTCCCAGGCAGCCCCCGAACCACCTCCTCCCCAAGGGTGGGGAGGGTTTAGTCCCATTTGTCTTGGTTTTTTTGGGTTTTTTTTTTTTATTCTTTCCCCAAAAGGGCGATGATCTTTCCTGCCGTGGCAACATCTACCCACGGGGTGACTAACGTGAAGGCAGGCCCTGTGAAGAGCCAAGTCAGTGGGCGATCATCGCGCCCCAAGGCACGGCATGTGATGTGATGGGTTGACCCCGGCTGGACGCCAGGTGCCCACCAAAGCCGCTCTATCACTCCCCTCCTCAGCTGGACGGGGGGGAGAAAATATAACAACAGGCTCGTGGGTCAAGATAAGGGCAGTTTAATAAGCGAAAGCAGAGGTCGCGCGC
>JANZLQ010000061.1:14573353-14601275 GCA_026212715.1 Elanus axillaris | reverse complement strand
CCCCCCCGCCAAAAGTAGCATCTATTCTGTCTGAAAATGGCACAATTGTATTGATGCATGACACACCTACTCTCATTTGCTGTCATTTCAGTTGCTATCATTTTGTAATTCCAGCAAAAACAAATGCTTCTAGAACTTCAGCAGAAGTACAAATAAACAGAAAATTGAAATAATACAAAGGCAAAGGCATCACGACAGAAAAGTCATGAAGTTACTGGTATTGTTTTGAGTAATTCATTATATGGCTGATAACAGCAGCAGTACTGCTTATCCTAGGTACAATGCTTCTGCTCATCTGTTTTCCAGTTATCTCAGTTTTGTCAAACTCTCCACTTACATGAACAAAATTAATATTTGCCTTCTAACTTCATTGGACACTAAATTTTTTTACCCCTTTTCCACATGTTATGAGCTCCCCACATAATAATATAAATCACAAGGAAGGAAGGAAAACTAGCTCTGATGCCTTTGACTTTGTTTTGCTCATCAGTGGTACACACTGATTGCTGGAGATCTCTTAGCTTATTTAAAATTATGCTGAAGATTTAATTAGTGCAAGAACATATTGAAAAATGCCAGATAAAATATTGGTTCCCCATTTAAGATCACAGTTTGTTTTTTACTGTTAACTTTATAAACTGCAGGGAGAGAAGACACCAGATTGAGCAATGCAGACAAGATGAGTTTTCCTCCACCCACCCCTGACAAATGCTGCTTTATTTTAAATAAGGATTCAGACACATGATTGTTCTACCACAGTTTAACATGTTATCACACATCAAGTGAATTGCGGTAATTGATCATATGGATGTGGCTGCCGTGAGCTAGGAACAATTTAAAATGAAGTATTTTAAATCTCTTCTGGTAAGGTTTAGCTAGCACATTATGCCTCACAGTTGCGAAGTCAATTACCATAACTCAGCTGATGTGCTTGGCTGGTTTCTGAAAACTTGACAAATTTATACCATAAAGACTGAAATGCACTGTACGAGGCTCTGACCAGTACACAAGAACATCCTACTCAGTCGCACAGTTGTGTAACATAACCATTCAGCTGCCCAAACCCAAGTTTGATTTCACAACTATTGAGTGCTTTATTACAGCAACCTGAAGCATCCAAACTGAACATCACCTTTATAATACAGTATATCATACGCATAGAAGTACCAGTATTATCTTCAGTTGCAAGTCTTGTGTTCTTCAACTTACAGCAAATATTTCCTGACCAAAATAAAAAGAATGCAGTGTGTAATTTTTCAGGATCTGGCATCTGCTATTTTATACAGGCTGGTTTATTTACAATGTGCAAATAAACCTTTACTGAAGAGCTAATTGATTAATTATTTTTCAGCTAACTTTAAGCTGGGGCACAAAGTACCTTCTGTGCTGTAAACATCATTAATTCTTCACAAATTGGAAGCTGAAAAGGCCTAAGGAACTGGGTACAAACTCTTCTCATACACAACCATGGCTGAGCTCAAGTCTTCCAAATCGAATTTGGAGTAGTCTGTGTTTGGCATGTGTCACTGTGCTGCTACACAGCACAGGCTTAGAAGATTGTTGTATATAAAAGCATACTTTTAGCTTTGAAACACAATGGCCTAATGAAAGCATGCAACAGTATTTTCATCCGTAATACGGTAGAATTCATTCTTAGTTTATTACCAGTGTTGACAGCCAGGTGAGCACTGTACAAGCAAAACGGATTGTAAAAAAATTACCTCTGATTAAACTCTCTGTAACACTCATACAGCATCTCATTTAGTCACCTTAGGTTACTATTTCAAACAGCAATTTTTTGTAGACATAAGTTACCCTGAAAAAAAGCAGCAATTACAAATACCCTTCTCCTTGTTTTTTATACATTGCAAAATTTATCATTGCATTTACCTGTCTTCTTTTTTCAGTAGCTAACAATCTAGAAGCACAGGGAGCCTTTGTTTTCCAGCTAGCTGTGGCCAGGTTAAGTCAGCTCTGGCTCTTCAGTTTTTCTGGTTAAGTGTAACATTTCACACCATTACTAAGAGTCCTATTTTTTTTAAAAAAACAGTATTTTATTTTTTTTTTTAGAGCCACTAAGCAGTAACTATAACCACAGGACTAAACACCAGTAGTTATTTGCTCTCCTGTATACATTCTTCCCAAAATTAATCCTTTTATATTTTCAGGTTTCATTTTCTGCTTTGCTCACTGCAATGGGATAAGAAAGAATTTCACCCTTAATTTACTTATTTTTAGTGTAGCACAAGCAGAAACATCTTAACACGTTACTCCCACCCTTTGCAATATGAAGACTGTTGACTGGCAAAGGCTGGGCAGATGGACTGAAAGGTTCCCCATGTTTCCTCCTCCTCCAGATGTCGGCTTGAGAGCCTGTTTTCAACCCAGTGCAGCCCCTTCCTGATTTTTCAGGTGTATCGTGGCATTTCACACTGCTCACAGCGATTTAGTGCTGGATGATTTAGAAAGGTGCAGCTATCACAATTCCATGGAGCCCCTTCAAAGTCTTCATCTCTTGGCTGAGTCCGTGGAGTCTGTTTGGAGCTGGTTTGATGCTCTGAAAAAAGCCAAAGGAAAACATTTTTCAGAAGAGAAGGATGATAGGCAAGATCGTACTACTCGTTTGTCATCTCATTAAACATTTTATCTTAAAATGAACGTGGAAACCTTTCCGCTTAGGTAACGTTAAAGGTCGTTTGCTAAAGCACATCTAATGCAGTTTGTGAAATGTGGATACTTAAAAGTATTTCACTTCTGTAAAGAGCCACTTAACTATACTACATTAAAAAACAAAAAGAGCAGTTACCATTGTTAGGTCACTGATACTGCTAAAGGTTTAATAGCTTAAAACTTATTGAAAAGTTTCTTCCTGGTACTGCAACATCATCATATGATTTCATAGGTTTATGTACATCAGTCTATTACCAATTCCTAAATTCCAATAACCCTACTTTACCTGAAGTGAAAGACTGCTTCTAACTTAGTTCCTTCTAACAGCCTGACAGATGATATATTTTCTGCATCTTTTTCTAGCATTTATCCAGGCTGAAGAAAATAGAACATAAAAATAAAAGGGTAGGCACGTTTCAAAAGGAGATGATTGTTTTTCTTCCTCAGGGCTTTGCAGAGGGATGTGTGTATGCAAAACAGCACTTAAGTCTGTTTTCATTCATAAAATCAGTATGTATGCGAAAGATACATTAGGTATTAACCCACAGAAAGACTCGGCTTTGTCACTAAAAGTGACAAATATTCCTAGGATGTGGAAACACAACATTTTACAAAATGCTAGTATTCAGAACATTAGCACACATACCTAGAACATAAAGTTAAGATACCCGTCTGCTAAATGAACATCTGTACAACAGCTTAATTAAAAGAGAACTTAAGTTGTAAAAAAGGACTGTAATTCGTAATTCAAAGTGCACACATTGCTGTCATCTGCTAAGAACTCTAGCAGATGGCTGATGACAATGTTGGTGCAAATAGTACTTAGGTTTGTCTTCAGAGACATACTTAAAGAAAATAAAAGTAACCTCCTTGCTTAGATGTAAACCTTCTCCAGTCCAGAAGTTGCATAGTCACATTAACAGCGCTTGGCCTCAACAAATTCCTTCTAAGCAAGTAAGAAGTGTGGGCACTAGGCTGCATTCATGTCGACTAGCCAGACGGCAGCACAGAGCAGACCCTCCTCTGCCCATACCTGTCTATCTGCCTACGCCTTCAACAGTTAAATATTAAGGAAATGGAATTTTTTAAGAAAAAAAAAATATTACTTTGATGACTCCATGTTAGAAGCCAAGCTCGGAATACAGTACACCAGCCCTAAATCTGATCTCTAATAAATTGACAGACAAAACCTGGAAGTTAGTCATAAAAGTCATACAAATCCTTACAAGACATTCTTTCCAACTGCCAAATAAAATTACTTATTTCATGCAAGGTTTGCACATAATTTTGCTTTGAAATAATAAACCAAATAGACTAGTGTAATTAAGAGGATTTCCTCAAGCATCACAAAGTAGCAGTCCCTTAAATCAACCACATGCACTGCAATTTAATATGAATTCAGGCAGCTGCCTTCATGCCACCGCTCACCTGCTGCTATGTCTTTCCTGGACACTACCACCTACGCAGGGAACTCATCCCGGTATTGGTTGGGGTTTTTTTGAACCAGAAGCAGTAGTTCTGGGCCTTCTCTTTCTTTTAAATTTCCACATACTAACCATTTTATTCTACTGAAGGATAAAATACTTGTTTCAAAAGAGGGGGAAAAATTTCCTTATATGAATTCAAAATTCAACTGCAAAAACCTTTGTGAAGCGCTTATCAGCAACTAGAACTTATTTACAAAATTTGGATTTTCAAGCAGACTCTATGATTACTGATTCAGAGGGGTGACTTCTTTTCCACTAGCGATCTTAGTACATGCTAGTTACAGTAAGAGGAGACAGAATATTATAAATCTTATCACATGTAACATTTTCAGAGAAAAGAACACTGTTTTCTCTGTATCAGAGCACAGGACCCCAGACTGACTATTTCAGCAGAAAGATGCAAAGTGTTTAAAAATTTCCACTAACAATTGAAACCATTCTTTTAAAAGATTTCAAGAAGTAAAAAAAAAAAACAAACAACAAAGGTTCAAAAATACCTGAGACAAAAGGTAGGATTCTGCCCCAATGTCACCACTAAATGCAGTGGAGTTCAGAGCTACTGAGCTCTGCTGCCCCTAGGTGTCTGCTTAGGGCGAGCTGAGTCACTCCAGGCTGTACGGACTAAACCTCTGCCAGGCAAAAAGTCAGACTAAATACATCGCTACTGGGCTTACATCAAAACTTGAGTGTCCTAAGCTGGATATGAATCCTAGATATTACACAATGAGCACAGAAAATTTTAGAAGAAACCAGTAATGAACTGGTACAAGTGGGGACACTGTTTTTTCTTTAGACCAATGTAAGGAAATGTGTTCTGCCTTGTCCTTACAATGTCTGAAGTGCTTCCTGTGCTTAAACTTCAGGACTACTGTGAAATTCACACTCAGCACAAAAAATAGGTGAACTGCGACCAATCAAGTTAAAATATAATTAAAACAGAAATGCAAATTTTAGAAAGCTGCTGTGACCAATTCAACTTGCATAAAAGATCCCAACTAAAATATAAACTCCTAACACGTATTACAAGACAGATAAACAAACCTGACATTGAGCTTTTAACCTAGAAGTATTTAAAAATAAATAATTAGGAAGGTCAAGTTAACACATAAAAGTTTGTATACTTTCAACTCTTTTTCTAATAGTGAATAACAGCATTTACAAACAACATATTAACAGAACATGCATTTGCAACAACTTGTCTGAGGAAAATAAGTTGTAGCCAGGATTACTGCACTTATATAAAAATGTTCTGGTTTGGTTTATAGAGAGAAGTTATAATAATTAGCATTGCTTCCTGTCATCACACGGGTTTTTAAAAAAAGGAGGGAAAAAAAAAAGCTTTCTCAATGCAGATTAGGTAACTTGATGCTTGTTTGTTGACCTACCCTTTTTATATGGCTTTGGTGGCACAACAGGACCAGGCTCTATGTTATCATAGAAGTTACATGTGGCTTTCGGATCAAAGTTCCCTGTCAGAAAAGAAAAGAAAGCATAACTCAAAGGTTATTTACATGCCTATGCCAGTGATACGAACATCTAGAGGCTTCAGATTTTCTACATCTTTTTATTATGACATTATAGATTAGCTTTTTCCTGAGTAGTCTTTTGTCACGTATTTTCAGTTTTGTGTTGATTATAGTAATTTTTAGCAGGCTAATCCCATACTGAAGAATCACCTCCAGCTCAGCGTTCTGTAATGCTTTAAATATGTGAAAATGTAAATCTTTCTGTAGGACACATTCTTGGTAAAAAGGAGGACTATGCATATTCTAATCTATTTGACTGTACTTATGTCAAGCTTCTGTTGCAGAAAGAGGATTTTTGAAGACCTAGGTAGATTTCTGTTTGCCAGCTTCTTGGTTGCAACCTGTAGCTCTGTTTTGTATTACTTGTTCAGAGTCCTTGTCAACACAAAGTTAAAATTTTAAGTAAAGAACCTTCACTAAGGAGAATTTTTTTTAATTTGCTCTTGACAAAGTCACTTTTAAGTCACCACTTTCTTGGTAATGTAATTTAACTTGGCCAACAGAAATATTAGCAAGTCAAGTTTGTCAGGTCGCAACTGAAAAAGACACCTTTTAGAGAGAAGTTGATAATCAGAATTGAACTTTAAAGAGTCCAAGTATCCACATTTAAAGCACGTACTGTATTAGAATCATAGAATCATTTAGGTTGGAAAAGACCCTTAAGATCATCAAGTCCAACCGTTAACCTAGCACTGCCAAGTCCACCACTAAACCATGTCCCTAAGCGCCACATCTACACATATTTTAAATACTTCCAGGGATGGTGACCCCCCTGAATTCCCTGGGCAGCCTGTTCCAGCGCTTGACAACCCTTTTGGTGAAGAAACTTTTCCTAACATCCAATCTAAACCTCGCCTGGCACAACTTGAGGCCATTTCCTCTCATCATCATCCCCACTTGTTACTTGGGAGAAGAGACTGACACCCACATCACTACAACCTCCTTCCAGGTAGTTGTAGAGAGCGATCAGGTCTCCCCTCAGCCTCCTTTTCTTCAGGTTAAATAACCCCAGTTCCCTCAGCTGCTCCTCATAAGACTTGTGCTCCAGGACCTTCACCAGCTTTGCTGCCCTTCTCTGGACACGCTCCAGCCCCTAATTGTCTGTCTTGTTGTAAGGGACCCAAAACTGAACATAGTACTTGAGGTGCGGCCTCACCAGTGCCGAGTACAGGAGGACAGCCACTTCCCTGCTCCTGCTGCCCACGCTACTTCTGATACAGGCCAGGATGCTGCTGGCTTTCTTGGGCACCTATGCACACTGCTGGGTCGTATTCAGCCAGCTGTTGACCAACACGCCCAGGTCCTTCTCTGCCGGCAGCTTCCAGCCACTCTTCCCCAGGCCTGTAGCGCTGCATGGGGTTGCTGTGACCCAAGAGCAGGACCCGGCACTTGGCCTTGTTGAACCTCGTACAGCTGGCCTTGGCCCATGGATCCAGCCTGTCCAGATCCCTCTGGAGAGCCTTCCTACCCTCAAGCAGATCAAAACTCTCACCCATATCTAAACTATATTTTTTAAAAAACTACCAATTCTATACCTCTAGATTGAAGGAGATCAACTTCTTTCAGTGTACAGTCAACATTTATCTGGAGCTGTCTGTTGAGGCTTCTCAATCTGGTCATTTCCTCAGGCTAGAAAGAAACAACCCAAAATAGTAATTATGGGAAAGTCAGCATCATATCTGACATAGAAATAACACTGCTATATCTTTGTCAACAGCTTTATTAAAAATTGGAGTATAGATAAGGCACCGAAAAAAACAGCCAAGATTCCACTGTCTGTCCTGTTCCCCCTACCCAATTTATTCCCTCAAAGAACATCCTTCTATTTGCATTTCAGGAGGAAAACAAACCAAACCAACAAAAAATGAACAAGTTACTTAATACTCAAGTTCATTAGTAAGAAGACATAGCTGAGCTCAAGTTTATAAAACCATACACCTTATAAAATTCTGTATAAACTGATGACTTGCTATGTAAGTTTACACCAAGATGATCAGGAACAATATGAGCTGCTGCTCATGTTAATTATTACTTGATTATAACCAAATAAGGTCTGGAGTTTATTTATTTGCATCACCCCAAGGAGCTCGAGCATGCCAAACCTTCTAGCCCTGTATATTTAAATAATTCGATGCTTCAAGACAGTGATTATTCTTTACAGAACAATCAGTTATTTAAGTCCATATATTTGCATATCATTAAGAAACCCTAAGTAACTGGAATACAAAGCGTTCTTAACACCAGCAGCAGTGATTATGAACACATATGTAGGAATAACTATCTTATTCTAGGATACATTTTGGCATCACAGAGTCACAAAAATCACAGAATGTCTGAGGTTGGAAGGGACCTCTGGAGGTCATCTGGTCCAAACCCTCTAACCAGATGGCAGACAGCCTCTGAGTATCTCCAAAGATAAAGACTCCACAACCTCCCTGGACAACCTGTGCCAGTGCTCAGTCAACCACATAGTAAAAATGTGGTTCCTGATGTTCAGAGGGACCCTCCTGTGTTTCAGTTTGTGCCCACTGCCTCTGATCCTGTCACTGGCCACCAGTGGAAATGGCCTGGCTCCGTCATCTTTGCACCCTCTCTTCAGGTATTTGATACGTTGATAAGATCCCCTCTGAGCCTTCTCTTTGCCAGCCTGAACAGTCCCAGCTCTCAGCCTGTCCTCGCAGGAGAGATGCTTAATCATCTTTGTGACCCTTCACTGAACTCTCCAGTATGATGGCACTTCTCTCTTGTACTGGGAAGTCCTCTCCTGGACCCCATACTCCAAGTGTGGCCTCACCAGTGCTGGACAAATGGAAAGGGTAACCTCTCTCCCCTCGCCGGCCACACTCCTAATGCAGCCCAGGATATCATTAGCCTTCTTTGCCACATTGCTGGCCTATTTTCAGCTTGGTCTCCACCAGGACCACCAGGGCCTTTTCTGTAAAATTGCTTTCCAGCTGGCCAGCCCCTAGCTTATACTGATGCATGGGGTTGTTCCTCCCCAAGTGCAGGACTTGGTCCTTCATTAAGGAAGATGTTAAACAGGAGGCTGAGCCCTGCCGTACACTGCTAGTTACTGGCCTCCAACCAGACTTTGTGCCACCGATCACCACAGTCTTGGCCTGGCCAGTTTTCATCCACCTCCCTGTCTGCTCATCCAGCCCATACTTCAGCTTCTCTATGAAGATCTTACAGGAGACAACGTTGAAAGCCTTACTGAAGTCTACATAGAAAATAACCACTGCTCTCCCCTCATCTACCAGGGCAGTCTTTTAATCCTAGAAGTTTATCAAATTGGTCAAGCTTGACTTCCCCTTGGTGAATCCACGCTGTCTACTGCTGATCAGTTTCTTGTCCTTCATATGCCTGGAAATGGTCTCCAGAATTAGCTGCTCCACCACTTTCCCAAGGATCAAGGTGAGGCTGATCAGCCTGTAGCTCCCTGGGTCCTCCTTCTTGGAAGACAGGAGTGACAGTTGCTCTCCTCTGGTCCTCAGGCACTTCTCCCAAACACCATAATCAATCAAAGATTATCTAGAGTAACCTTGCAATGACATCTGCCAGGTCCCTCAGCACTTGTGGATGCATCCCACTGAGGACCATGAACTCATGCATATCCACTTTGCTTAAGTATCCCCTGATTTGACCCTCTTCCACCAAGGGTATACCTTCCTTGTTCCAGGCTATTCCTGGGGTCTCTGGGACTTGGGATTCCTGAGGGCCCATAAAGACTGAGGCAAAGCGCCATTCAGTAGCTCAGCATTTTCCATGTCCTGTGTAACCAGGTCCCCCGTCTCATTGAGCAATGGGCCCACATTTTCACTAGCTTTCGTCACCTATGTACTAATGGAAGCCCTTCTTTTTATCTCTGACTTCCTGTGCCAGATTTAACTCCAGCTGGGCTTTGGCTTTCCTAACCTCACCCTTGCACACTCAGAGAGTGTCTCTCTATTCCTCCCAGGAACATACCTGCCCAATGCTGCCCTAAGACAGGCAAAACATACAGCAGCCATACTAGTTAAGCCACTAACAGCCCCTACTCTGCCTTTCAGCCTACATCTGTGTGCATTGCTTATGTCAACACAGTGAGTAAGTCTGAACTGATGTGGCTAACAACTGCACAAAGTGGATGTTATTTTTCAGTCAGATAAATTCTCCTATCAGGGCCATACAGACGTTTGCGCTAGAGTCACTTGCAGGTGGAAGTCACACATATAGGAAGAATCAACAAGGAAAAGAGGAGAGAGAGGTACCAATTATTTGAGCCAAAACCACCACTGAAAAGTTACCTGGCACACGATTGTCTATGGGGTGCAACTACTCAAAACAACAAAATACCTCAATACTACAAAGACCTTTTAAAAAAAAAGTAAAAACAAAAAAAGAAACATTGCTGCATGAACATCAAGCTGTGTGTGGCTCAGGCTCTTTAAATAGATTTGGACATATACTTTTATAGGTTGTTAGGAAAGTAACTATCTATTCAGTTCTGTAGTCCAGAAAAGCACATGTATAAAAGTCTCAGAAATTCTGTTGAGAACACTAAGAAAGCTGGACATATAGCTGTCTCTTAAATTATAAGAGCTGGCTTATAACAAGCCAAGAACTTAGATAAAAATCACCTCCAAAGATTGAAGATTTTGTACCCCAAAATATTTTTCTGTAGAATACTTTAGTTCATGGAAACATAACAAATAAATTTGTATCTTGAATTAAAATACTAACAAATTGCTTACTGTTGGAATTGCAGTTGTACAGCTAACTCTTCGAAGCCGCCTCTGCATTAGATCATGCTCCATACTGTTGACTTCAGCTTTCAGGCGTTCGAGCTCTTCTTTCTCAAGCTTCAGTTCCTTTGCTAATCTCTCCATCCTTGCTCGTTGATGTAACAGCAAGGCTAATGTTTTACATGAAAGAAATTGTTACTAGCACACAAAAACCTGCAAAACTGAATTCTTAACTTATGCGTAAGATTCATGAGTGACCTTTCTGGAAAAAAAGTGATCATAAACATGCAGCCAAGTATCAGTGTGAAGATGCTTTCATGCTAAATGAACTACAATTTAGAACAAAGTTCTTCCAGAATAAAACCACATTTTAGACAGTAACTTGAAGTTGGTATTACCATTTTGGTCAAAGCTTCTTTTTTTGCATTTGGTCTTTCTCGTCTCAAAAATACAAAGGCATCTGTACAAGGAGACAGCTTCTCAGGATGAAACAGCAACATAGTTATATTAATACTGTACTGACAAAAAAATAAAATTATATACCCGAGGTAAGATCAGAAGGTAACACACACTTCATATCTGCTGCTCAGTAGCAGCTGACACACTAGCCTTCAGACATCAGCCAAATGTCAGTACTGAATTGTTTTTTTCAGTGCTATAATAGATTATGCTATAACTTAAAGTAGCCTTAGCTTTTCAGAGAGTACCATAGTTCTCAATACTGTAATTTCCCCAGTGCTCAAAAGCAAAACTATAGAACTGAAATAAAACAGGCTAGAGAATCCAGAAAATAAGAAGCAGGGGCAGCTCAGGTGTTTCAGAGTCTTTAATTCTACAATAGAGCTGTTTCACTGTCCTTTAACCTCTCTCTGCTGTTAATCATTCTCTCTTATTTTTGTCACAGTACTGAAATTTATGACTCTTGGTCACAAGCTGATGTTGGGCTCCCAGAGCAGTCAAAGAAAGAATTTTGACAAGCTAGAAAATAATATTCAGTTTCTGCAGGAAGAGCATTTCCTCAGTATTTCATCATGATGCAAAACTGGCCAAGTTCATTAGTATGATGCTTAGCACTTTCTGATCTGGCTGGTTTTACCTGATTAAAGTCTACTAGGACAGATCAAAATAAAAGAAGTTTGCTGTGGGTATTCAAGAAAGCACACTACTCATATAACAATGTTCCAGAGAACTGTTCAAATGTATGAAGACAATGTAGAATCAGCAAAATGCTATTTCATACAAAGCACCAGCTAGCACCTGCCCTTTTCTTCACCCCTATCCAACACAGGCAAAGAAAACCCACATATTTCAAGAATATTTGCATACTAGCTAAAAAAAAAAAATAAGTTAGAAAAATAAGCAACAATATGACATAGCTTACTGGTGGAGGACAAAAAAAAAACAACAGTCAGGAGCATAAAAATGACAGTGGTTTTTATCAGATGTCAGCATTCTGTGCAAAAATGTAGCACTATACTTTGGATTTTGTATGGATCCACCAATTCACAGCTGAAGGATAAAAACTGAAAATCCTATCCAAGAATAACATCAGCTGTTTTTATAATACAGGTGCCAGTATTACTGAACTGTTCTCTACTTTTTGAGGTAGCATAAGTCATCCGAGTAAAAGATCGCAAAATTTAAAGGGGAGAAAAAAAACCGTACACATACCAGGCTGTATGATTTTCCACTATCACTATAAAACCTTATCTTTGTGAGACTCCTCCAACTTACCATCTGATATGACTACATTACATAGCTTCACATTATACTGTAGTACAACTCATCAAACATGACTCACACTACAAAGAAACAGTGAAAGTACATACACCAGAATGTATTTTTGGTAATGCTTTTCACAATGGTTCATATTCAAAAGAAAATCAAATAAACTTGTTCCCTGTATTAAGCTGTTAAATATACTTTTCTTTAGGACTCCTCTGTGGTAGTAAAGAATATAACGTTTATTCTTCTACAATTTATTTCTATCAAGAGTTCAGAGTGCAGCAATACCAAAGGCTGTAATAAAATCCCAGCTGTGGTAGGTACTGCCACAAAAGCAGATGCCCCCAAAAGCATATACCAACTGGTTTTATTGATTTTGTTTTCCAACTACATAAATCTAGCGAAAGAAACAAAGGCAAAACCAGATTTAAACATTTCAAAATATGTTTTTCTTAGTTATGTGAAGCTACTTACAGTTCTCTCACATAACTGAAAATCTTTAATGAAGCTGTAATAGGAATGCTACCAAACAAAGCGTACAGCCTAAGAGTTACAGACCTACTAGAGTTCATTCTCTCCAAATAACATTTCTAATTGGGTCTACCAGGTACAGAACAGCTCTTTGTTGATGAGTTAGAATAGCTCAAAAGACACAAAGCAAAATATGAAATCAAGAACTACAGCACAGCATTATAACCATTATTTCAGCTCTCTAAAGTGAAAGCAAGGCTAGAAGGAGCAATGGAGGAATAGAGTCTCTTTTCCAAATGCAAATCCAGAAACATAGCACATGCTTTATAAAATTGCTGCTGATTATCATTCTGTCATTACCCTAAATGAATGGTTTGAATGCTTGCAGACTGATTCATTTGCTCAATTTTAAATGTTTCAAATCTATAAAGCAGATTTCTCTAAGAAAAGCAGTTTTCAGCTAAAGGTTAGATTTCACCTTTTTCTTTTTTTTTTTTTTACTAAATTACTTAATTCTTCATTTATACATGGCACTAATACTAACTACATTCTATCCCAATGAAGCAGAACACACATCCTAAAATTTGTCTGCCAATCTCTTCCTTCTCTTTGAAAACTCTAAATGGAAGAAGTGAATTTTGATTAAGTTCTTCAAAATAATTCTTTTAATATCTTTCAAAATAAAAGTATTATTTGTACAGACACCTGAAGTAATTTTAGCTGCAATCCTACCTCTCTCTCCTCTTTCACTTTTAATACTCTTCAATCTAAAGCAAGTAAATTGAATCCAAATTCCCTGCAGAAGTTAGCGCTTCAGGTTTTAGGAAGCACCCAAGGATGGAACAAATATAAAAAGTAGTAAAATCCACATGTAAGTTAATGACACAATTCAATGCAGAATTTACAAATTGGACACACAGTATATGAACAAACCATTTACTGTTGTTAGCTGCAGTGTTTTCTTTTACGAAAATTCCCCTAACATCTAAAGTATAGCAACTTTAAGAACTTTAGAAATTCTTTATGTATTAGACTGAAATTTGGCAAAAGTTTTTAAAATCAGAAAAAAGTGTCTCATGATTTTTGGTGCAATTTCTATTGTTCTCTGTACAGGTTTAAAATATTCTTAGTAGCAAAATCAAGTTGAAAATGCGTTTTACAATAATACAATTTTCAGGATGAAACATTTACCTTGAGTGTAAGCATAGTCGTCTGATCCAGAACTAGAACTTCTCTGATACTTATGGCTTCCTTTTTCTCCTCCAGATCCTGGGATTACAGAAATAGGCTGAATAGGTTCTGGTGCTGCAGAACGCTCTTCTTGGTCCACTAAATTTAAAAGATTCTCAGTCGGTGCTCGACCTACTGTGATTTTAAAAATGGTTGGGTTTGGCTGAGATACCATTACCCGAGGAGACTGTGTTGGTGCACCTGTAGGTCCAGTTGGTTGAGTGTAGGTAATATATACTGGATTAACACTAAATGGAGGTTTGGGTTGACCCGACATACCTCTTGATGGAGAGCTTGAAGGAGGAGTAGTGGCTGTATACAGTGGGTGCTGGTTTCGTTGAGATGATTGATTACTTATTGGTGAAGGACTTCTGTTCATTGCAGTCCCAGGTCTTTGCGGTGGCTCAACTGTAATTTCTATTTTATTCATGGAACCTTTGGATAAACTAGGTCCAGCAAAAGGAGGCATATATGATACAGAGTGACTGCCTTGTTTTTGAAAAGTCTGGGATGCTTGCTGATATGGATGGGGTGGGACAGTTGAGGGACTAGGAGGCATGAAAACATGTGAACTCTGATGACCCAGCTGAGGAGGTTGAACTTGGTGTTGAGGAGAGCCAAAGGGAGAGGGACACTGGGATGCCGGTGGTGATCGAAAAGCTGACTGAGGGATCTGGGGTTGTTTAGGAGAATACTGAGAAGGTTGGTAGTTCTGTTGATGTGGATACACAGGTAGAGGACGGGGAGTATAATGTGGAACTGGGCCCTGTGGCGATGAATGCCACTGTGTATTCTGAGGAGTCTGTCGTCCTGAAGAACTTTGAGATGTTTGTCTTATATAAATAGAGCCAGGAGTCCCATAAAGATTGCTTGGAATCTGTGGAAGAATTTGTAGAGCTCTGGGTACACTCTGTCCAGAGGGGAGGTTTTGTGATACTGTAACAGTAATGGGATTTGTACTGTACCGAGGTATGTGCATATACGTGGGAGGAGGGCCTTGCATAGCAGACGTGTTCATTCCTGGTTGTATGGAAGATGGCTGTGGAGGTGGCTGTGGAGGAGGAGTAGCTGCATTTCTATTCTGGTCATTCATGAAAAATGGATTGTAACTAGGAGAAGCTGCCACAACAGCGGGAGCAGAATGTGGTTCTTGAACTAAACATATCAGCTGTTTACCTGCTGTGCGTTGTGGATCAATATGTCCATCGCTTGAACTGTGTACCAGTGTACGACCACCATTAAGTTGAGCTCCATCCCCTGCATGATAGCTGGTATGAGGATGAATACCCAGATTAATGTGCAAAAGGCTATTTCTATTCATTCTGGTGTCATCAGGGCTATGGTACTCCATATATAAGTATTTGTTGCTCTCCTGTGCGAGGGCTCGACAACAGGCATCTAGGTTGTTGTTGTTCTAGGAGTAAGAATTGACACCTATTATTGTCAAATAGCAAAAGAAAAAGCCAGCATTCAACAAGCATTCAGCTGAAGTTGCCATCAAGCCTAGCTTGAAGACAACTAGGGATAACATTTCAAAGACACAGATTTTGAAATAAAGGTAATACCTACTAAGTCATAGTATGCAAGCAGTACATAGCTCACATTGCATCAGTGCTATGCTAACACTAGCTACAGCATGACATATTAAAAAAATCAAGTCCAGTTTAGGGGACAGCAATGGTTAGAACTCTCAGCATCTTCTGCAAGGAACAGGTATGTACAATTAACTACTCCTAGTAAAAGCACAGATCAAAGTAAAGTACATCAAAATTGCAAACTCTGGAAAGTCAAAAGAAAAATGCAGGTGACATTTTCACGCTTACCTGTTTACTGTTTTCACCTTTATTTTACTGTTTACCTGAGTATTACTCTTTACTTGAAAGTTTAAAAGCCCAACATTTTAAACCATCTTCTCTTGGTAGAAGAGAATTTAGTGCCTTGAAAATGAAGTCAGAATAAGTATTGCTTGAAAAACCACTGGCAATTCCATAAAGCACCTTACAATTCTGATGCAATTTCAACTGACTTTAAGAATTTCAGGCTCAAGGCTAAGAAAAGGTTTATTCATACGTCAGTGAGGAAACCAAATAACCTCTGTAAATGTTTGACTTGTTCTGTGGTGCCAGCACCTGAAACTATACAGACAATAAATTATGAATCAAATGAAAAGTGAAGTGGGGAATTCCCTTTCCCTTCTTCCCCCTCCACTCATTTTAGCTTAATCTAGTCCTGTTAAAAGAATGACATGAATGGTAGCTTTTCCAAAAGAGTAAAATGCCTAGAAAGCATTCCAGATTGTGGATTTTTTTTTTCTTGCCAGTTTCTTGTACAACAGCCTGTATCAGTTGTGGTTCAGGGTTTTTTTTGAACAGTAGTTAAAGAAAAATAATTTCACTTTAAGTTACGTTCAGCTACATCTGGCCTTCAGCACCCTAACTTGGTTACATGTGATTCAAGACTGGTACCTTCTGTGACATACAGCACCTCCTTACCACAAGTGTGTACATATTTATATATACATGCATACAGCCCCAGATTCCTGAGCACGCTAAGAATACCATTCTAAGGAATATATGTTAATAATGTCTTCACTATTTTAAATGTTACCACTATTCAAAGTTTGTATACATATTAATAGTCATGTGGCCTTACAATAACTATTTTCAACAGCCTATCCATTTGTTGAAAAGTCATGGTTACAGTTCTTTTCTAAAGGACTGATACCTCGTCAGTCTTAATACTAAAGTGAAGATGACTTTCCGAAAATTTCATATGATTTCACTATCAGATGAACACATATATTCAGCACCTTCTCAGATGAAGATTTAATAATGAACATGACAGAAAGAGTCCAGCACCTCATTATATATGGCTCTCACTCCTTGACTACTTCCCCTTCATGCCAAGCTCCCCTTCTAGACACCAATGGTTAATGAGAATATCCAGACGTATCACAGAAAAATTTAAAACCAGAACATGTGGGAAACAGACTTAGTAATAATAACTAGCACCACAGTGCCAAGACAGCAGTCTCAAAAAAAGTTAACCACTACCATCAGCTACTTGCCATCTAAAGAGGACTTCATAAAGAGAGTCCTCATCTTCCTTAGGTCACTTCATCAGGGTGGAGGTAGAGAGAACATAGATACGACAGGCCCTAATCTAATTTTCTCAGGGTATGGAATATATTCGTCATTTCAAAGGGCCCTCAATTTTTCATAGGTCTAAAACTCACACTGGTTTAAATCTAGAGCATGTATTGCAAAAGGTCAATGGAAACCAGCTCATGTATCTTAAAACAAATATAAAGCAGGTTTGGAAAAAGATTATACACTTTAAAAAAAAAAAGACAGATACTTGGAACCTATTGTTAAGTAGCTATCCAGAACACCGTATTATAGATATAGAACACCATATGCTTCTGCAGTGCTAGGAATTCTTTAATATTATCAGTTTAAAGATGTCCATGACTTAAACATAGTTCATCAAAAGGATCATGTACTTAACAGTACAGAAGAGACTGTCAGGGTAAGTAAAGCTTTGCATTGCAGGGCTTCCCCTACTCTACATTTGTCTGAAAGCAATCAATTTGTATTTGTATGGTTTAGAAGACAAACAATACAAAAATAACAGCCACAGTTATAAGTATACTTTCTCTTCTGTCAGGGACATATGCTAACACAGCTTTGCTACTTTCATATGCAGCAGTTTATCACATTAGGTTCCACCTCAGCAATGACCATACAAGGCTAAATCAGATCTTCCATGTTTCTGTTCCACTCCTGAATCTTCCCATTAATGGAAAGTATTCCCAGACAACCACAACTTTTAAAAATAATTATGTGTTGTCAATTATTATCACTTCCAATTTGTGATTTTAGATGAAGGTGGAAGGAAGAAATGGAGAAAAACCCCAAACGAAAACCAAACCAAAACAACACAATCCCAAGAAAAACAGACACACACACACAAAAAAAAAAAAATTAAAAAAAAAAGAACTGCTACCTGACTTGGAAGAAGAGAAGTAAAAATAAACCTTTGGACAGCTATGGCAAAAAGATACCATGAAGACAGAAAACCTTTAGATTCCTAGCTAAGGCCAGTTCCTTGTCTTGGAAGAATGAGTCATTGTTTGCTAAAATCTCCTTCAGTATATGTATGTATATGTATGTTATTTATGTAGCCATCATCAATAATCATCCCATTAGCCACTTTCCTTATTCTCTGTATGCATACAGTCACAGGTCACACAGACAAGGAAGAATAACAGCCCTCGGAAAAACCCCCACAAACATAAGTGAAGAATGATAAAATCTTTGTATATAAAAAGACAGGACAAAAATGCAAGTAGTGGAGTCTTCCACCCTTTCAAAATAAAACCAGAAGAATGAAAATCTATGCTCCATGTATACTACTACAAAGAATTTTCATACTACAAAAATAAAATACACAGGCTCTTAAAAACTCTTTACCATACCTGAAGCATGCACTGAGATACCACCCCTTCAGGTATCTCAGGGAAACGTTGTCGGAGATCATGGAGTACCTGCACATCGAGTTGTTGACTGCCTTGCGCCATGCCAGATTGATGATGTTCCAGATTACCAAAAAATGGAAGTCAACAGGCCTTCCAATGATTATGGTCTTCTGAGGCTTCTGGCATTTTCTGTAAGAAAGGAAACACAATCAATTATCTTCCAAGCCATCACAACAACTTCTCCTCCTTCCTCAGCTGCATGTGTAAAAATTACTGTATTACTTTTTTAGATCTAGATATCAAGAGAGACAATGGCTTAAACACAAGAGTTGGAATCATCATGTCTCAAATTCTAATATTAACACACTTAACATATCACAGGTATGTCTACATGACATTTCACTGGAATGTGCTAGTTCAGGTCTTTACACAGTCCCATTGTGGTACCATGTAGGCATAACTTAATCTGACCTGCATAAAATGGAACTGTTACATGTTTATTCCCAGTGGAATTCTGAACTGTTTGTAGAAAAGTCTGAAGTTACCACGAAGCATGCACATTGCTTATTTACAAAATGCTAGAAATAACAGTCTGGAAAACTAAATAGCACAATCATCCAAAAAATACTCCTCTAGAAATAGGCCTTAAACTCTTTCCTCTTTTCATTACTCCAAATCCAAGAAGTTGGGAGCAATTTTTGTGAAATACAGCAAAAGCTAAACAGAATTTAAAGAGTCCTTTTTAGGATTACGATAAGCATCTATCTAAGATTTTTGTAAAGCACCTATTATAGTCATACTGACTTGATTAGTGACAAAAACCTCCTCTTTCCATTTCAGGATTCTTCTATTCAACAGTGAAAAGATTCTATCTGAACTTCAATACCTAAGGACCACTAGAAGGCAAATACAGTCTGAGTCAACAAATGCTTTTCACACTTGAGGCTCATGATCACAGCAGTCATCAAAAGGCAGCTGAAGTCTGAGTAAAGATTCGCAAAGACTTTGCGTGAAGGTGGTGCATGACACGGCCCCTGTAACACATCTATTATTGCGAAGCTTCAAAAGCTTTTCCAACATTGCTACTTAGTTGAATTCATAACTGCAGAGAATGTAGTGCTGTCTTCAAAAACGGAAATGAAAGTCAGATACCAGCAGAGTTGGTGTTCAAGTAATATATTAGCTACTCAAAGTCCCAAATTTAAATCATGCTTATCTCAACCTCAGTGTAACACTGTGTGGCACATAGTATAGCTATTCCTGTCAGCTTTTCACTTGGTCGCTCAACTTCTAATAGCAGTCTAGAGCAGTACAACAGACCAGCACAAACACATGCATACCTTTACGCACTAATGAACTCCAACAGTTTCCTGCATCGTTCCTAAGAAAGTCTCTTAGTTTTCATAGGTAAGAATATAGAACATACATCTTTAAAGAAATATAAAATGTCAGGTTTAGGGTAAAAAAGCTTTGGTGGTTTCTTTTTTTATTATTTTGAAAATAAACACGCCTTCCTTTTTTCACCTGTTTCTAAATAGTACTTCCTTTCTCTGAAAAGGGACAAAACAACAACCATCACCACAACAAAAAAAGAGGTCAACTCAACTCGACTGCCTGGCTACTTTTTATGTGAACAGCTCTTTACTGACATTAGCATTCATTAAATAATATATACTAGAGGAAGGGTTGTTCTCTGACATATCAGATATATTCTAGTATCCAGTATCACATCTGTCACATCACACTTTCTCAAGATAAATGAGACAAGCTTAAAGAAGAGTGAGATGTGCGAATTATCCTGCTGTGATTTAAGAAATACTACAATAAACTTGCACTGTAAAATCACAATGCAGTTCTCTCCACTGCAGTAATGCCGCAGACCACTTTTATTTTAAAAGGAAACAAGTTTCCAAGACTAAAAGAGCTACCTGAAACTTGGTATCTACTCTCACAGTAGGGGATCTTTTATAAAACTCATTTTTCATAAATGAAAAACATCATACTCTGAAAAGCAGACCACCACAAGAATTCTCAAAGAAAACCTGACAGCAATCATGCTCTATGTGTTTCTAGCCAACTCTCCTCTTCCCAGGAGGCAAGGGATGAAGTGCAGTACTGCAGGAGTATCCTACCAAAATATATTGCAGTTAAAACCCCTGTGGAATAACAATGACAGTATCTGAAAATCTGAAATAGAAGATAATAATTTTAATAATTTCATTTGCATGAGCAATAGCCTTTGCATCACTTCTCTCTTCAAATGCAAATTCAAATGTAACATGGGTGAGCAGACTGGAGATGCACCATCAATACATACAATGTTTTTCTACAACGCTTTTATAATAATCTAAATTAATAATTTCTTTGATGGTTTTCTAACACTTCCTGAATGTGTGGTGAGTAAAGGTGTAACACTCAAAGTAATCGGCAGTTACTGGCCAACTATGAATTTATCAGAGTTCCCTTCTAAACACAAATAACGGGTAACAGAAATTTCTGTTCTCATTTTGAAGAGTTGAAGCTCCTAGCCTTCACAGTTACACAGGTAGCCTTGAAAAGTCTACAAGACACCCAAAATAATTTTCTTGAAAAGCATGAACACACAATCATTCAGAACTCCTTGGATTCCATGGTTACACTACAGTGGAAATTTGTTATTTTTCAGCCCAAACTGCAAAATTCACTACTGCCCTATCTAGGAGCCCAAGCATTTTGTCCTGCCTATTCTGCTTGACCTGCCTACAACTGACTGCACATTTTTCCCTCTAAGCAGGTACAGACTGCCTGGAATATACTTGCTTCCTATGTTGTTCCACAGCACTAGGCAGGTGGAGAAGCAAGTTGTTCGGAAAGCCAAGAGCTTACAGCACAGACTACACAGCTAAAATGCTCTAGACAACAAGAGCTCTTGCTGAGCCACAGGAGACTAGGAAAGCAATCCTTCAAAACTTCTTTCTTTCACAGGCTAAGGGACATGCTGACGTGTCCAGATATACACTACCAGCCTTATAATTATTGAAAGTTCAGAGCAGAACACACCAAAAACCAACCCAAAGTCACCATGAAAGCAAGCCACTTCATCTGTAACTCTCAAAAATGAGTTGACGGTACCCAAACTCAAGTTAAAAAGCATTTCACGAGGATGGAATAAATTAACATTGCTACATACATGGCAGTACTAATGACAAAACCAAAGGATATTGTTGCAGTATTGGTCCCGCTGTGTTAACACAGAGATGACCTCAGGAGCCACTAATGAATCTTGGGCATAATCTGCAAAGCATGACTCCAGTCCTGAACAAGTACACTAATCAGTTTTTCATCCCTTTTACATGCCCAAACTGTATGTACAGGGAAACAGTATCTTAAATTTAAGCTTCTTTCCCTAAGCCATTTGTGTACCTTGCAAGTTAAGAAAATAGTCAACAGTTCCATCAATCAACTGATGCCTTTTTTCTGAAAAAATGAAAAATAAAGAACAATTACTATAGTCTTGATACTCCCCACAGATGTGTTCAGATATATACAGAAGACAATCCATTTCAGTACTGTTATTTCTGAAGCACTAAATCACTTAAAATGAAGATACACGAATCATTAGTAATGACATCCAATTGAAAAATAGATTAGGTCAATACATACTATCTGGAAGTTTATAAATAATGTACTGTTGTGCACTTACACATTTACAACGTATGCAGCAACCAAAATAAATCCTGAGTGAATTTCCAGAAAACAGGTTACCTGGAAGACAGTTTCTCAGGCCTCATAAATTTGAAGTTAATTGTTAAAAGAGTTTTATAATAACATTTGGGCCTTGAAGGACAAGAGGAAAAAAACCAACAAGACAAAACACAGTAATAAACAAATCAGCTTATAAAGCAACACATCAAAGGCATTCTGCTTCTATACATTTTACGTAAATTCTTTCATCTTAAAAGTTTATTTAAGTCTTTAGATTACAAGGATGAGAAAAAACAGATGGATTTAAGTACCATCAGGTAAAGAACCTCAATTTTTCCTCTGAATACTACACAAATGTAATTCTTAAACTTCATTGTCCTGACATCTAATCAAATGCATGCTGATGCCTCCAGATAAAGAGTATATTTATTGAATGGCATTCACATAAACTCAACCCAGTATTTGTAAATTAATCTATCTTTTCCTCCTTGTTCATCTCTGTTTGATCAAAGTGTTGAAGATAAATTTTGGCCTTCAGATTCATAAATGCAGTAGAAATTTTTTAAATTAAACACTCATAGGGCAATTCCTTCAAACATTTGCACTGGACTGACAGGCTTTTAGCCAAGAGGTAGAAATGGATTCAGGGAAAGCTAGCAAAGCTGGATGCTCTATTCTGTCTAAACATTGCAGAAACTGGAGTATGAAGATACCATGAAATTTAGGTGGACAAAATAATAAAACAATATCAACTTCTTAATAATGGAACCTTCCAAAGAGAAAGAACTAAATTAATGTTAACATAAGTAAGCAAGCTGAAAGAAAAATGAACATATATAACATCTCCACCAAGCAAAAGTTACTTTGACTTTAGATACATTTAAACACACTTGCAGTAAATATGAAGTAGCAAATCCAATAAACAGTTATACAATCCAAACTCATGACAATAATTCCTAACTGTTATCTGTTTAAATATCATTTGCCAATACCAACACCTCATTCCTGTTTATATTTGCTACTGGCATTTAGGCTTAAAACTTCTGAGTAACAGTGATATCAGTGCTACTCAGAACTTTATTCCTGTTCTGAGCCGAACAGAAGAGCAATAACAGTCTGAATACGTTCCCTGAACAGCAACTTTCCTTATTTCTCTGGTAGTGAATAGAAGGAGAACTCTGAAGAGTGAGGACAGGAACTGAGGAAGGAGAAAAAGATACAAAATTTTAAAATTCAGTTTCATTAATCTAGATCAGTACAGAATTTTACTTTCACCAAAAATGGCAGGGTAAATGAAAATGAGATCATGTCCAATAGAAAAATACGATGTTCTTTAAATGCAAGAACTATAATAAAAGCTTAACACTCATTTGTAATGACTGTACTAGAACATGCCATTTTGTTTTCAAAGCCATGCTAGACTAACTGGCTGCACAGTATGAGTTCTGAATCTGAGTGATATTTTACATCTTTTGTTCTAAATTTATTAAATGAAAAGAAGTTGTGAGTGCATCCTATGAATCATATTCCTTTTTGAGGCAATTTCAATCCATGTTAGCTACAGTTCTTGAAATTACTTTTTCAGTTTTGTCACTGCATTTTTCCTACTTATTTTCCTACTACTTATATTTTGCTGAAGTTGGTCTCAAGAATAAATTATTCATCTTTCTGAGAAAAAATCTGCTCTAGTCTGAAAAGCCTTTTAGAAGAACACAGACCATTCATGCTTGAAGCACAAAAAAACTCACATTACTAGACTTGCTCTACAAAGTCATATTACTGAAGTATACAGCAAACCTAGAGTACACAGAGTGCTTAGGAAGTAAAAAAAAATTATGCAGATCAAAACTTTTTTTATATACAATTGAAAAAAAGCAGCTGTTATTAATAACATGTATTAGGACATTCATGCTTCATGACTGCTTACCTCTAGATTCCTACATTCAGAATTTCTTATAGTATGGAAATAATCCTACCAAAAAGTCACCCAGGTACTGAACTCCAGTGTTCTTTACCAAGCACAGTGCATAACAGATTCTCCAAATAACCTATTATTTTCCCAACTGTGAAAATTATTTCATTGTACTGCTGTAATACAAAGATTTAAGCTGCATTTAAAAAGATTATTCTGCTTACTAGAAGTATCTTTATTAAACCCTAT
Organism: Elanus axillaris; assembly: GCA_026212715.1. Taxonomy (NCBI): domain Eukaryota; kingdom Metazoa; phylum Chordata; class Aves; order Accipitriformes; family Accipitridae; genus Elanus; species Elanus axillaris. The sequence continues at coordinate 14,577,120 of JANZLQ010000061.1, read as the reverse complement.
GGCCCAAGAAAGATGGCAAAAACATTCCACCTCTCACAAAAGTAAAATATCACCTATTCCAGCCTCAGCACTTAAATTCAGCAACTAGTCCAAAGCATTTATTATTATTTGGAAATAAAAAACCACCAAACCTGGGCAAGTTAAGTCCCTAGAAACTATCTTATTGGGAAAGGATTTTGTAGTTTTTATTTACGCATACATGTATATAATCTGAGAACTATTCAGTGATTTACATGGTTGTTACAGTTTCTTGAATGAAGTTACCCTATAAGCAAGGGTAGATGTCAATTTAGCTTCTGTAACAGATGTGGACAAAACTCCACTCCCTCCAGAGTCATCTAGAGATTTGGCTACAGTCCTCCAAGGATACCAAGATCTACTGCCTATGAAGCAGTATGAAAAAGCAATGAAATCAGTTGTAGTGAGTTACAACTTATACACAACTGAACAGCTTTCTCTACCTTTCTTCCCACTCCAATCAACTCAGCTGAACTAATTCAACCTGCTAAAACAATTAATAATAATTTAAAAAAAAAAAACACTTTTTACTAGTTTAATAAGCTTACCCTGCACAATGCATGACCCACTGAATATCACACCACTGTGGAAAGGAAGAAAAAAGGGTAAAGAGGGGAAGGGGATACAGGACCAGGAACACCACCTCCTTCTTCTGAGCACACAGAAGACAAATGATCAGTTAGAGCTGTGATAAAAAAATGCACCTTCATGTGAAGCAGTCTTAGAACAAAAGAACCAAAGCTGTTCTTGTATGAACAGCACTAAATCAGGATGGGGACTTTGCCAAGTGCTGTCAATACTGGCGTTGGAGAACAAGGTTGTGGCACTGTAAGAAAGCTGACTGTCGGCTGAGCTCAGAAGCTACACCACCAGGAAGAGGTCAGAACTGAAACTGTATTTCAAACTCCACGTCACTTCCCCACAGTCCATGCAATACTGTTTTTTACAAAAATTCTTTCTGAAAACTATGACGGACCAACTGACTATAGGCAGCCAGCTCTTTATCACTTATACGATTATACCTTCATCTCTGTTGATGCATTGGTTACATGCTTCCAAAGGCTAGAATGCCCCGCATATGCTGCATGCCAATAGTAAAACATGAGAAGACAAGAAGGGAATTATCTCAGCCAACAGATTTAGAAAGCATTTTATTAGAGAAGGTATTAGTATCTTTTGGTTTTCACCTAACACTGTGGTTTTAACAAATAAATATGATTTCAGCCAAAGTCTACATTACTACGTGATCACATCCCAAATTCCACTTCTGTATTTCAATACTCAAGCAGATGTTAAGGTGTATAATTATGGTGGTGCTTCCTACAATGACTGCAAACACACGGCAGAAAAGCTGTTGAATAGCAACAATCTTGTAAATAAGCTTGAATAAAACCATGAAATTTGAAGATGATGATTCAAACAGAATTGCTTCTCGCGAAGAATTAGCTAAGCGAAAATATGTTTTTTAACATCCCATCCCACACATACCTACTATTTAATAGGTATCTGCACCCAATTATAGCCTTGTAAACATGCCTGGCATGTGACCTGGCTGCAGATGCTATCACATAATCTCACCTCTAATCCTTGAGCAGCCTCTGGAACCACTGTTGGCTTAAATTCAAAGGTGTCTGGCAGTAGAATATTAAACTGACTGTAAATGGTTTAAACTCATCACATTATACTGATACTGGGAATAACAAAGAGAATTATTTGGTACACTAAGTTTCCAGTTATTTAATCATTCAAATAAACAAAAAACAATTAACTCATACCACAAATGTCAGAACAGTCGTATCAATCCAACTAAGACTTCAGATTGCAGCAAAGGAAGGCAAATACTTTTATGGTAATGTGACACCTGTATAAAGATTCACTAGCTGGAAGATCTTAAAGCGTCAGAAAACAGAGAGAGAAACTCAACTGTTATAACAGTGTCAAGAGAGCAATTTTTCCTCGCAACCATCTTTAGTCACACACTCACTCTGTTTAAACATGATGTATGACAAAAAACAAGGATTACTTTTCCCTGCAACAGTCCAGCTAAATAATTTTTAGGATTACATACAGCTGAGAACAACTCTCCCACTTCACGAATCACAATGACCATTTGTTACAGAAGCTTTTTTATTTACAGGGTGATACAGCCCACAGCTTTGGGACTGTATTGCTTCACAGAGTAGGAAACACAAGTACAACAGACTTCAAAGACATTTTGTCAGTTCATAAAGACATATGAAGTTCAACAAAGCAAGACAAAAGCAGTCAATATTTAAAGCTGAGCTCAGCATGCTGCTGTCACTGCTCTGAATGACTGGCTACATCACTAGAAACACAACTTCAGGGTTAGTCAAGCTGTCTTGCGATGAACATTTGTTCACCTGTATAAAAGAAGATGAACAGATTCATAAGACTCCTGGATGGTAGGAAGGCAATGTGAAGCACTTATTGTGGTATAGAGGTATACAGCAAAATAAAACTAAAAATAAAGCTGACAAGCTATCACTGCTGACCAGCCGGTCTCTTATATTATGGTAAAGTTATACAAGCTCACCTAACAATTCTTGGTTTGACATCCCTGTCCGTTTAGCCGTAATAGTTACACAGATTTGTCATTTGATGGCCTAGAACAGCTCCCGAGTACTGAAGTGCAATGCAATTCATTAAAGCCAGCATGATGAGAATACTATTATCTCACACTAATGAAATGGGAGTGTAAAGCAATAAAGACATTCCTTCCCCTCCCCCCCCATTAGCTTAATCTTAAGCAATGATCAGTTTTATCCATGTTTGAAACTATTTCCACAGATTCTATAAATGAGGAATATTGTGATACAATATGGGGTGTCTTCATCACGCAAAAGCAATATGCAATTCTGAGGTAAAAGAAACCTGGATGGAAGAGATCCATTTTTGGCACAACACTGACACTGCCTACAAATATGACTGAAGCATAATAAGGTTTCATCTGTGGTCTGTGGGCAAGCACACTAATGGTACAGGCTGTTACTAAAATTCAAAAAAATCATAATCAGTTACTATTCCCTCTTAGGCATGTATTTTGTGTTGCTTTGTGTGCTTTGGCATTTGCTTTGCTTTTCTACCTTTCATTACATCACCCTTGCAAGCCATCAACATCTAAATGGAATAGTGTTATCTATTTACTGGTTTTAATCTTCCATCTATGATAGAAGACATTAAAAAAAAAGTCACAGGGAAAATATAAACAGCTTAGTGTTTACACAGATTAAAAAAAAAAAAATAATCAGGCACTGAGACACCAAGTTGCCAAGTGGAAAAGGATTTAGAAGTATTGCTCGACAAAAGAGCTAACATTTTCAAAACAAGTCACACATTATTCTGTGGCATTGGTCATGATTAAGTTTCTGTCCTTAAAGGTAGGACTAGTATCTGGTAATATGAGACCTTATTTATTCCACTGCTTTGGAAGCAAAAGGAGTGAAAGTCATGTCTACCCTATATACAAGTCAAATCTCCACGAAGTAGAATTTACTTTTAATAGCTACAGGCTACATTACACCAGGAGATATTAAAAACTGAATGATAATGAGAAGACTACTTAACTGGAACAATGATACTCATTTTAGCAAGTAGCTCAGAGATTCTTGGCCAGTAATTCCTCTACCGCATAGATCACAGAATCACAGAATGGTTTGGGTTGGAAGGGACCTTAAAGACCATCTAGTTCCAACCCCCCTGCCATGGGCAGGGACACCTTCCACCAGACC
>JANZLQ010000061.1:14528647-14573253 GCA_026212715.1 Elanus axillaris | reverse complement strand
TTGCCACGCGCTGTTTACGTCCCGTTTGGGCGTGCTCCACGTGCTCACGTAGCTCAGCTTTGCCACCTTCCACAACAAAAAATGAAGAAACTTGTAACTTGCAGCTTCTGGTTTTCATATATGTGGCTGAAAATTTTACCTAGACTGCTTTTATGCATAGCTTTAAAGGTTATCTTACAAAATACATTGTTTTATTTTTTTCTGAAATACATGTCATGTAGCCAGTTTGGGATTCATACCACAAAGTTTTGTTGTGGTTGCTTTTTTCTTTTAATTTTTGTACTTCCTGTGACTAACCTTTTATTTGTAACACGCAAGATACCCTGGGTAAGATCATGGCCTTAGTGAGGTCTGTAATAGTTTTCCTGTGTTAAACAGCTCCTGTCCACCCTGAGGATCACGTGCTACGCACACGTAAAGGACGATGCAGGAGAGAAGCATGCTCTGCAGCACACATCCCAGTGGGTGTGCTGCTTCAAGATTTGGCTCAACTGGCCAAAAATTGCAATGAAGGTTAAAGATGTATATTACCTTCTGAAATGCTGGGCCTTACCCTTGAGACCTAAAGTCCGTATGAAGTTATATAGAGAGACTGTTAACTGTATCATGACCAGTGCACTCTTTCCTTTCAGCTTGACATGGAATACCTTTACGTTACTGATCAGCTGGTAGCAGAGCCAATAGTTTTTGAAGTTAGTGCTTATCTTTATTTATATTTAATTCACACAGGTTTATCGAGCAGAAATTGTACCCCTTAAAGAAAAGGTGCATCAAGTCAATGACCTCGCTCACCGTTTCACTCCCTCTGATATTCAACTCTCCCAGTACAATCTCAGCTGTGTGGAAGACCTGAACACAAGGTGGAAGGTGCTACAGGTACATTTCCTATGATTGCTTTCTTTATGCTGCATTTAGGTAAATATTTTTTTATTCCCGTGTGCTTGTTTTTTCCCTGTGGAATAGCACCAAAGGTGTACTAAGGCATGAAAAAGGAAGCAGGCTTTCAGTAATGGTGTCTCTATGAGAAAATAGGAGTTAAGGCTGACACTCTATTTTCGTATGCTTCCGAGGTAACCCGGTTTCTCACACGGTTAAAGTTCTTATACAGTGAAAATTCTTAATAGTTCATTTACCTTATAATATTAATATTTAGCAATTCTTCCTGACAAATATATCATGTGATAATTTCTTTTAACTAGCTTATCCATGTCTTACAGATATTTTTATGGTCTATATGGAATATTCACATAAGACATTTTACTACGTCTGCTTCATTCCTTTTACTATTGTTTAAATAATTTTCGGGAGCAGCAGTTTTAAATAAATTCCTTATAGGCAGATTAATGATTCTGTGCGGTGGAACCTTTCAAGTCGCACCTGTAGAATCAATTATAACATTACAAGCAATACATTCATTCAGGTAATTAGCAGGATGTGATACCGCAAGTAAAGCTGTTCAGACAGGGATTTTATAAATTGAGCTGGAAAAGCAAAAAAATCTGGAAGACAAAATGAGTATTCCCAAAATGTTTATCCCACATATGAGAGAAATCACACCTATTTAGTTTTTTTAAAAACAAAGGCTGGTCGAGTTAACACATTTGCCATGATTCATTGAAAAATACCTTATTTCACTAATAAACTAGTTAACTAAGTTCCAGTGGGTTGCTGAAATATACTTCATTACTTCAGCAGGAAATAAGGGAAAGCGGGAAGATTTTTCAGACTGAAAGCATTTAGGATATGAAAAAGTCAAATAAGTCTTAGAGAAAGCCTGAGATAAATGTTTTCTTGTTATCATTCATGAAAGCATTAAACAGAGGTCCAACTTCACATCGTTTAAAAATACATAGGGCAAATCACACGTTGATACACATTTCAAAGATAATACGCTCTTTTTCCACAGAGCACAGGACGCATTGCGAACAATTCACTTTTCATTGTAAATTATTGTCTCAATTTATCAAATCCAGATTATTTGGAAAACAGTGTTTCATCTTCTATTAAGATAGATGCTTGGAGACAGTATGTCAGAGTGACATGTTAGAGCTGAGAACAGATAGTTAATTGGAATATTATGGTTTACTGTCTTTTTTCATATTTACTTAAATGTCATCTTGAAGATACGGAGAGCAAGGTGAAAACACTCAGTAGATTTTTAAACTTATCCTGAGGGGAAAAGACATAAGTAACTTTGAAGGATTATCATGTACAAAAGTCCGAGACATGATCCCTGGAAAGAAGAGCACATCTGTTCCTATAATACAATTTTTCTGCTTGAAAGGAAGCAGAGTTTGAGACATTTTGAGAGGCAAAGCTCGTTTTCTTGTTAGAACAGAATGGAATAGAATAGAATAGTTCAGTTGGAAGCACATATGACAATGATCTAGTCCAACTGTTCTACCTTTCATTTCTGCTGGACATTGACACTCACACCTTCGTGGCACTTTTTTTTTTTTTTTTTAGAGTATCACATACTGTTCTGTGTTAGGGTTAGACTTACTTACGTATGACCAGCACTCCAGTTAGATGTGATACTATTTATAGAAAACTGAAATTTTGGCTAGACAATAGGAAAAATACAAATAATTTTTGTTTCATGCAAAGCCATTCTACTTCCAAGATAGGTTCCTATTGTTTCTGGTTCTCAGTTTGAGTGCGAGGATTATTTTTTTTTTTCATTCTGCCTTTTTTCTTCTTTTTTAACTTATTGCCTTTCCTATACTAATGTCACATAAACTATCTCCTTAATACTTTAGTACTTTCATCATTTTTCTATTGATTTCAGCTTTCTGTGCATTTTCATGTCTCTTTCTTTGATACTAACCATGTTTTCTCTTTGGCTTCTATTCATTCCTTTTTTCAAAAAGTATTTCTTTCTGTGTTCCTACTCTTCTCTGCCTTTCCCCTTCTTACTTCTCTTATTTCTATGATTTTTTTGTTGCTGTTGTTCTTCCTTTTTTCCTCCAGCTACAATGCTTCTCAGTTTACTTGCCATTTTTTTCCCCTCAAAGGTTAGATCTCTCTCTCTCTCCTTGTATATTCCTAACGGGGGAAATATTTCTTACCCATCTATCCCATTTTCTAGAAAATATCACTGCAGGAAAATCATAAAACAGAGGGTTCTGTGCTATTGCTTGCCAGAAAGATCCCCATTCTTGGTTATGTGTGGGAAAAGTACATAAGGACATAAGGTTTATCGGATCTGAAATAATAGTGAATTCTAGTGTCATGAGAAAGTTGCAGAGCATTGTGTAGAGGATGAAGTAATGTCTTGTTTGTTGCTTTATTAACATAGGGAGTTTCATAAGATCAGAGGAGGAAATGTATCTTTTTAAGCCAAATCTTGCAGAGATTTAATATTACATTCATTTTACAAACAGAAGACTAAGGCAAACCATATTCAGTCTTTTGTAGTACTGCACAGTGGTTGTACAGTGAGATTAGTACTACTAGTGAATAGTATCAAATACTGCTGCAGCATCTTCCTAGGACTTCATTTATATTTCTGCAATAATGCATATTTGCCATTAAGTTACCTTTTTTTCTGTTCAGTTTTGGTCAATATACACTGGAGTATTACTGGAAGGAAAACGTATGGAAAGCACTCAGCCAATTACAGACTCAACCAACCCTGGTTTTGAAGTGTTGTGTGGAAGTGTATTTCATTAATGAAAGCTAATGCACTCAGCTCGGTCGCTGAAAAATCTATCATCAGTTGTGAAGTTTAAGCAATGTGAAAATAATTAGCTTCATGCCTCTAAAGGAGTAGTTTTGATGAATATACACTGTTTATTTTTCCATTTTTCTTAAACATGAAAGGAGATGAAATCTCTCCGGGGAGCTATTTGTTATGAATTTCACAAGGAGCTCTCATGTTCAGATCCTGCGTGCTTCAAACAGTATACGTAATGAGATCATCCTGGGGGAAATCACGTCTTGCAAACTCTTGCTTACTTCCAGTCGACATTTGAGGAGCCAGGGAGACCAGATGGGTGGGAGTTACATCCACTTCACTTTGGTCAGAGATCCGGTGGGTGTAACGCTGGCCAAGAGGCGAGGCCTCTGACATGTAAAAGAATTTACAAGTATCCCATGGGGAACATAGCCTTCAGCCACCAAGAAAGACATTTTTGGTTTAAGGCAAATTGCATCTACTCTTATTTAGAATAGTACCTCTAATAAGCGGAAAAATATAATAAGAACTGTCTTTCATCCAAAAAACAATGTATCTTTTAAGGGATTTTGTCATGGTATTTATATTCCTGTGGTTTTAGTTTAGCAAGTTGTCATGAACTGCAGTCATTTGTGAGTGGGCGTCTCTGTCCATAGCAGTGGGCCCAGCCTGTCTGGTTTGTAAAACTAAGCAAGCTGCAGGAAGCACATAAAATGACTAGAGCTAAACCAGCCCAAACCCTGCAGAGCGAGAGAGAGAGATGCATACACCCATGTGCGCACACACACTTATATATATACACATACACACATTTACGGTGGGACTTGATCTTAAAGGTCTTTTGCAACCTAAATGATTCTATGATTTCTCTCTCTCTAAAGTGTGACTGTAAAGCGGCATTAGCCCTAATTTCAGTATCGTTCCTAACTCCTCAGCTCACCTTGAACCAGTAGCAAAGGCTGTCCAGCACGCGGGGATATGAAGGTTGGCGTGGTGCAGAATTACGCTGCCTCTTTTTAAAGGGTCCAGCCACAACAGTTATTCTGTTGCCTCAAACAGCACTCTGCTTGTAAGAGCTGCTGAAGAAACAGCGGGCTTTTAATACCGCTGCAGGCAGTTATCTAAAGTTACATCAGTAGTTTTATTTGTGTTCTGCTGAGGACAGGTTCTTCACTGAGCTGTGTGATGCGCACTATTGTAATAAGTATCACTGCAATGAACTATTTCAAAAACTGGCATCTTCCGGGTGCTTCACAAATATTAGCTGCTTCTTTCAATCTTTGGTGAGAAATACGAATGAATCTTACTATCTACGTTTGCAGAGGAACTAACATCAAGAATATAAAAGCCAAAAAGGAAATCCCTTCTTCGCTGAAATCAATGTGAAATTGTGACTCCCCATCAGAGTCTTGCTGGCCTCCATATGTAAATGTCCCACCAAAATATTAATGATCGATGTTTTCAAATACGTGTTCAGACCCATCGAATCTCTCAAAAGCTGAGTCAGGGGCATTCTGGGCAGCCATCCTCAGCTCACACCCTGCTTTTGATAGGGGATGGGCACCAGGGCAAATAAGTTGCATCAAAATGTAAGTTGAAATCATCACTCACCTATTATAGTAGCTTTTAGGTTTGGGTATTTTTTTGATTTTACTTCACCTTCTCCCCTCCATGCCTTCTCCAAGAAAAAAATCATCAGAAAAGAAGCGAAATAACAACAAAAAGACATATGTAGAAGACATGTTTTTTCAGGTCTATCACAGCTGAATTGACACAAGTTTACCAGATTCTCAGGTCCTTTTTTTTATTTCTACATGCATAGCATGTAGATGCATAGCATAGCATAGCATGGTGATGGTTTCAGGAAGTACACTTCAGGTCTAAACCATGTCATTAAGATTTGAATGCAATTAAGGATATTCTCTTATATCATTTTCCCTAAAGAAAAAGAAAAAACTTTTCTGGTTCTTTACAGTTCAGTTGTCCAGTTGTTACTGCGTAGGAATCTCACACAGGAAAGCTCTAGTCATATAATTAAATAGAAAATCTGCCTTAACTTTATGTGTATCTTACAAGAAAAAGTTATTTATTTCAAATTAAACAGTGAATGCAAACTGGGGGTATGTTAAAAGGAGATAGATTGGCAGATGATGCAACAATAGCAAGAAAGAAGTTTCTTCCTCCGCAGGAGACAAAGAATGTCATGTATATAAGAATGTGCCGTATGAAAGGTAGTTAGACTTTTATATTTGAGCATTATTACCTTTCTGTTACCTTAGCAGTTTCTCTTTCCATTGTGTCATATGATTACTTTTAATAATTAATTTGTTTCTATTTGTTGGGTTTTCCTCTTTTTTAAACTATATTTTTACTTACATCATCTGTAAGTAGCTGACAAAACCAGGAGATAACTTTTCTAAATATATGGAGCCAAAATTCTAGCACATCTATAAATACACTAATTAAGGCATTACTGAAGTCATAGTTCTTTTCAACCTTGAAATTTGCAATTATTATAGTAGTTGCAGATTTCATCTTCCCAGCAGAGGGAGATTTTGATCCTTTTTGGAAGTTGTGGTTTCCCATCAGACTCTTTAGTTAAAATGTTTTGTATATTCCGTGAGAACTGGAACTTCTGCCAAAACCACAGTTGTCATGGCTCTTTAATGGTCTCTTATTTATTTAATTGGCTATGCCATTTGGCTTCACAATTCATATACCCACGTGTTTTTCTTCATTTCTGTTAGCTTGAGTCTCAGTTTTGCTCAATGTTTGTCTACAAAAATATACATATAGATTCATTTTACAGTCATTCATTCTTTAGAGATCCGATTTATTTATTTCTGTAAGCTAGTGGAGGAAGGCCAGCTATCTGGATTGGGATTCAATTCTTCTAATGAAGTGCGTGTCAAAAATTGGAAGGATTCCTCCGTAAATTAGGAGGACATCTTCATTGTTCTTCGTGGCATGTTTAGGGCAGTCAGTGAAAGAAAGTGTGTAAGTACAAATGGGCATGGTTATCATCAACAGCCATGCCAGCAGGAAAAAATAAAACCATGTTAAAGTTATGATGTTCTGTGTGATGGATTTCATTTCGTTGAAACTGTAAACGCTAGTCACGTTTTGTTATAGAAGATGCATTCCTTTCAGAGTTTTGTTACCCTTCTTAGACTTCTTCACTTCAGAATTTTGTCCTCTATGATGATTTGTTTTGAAGAACCGTGCAGAAGAACAGCCATTTACCCTACTTTATATTCTCGTTTCAATACGCCTATATAGATTTCTTTTGATGTATTTTTTTTTGTTTCTCGTATGGGTATACGGGATTATAAAAAAAATGACTTACGTTGTTTATAACTACAAAGAAAAGCACTTAAAAATTATCAAATGCAAGAATATATGTTACCCACGCCTTTTGAATTTAGCACTCTTGTTACAATCTTTGCATATACAAAATATTCTGCAAGAGCTCCGATTTATCTGGTTGATGGATAAATGATAGGAAGAGAATGGGCATATTGATATATGTTAGTCTTGTTTCCTTATGAAATAAGCCTTGCGCATTTTACTTCCACCTGTCAGCAGTTCTAGATTATGTTTGGCAGTGCACATCTATATGAGTCACACCAGACTATATTTAGGATACTGGGGGAAACTGAGGTTATGATACTGTTGAAAATGTATTCACTGGAAACCAACATCCACTAGTTCTGTTGCTTTTTAGTTAACCAGTTTTCTCTAAATCATTCAGTTTATAGCTCTTTAACTTACTAATTTACTAGCCACCCTTAAAACTGTACTGAAGATGGAATTACTCATATTCTTTAATGTTCATGATCCCTAATACCTGAGCATCTTAAAAATCATAATTGAAATTATTTCTGTAAAAGTCCCTTTGACAAGGGAAGTGGAGGTTACATTTGGAGAATTAAAGCTCTGAGTTTCAGTCCTACCAAGGTGTGTAGAGTATAGGAGTTGGGAGTTTTTACCTTGGGTGCTAAAATGGGACAGATGGCTTCATTTTTCTTCTTATCCAAACTGAGACAATATGGCCTGGTTTTTTTCAACATCTTTTTAGGTCTGTGACCTGATTCCAATCAACTATGTTTAGGCTGTTTGTTGTGAAAATTGGGGGGTTTTTAAGGTAAGAAGGTGTGAGGGTGAAAAGCTGGGAAGTGCACAAAGTCGGCAGCAGTCAGAAGAGTGAAAGGAAACAAGGACAAACCAAAGATGAACTTTGCCATTACAAGTCATTCGCCAATCCTGACTTCCACATCACGGGTCCCTTTCCTTGCTAAAATGTTATCAACTGTCAGAGTTCATAATTTGTGGGTTCGATTTTAAAACGCAATAGAATAGGACAGGATTGCGTCGGGTCGGGTAGGGTCGGATACATTGTCAGCTATCTGCTGACACCAGAAGGATGATGAGTCTTAGCAATTTCTGGTTCTGCTCCATACCCTGCGGGGGATATACTCTGCTGACACAGGTCATCTGTCCATTCATGCCCGCTTGGTTTGAAGCGACGTTAAAGCAGATGTACAAAGTTTGCTTTGGATTTGGAAGGCGTTTGTCGCAGATAGAGCATTCACCAAGTTTAAGAGCTGTCCTGTAAAGGGTCTCTCTAATGTGATTTTCAGAGGCTTGTACTTCAATGAATCTTCAATTAATATCCTTGGAAGCAGTATAAAACCTCTTAGATTCCAAGTCCCAGTGCCAAAGTATTGTTAAAGCTTTTTAGGGGGGGGAGAGTACCCATTTTTGCTAATCCTTCCTTCTGAAATCTTGTGAATTTTTTTAGAAGAAACTTAATTTAAAGTGATAAAACCCCCAAGGTGGAGAAATAATACACAAATTTCCAGTGCAAAAGGATAATGTTAGCCAATTTTTTTTCTTTGTTGAGTCATTTTGTGTCTTTCTGACACATCGATTACATATTAGATCACTGCAGATATTTTTATGTCAGACTGTCTACTTTCAGGTTACAGAAAGCTTCTACAGTCATTAGGCTATGTGGTATTGTGTGCTATATTTTCTAAATCTTTTTGCTTCAGTAAGACTTTAAGCTAAGTAAGATATTCTTGCCATTTCAGAAAGTACTGTTAATAATAGTGTTTAAAATACTAAAAATGTCAGTAGCATTAAGTTGTGACACAGTTTTAAAACCAGCCATTGTAGATCATTATGTGTGTCATTTTCAGAATATTTTCACAAGTTGGTCTCTAAAATTGCCATTGTAGTTTTCATCAAACCTTGAGTAAAGCTGAATGTTGTGTCCTTATACAGAAAATTCTGGGCAGTGTGGAAGTCACGTAATGGTATGTTAACTGTAGAGGAGGGCACTTTATAATTAAAATGGCTGAACTCTTGGTATGTGTTGTGTGTGCAAACGTTTTCTGTAAAATGCTTACTAATTTGGATCCACCTGGCACAACACAGGCAAAAGGAGTTACTTCAAGATGCTTATTGCTCCTGTGGCTCATCTAAGCCATTCAATTCTTGTGCTTGCTGTTACTTTATAAAACACTGAAACTGCAGTAACCTTCAGAAAGAAACCCTTTAGTTGCAGAACAAACATAATATAAATTACAGTTCTTCACCCCGAGCTTACAATTTCATTTTTATTCATATTAATTTGTTATTTCTTTTGTACCTGGATTATCATAGCAACATCCAAATCCTACATTGCGGAAATGAATTCTTTAGGGTATACCATTTTGTCCGGGAATCCTCAAGTGTGTATGTTAAAGACTCAATTCGTCTTTCTCTTCCCATTTTTAGGTGTTCAAAGTTGGTTCTCTGCCACAGCTCGGTTTGTTTTAAAACAAATTAATGGTGTGACTAATTCGTATTAATCAATCTAGAAAAATAAGACTAAGTCTAAGTTTGTAGATAGTTTATTCATTGTGTTTATGTTGTCACTTTCATCCCTCTTATGTCTTATATTTCTCTCAAGCGTTTTGTGTCCTTTTCTCCCAATACCCTCATTTATGACTTTCTTTCATCTGTAAAAACAAGTTCTGTCCTACTTAGCTGACGTAGAGCTGATAATACAGCACTGTTTCAACAGTGCAGTGATTTTGGGGGTATTCAGAAGAAGTAGAAGAACGTATCTTCCATAAAATAGCTTTGTGTTTCTTGTATATCCCAGCATTCCAGTTCCTTATCTCAAAACATCACATTTCAAATCCTGAATTGACTTTGTCTGTGCTTTTGCAAGCCAAAGAGCTAAGATAACTGAATTTGGTTTGCACATTAGTTGTAGCTGGCTGCAATATATCCCTGAATCTGCCTAGGTTTGCCTGTAAAGAGAAAGCATTTACATTTTCCTCATAAAGCCTTCATAACTTCATGCAGCTGTGAATGATGTGAAATACTGTCTGACCAGTATGGTCTGTTGAAGAAATCATTCAGGCTCCTGCTTTTTAAAAGCCAAGATCTAATCTTTTTTCTTCACCAGTGAATAGGAGGTCAGCTCTCAGCAAATAAAGTTTCCGAAAGACAGAGACAAATCCAGTTTTATACTCACCACTTTTCCCTCTCTACACTCTGCCCCCACATCGTTAGATTGTGCTCGGTAATTCCCCCAGCTGATGGGATAAGCCTGCGGTGCCAGGTCGTGCTGATTATTTTAGCTTTGCCAATGACACTACGCATAATTTTTCAAATTATTTTAATCACCTTGTACGTGAATTTACATGGTTTTAGATAAGTATCCATTTATGGATCAGAAAGGGATGTTATGAAACTTAGTTAACTGTGTTGATTTGGTGTAAATCATAGTAGCCTTTTAATTTGACTGTAGTTCTGATAGTTTACGTAGTCTAAGGGTCTGTCCCATTCCCCAGAAGATGGGATCAGAAAAACAACCTCTGTTTCATGTAAATTTGTGTTTATAAGTATTTATTGTTAGACAGGCCAAGGCCCCCAAATCACAACTAATAGTGTATTTCTGATGTGGGCTGCACTACGATATGTGGAAAGGGCTTTGGACACAAACTATGATCTTATATTATTCAGCATATTTATTGAAAGCGTAGATATATTTAAGGAAAACGTGGGTGTTGTAAAATCTGCTTCCATTAGTTTGTGAACCTATTCCAGAAAACAAATCCCAGACTCCTGAACATAACATTTACATGCCATTATGTGGTATTCAGTGGCGACATTGCTCTGTAAAAGAAGGGGTGCAGACTTTAGGCTGGTATGTTAGAGCTTGGGCTGTCATGGGCCATTGGCTTTGTCTGCGCTGCCATCCCTTACGACCATCCTGACTGTTGTCCCTGCTGAGCTTGCATATCCTTACATGACCCAACAGCAACATTTGTGCCTTTTTGTGCCAGAAGAAACATCCTTTATTGTACAGCTTATCAAAGAACATGCGAGGGAAGATGTAAAAGCTGAAAGAATAAAAAGCCTGAGTTGCTGTTTTTAGAAAGTTAATCAATTCTTAAACCTTTAGGTAGGAAATTTCATTTGTTCCTGATCCTTCTAGCTCTTTGGAGGAATAGTCCCCAAAAGGTGTATTCACAGTTGTACGCAAAGTAAATTTCATGAGCTCCCAGGCTCTGTTATTTACATGATCAGTATATTCACACAGCAGTGTTACTGCTTAGAGATACTGTATTTCACTGTCTTTCTCATATTCAGACAGGCTCTAGCTTGCCAGAGATTTAATTTTTTTTTTTTTTTTCCTGAATGAGCATATAACTAACAGATGTTTGGTTTTGGCTCCGTGTCTACATTCTTTGAAAGCTGGAGAATTAAATTGCTGACATTCAGACAACACTAATTCACATATCCAGGGAGCCTAATTTGCTATCCCTGAGATCCTGATTCCTGGTGTTCATGGGTTTAAAAACCATTTCAGTGACACAATATAAGAATAGGCTGGGGAGTTTCAATAGTATGCTCCTGCTAAACATAATCACATTTTATAAACATCTGCGTCTTTACTAGTGTGATTCATCTCTAAGCTGTATACAGCTGTGTTTCCAGTTTCAATTAACAGTCCCTTAATTGCATATCCATCTCATGTTACTAATTTAGTTAATTTATTCATAATTAAGAGTATTCTATTTTCTACGAAGGTTTGTTGAGCTTAGTACATTATAAAAAATAAAAAAAAACCCTAAGGCTGAGGGATTTTGATTCTTACAATAGTCACATGAGAACAAAACTGTCATTCACACACCTAGAGAGGAAGACAAGTTACAAGGGACATTTTTTCTCTTCTCACTGTGGGATGAGAAACCTTTGGAAGTGTTTCGCTTTGTGTTTGAAAGCAAATGAAAGTATGAGTGTGCTCTCTTCTCCTCATTTTTACCCTTCTCCCTTTTGCCCGAAAGCAAATATAATTCTATAGTTTAGACTGATACAGTGAGTTTTAATACGTAAAAAGCACTAAAAAGGGTGTTACAAGAACAGAGGTATGTAGGAGACACAAATCATCCTGCCTCATGCATTTTTGTCCTCTAACTTTTATATTTTAGAGTACAATGTATTTAAAAGGACCTGTGTGATTAGGAACTGTGAGATAACTTGAAAATTAAGCCAGAAACACATTCAGGTGGAAGAAAAGGACTGTCTTAGTAATACTATTTATCAAAAGAACTGTTTGCTTTTTAGAAAGTATCTTTTGTATATCAGTACAAGAATATTGTGTGCAAAATGGTCTAGAAATCCTAGAAACAAACCTTGTTGCAGTTGTGCACAATCTAATGATGTTCTTCACTTACCATTTTAGCAGGATTGATTACAACTTTCCAGTACTGTAAATACAGATACTGTCTTCTCCATTATCTTTACAAGCCTTACTAGGATATTTGTTCTAGGAAATGTCTACAATACTAAGGAGTTGGATGTATAAACGGTCCTCTTAAAAAAAAAAAAAAAGAAGAAGAAAAAGAAAAAAACTCATCTTTAGCTTGAAGAGTAGTTTGATACTAATGTGTTAGTGAGCAGGTGAACAGAGCCTTGGAAGTTTAGCATCTCTTTCTGGAAAAGAAAAGAGGGAGAAATACAGGACACTCTTCCCTCTTTAAAAACAAAAATATTTGTTATTTATTTGAGATAAGTATTACTTCCTGAGTAGACTATTACATTGCTGTAAGTTGAAGCATGCAGAAGGTTAAGTTGTACAGAAAACGTTGAAATAGTCTGATCAATATGTCTCAAGCAGAGCTGCAGGTTTTTAATGACAGCTGCTGAATCCCTTCTAGCTGAAAATCACAATTGTCTGCTGCTTCTTCCTTTAATCTTCTCCTTCCTCCAATCTGCTTGATTCTCTTTTTTAGTTTCTCTCATTGCTTCTTTTCTCCTTGAAGTTTCCTTTCTGCCTCTTCATATAAGCTTCTCCTTGTCTGTCGTACCATCTACAGTCTTACTGCTGCTTATTAAAAAAGGGCTAGGAAGAAAATCATTAAACAAACAAATAGAGAACATAGCTAGAAAATTTCTAATCTAACTTGAGAAGAAAAGAAAGGGATGGAGGGAGGGGAAGTGCAATGTAAGCTGCAGATGACGTAGGCTTTTAGTCATGGCAGTTTTACGAATCACAACCTTTACTTCTCCAAAGGAACCTCTTGAGATGAGAGTTAGTGAAGAATATAGCCATGCTCTAAGCAGAATTGTAAAGCTCTTCAAAGCAGATAGTCTCGTCATTTTCTTTTCTTTCTCTTGTCAAATATTAATGCTGGAATGTAATCTTCTGAAGATAATAAAAGTTTGAACTGTTTCAACCTTTTAGCTGCATACTCTGTGTATTTAGCAAATAGAATAACAGTTGCAGTGCTAACCTTGATGTACAAATTCTAGGCTGCCCCACCTTTTTTGATTAAAATGGTGATTAGGGTTAAAGGAGATTATAGCAATTTGCCAGGGTCCTGTTACACTGCAAGCTCAAGGTAAGAGAGGGTGCTTCGAGTGCTTGCAGAAAGATAGATTAGCATGGGTTGATCAAGCTTCTGTGGATTTTTACTACCTAGGTTATTTGCGTACATTCTCCAGATTTTACTATGCAAGAAGGGAAATGCATTCATTTTCTGTACACAAAAAAAAGTTAATAATTTTCTCCCTCCAAGGAGAGAGGGTCTTCAAAAGGGAGAACATAGGACTTTTAAATTTTATTGTATCAATATCACACTCTGGAGTTTTGTTGCTTTTTCTTTTCCTTTTTCTTACTCTACATAAAATGTAGGGCAATTGTACCTTGTGCTTCAGGTGCTAATTTTAAAACCTGTGAAAGTCTATATGCATGTAAACCTAGGTGAATTTGTATTTTAAAGGGAATTGCACATGATTTGTTTGTAGAGAGATGCCTGACCCACAAGTTGGAAATAAATACAATATCCAGATCTTGAATCTTCAGATTAGGGCTTTGAGTTCAGATCATTAAGATCAGGTAGCAGTTCAGAACCCTCAATTTCATGACATTAGACATGGGATTCCCATCCATGTTTTTTCGAGAAGAGGACTTTGTGCATGCAGGATTAGGAAAAATTTGGTTGATTTTTATCTTCTGCGTACTTCTACTGACAAAGAAGAAAATAAATAGCTGTCATGAAAATATTGGTAGATTTTCATAGAATCATAGACTGGTTTGGGTTGGAAGGGACCTTAAAGACCATCTAGTTCCAACCCCCCTGCCAGGACCAGGGACACCTTCCACTAGACCAGGTTGCTCCAAGCCCCATCCAGCCTGGCCTTGGGCACTGCCAGGGATGGGGCAGCCACAGCCTCTCTGGGCAACCTGGGCCAGTGCCTCACCACCCTCACAGTGAGGAACTTCTTCCTTACATCTAATCTAAATCTACCTTCTTTCAGTTTAAAACCGTTGCCCCTCATACAGTCACTACAGGCCTTGGTAAAAAGTCTCCCATCTTTTTTATAAGCCTCTTATATATTGAAAGGCTCCATCAGATACTAGTAACTACTTAATTAGGCATTTATAGTTCTCCCACTCCAAGAAGCAACTAGAAGCAGCTCTCGCTACACAACAAAGTTACAAAAGAAGTAAGTTTTCAAGGCAGTGAGACGAATGTTCAGGAATGATGCTACTACGCAACAAGTACAAATTTCCAGAATTCTGCAGAATACTAGATGCAACTAGAAGTTGTAAACACGAGTGAGTTTGTATGCCTCACAGATAATCGTGAGATTATCACAAGGTTATGCAGATGGTGAATTCACTTTCTTACCAGGACGTATGATCTACAATTATTGACCGAATGTTTTTGGAATATAGGCTGTGGCTGGAAATGAACCTGCAGTGAACTAGCATACTGTCAGATTTCCTAATTCATAAACTGTAAGTGTTGGCCCTGTTAAAAGCAGTTTATAGTGATGCAAAATGTTTTTGGCCATTATATCCTATTTTGGGAATTAAAGTGAGCCAAAAAGGATATAAGAAAATATGAAACTGAGTACATACTACAAAGCATAGGAAAAAATGTCTACTGCAAATCCATGGATCATAAACTTCAGCATTATTTTTTAAAGTACAGTCTGCTACTCATATTTCCAGGTTTAACCATTACTAGAAGCTGAGGTTTATACTAGAGGGAAACTGAGCTAACAAACTGCAAAAATACGGGACTATTGTTTAATACACAAACTGTTCCAGAAAGTGAGTTTCCTTCTCAGAAGTATGAGATTAATATTTCTCAAAGTTGAAATGTCTCAGAGTATTGCTATGGATGGAGAGTTATCTGCAGGTTACCAGTCTGAATTTCAACCAGCTCAACAGCAATTTAACACTGTTCCAGCCTAGAAGGTATTTTTAGCTCCTACACAAGGTAAGTGATTCTCAGTATTAGCTCCTGCTCCTACATCACAAATTCACTGCTACACTTTGAATTTGCTTGTAAGACACTGAGAACAGGCTTTGTTGCGAGATCTATTTACACTGGTCAAAATACAGTGAGTCCTTCCACAAGAGACTTTCACAAAATGAAACACTGTACTTTTGCAGGAGTCAGAGCAGTAAGTATTCACTAAAGCCCAAAGTTTCAAAAAGTCTGAAGACAACAGTCATGATTTTAAAAAAATATGAACCAAACTGTCATTTGGTTTACCCACATAGACCTTGTAGAATTTCAGAGTTAATTACACTCACAAATCAACTGTTACACGTTCAAATGGCTATTCACATAATTAGCCTAAATGTCTACCTCACTTTTCACTTTGCTTTGGGCTTCTCCCTATTAAAAATATTTGCTCTAAATAAATGAATTGCTATCAATAAATCTGAAAGAGACTATTGTCCATTTACAGAGTAAAAGCAACATAATCACGTTAGTCATCTAAGCCTGCTGATATTTCCATAAAAGACACAACACTGCACTTCATGCATTCAGGGCTATACCATTTGATTTTTTTACCAGTTATTTCATTTACCTGGGTGGCTCAGCAAACAAATTCACAGTGAAGTAAAAGCTTGGCCATCCTCTCAGATCCAGCTGAAGCAATACAAGAACTGCAAAGTTTAAATTCACTCCTTTTAGTCAACCACGCTATGAATTAGCAATAGGATGAGTGATTTATGACAGCAAACTTTAAAACAAAATCTAATTGTCTATGCAACCAAAGAAAACTTGAACTATTTTAATTAAGCTATTCTTAAGGTAGAAAGAGGAGAAAAAAATTCTAAATCAACTGTTTAAACATCAGGTTTCTCACTTCTGAAATATCCCTGACAGACTTTTGCGATGGCTGACAGTAATAGTGCTGTGAACAACAGTTAAAAATAACCAGGCTAGTACAATTTCTCTGTTAAGTCTCTGATGTTTTTTTATATGACAGACCTTGAAAATACTCTGCACTGAATACACTAACTGAACCAAAGATTTCTATTTTGTTGGTAACTTCATATATGGAAGAGCGTTACAGGAGAGGATGCAGTCGATTTCTGTAACACACCCTGTCTCAAACTTTCAAATTTTTCTGCACCAATAAGAAAATGATTGCAAAACATATTTATACCTGTAAAGAAGTATTCATTTTCCTGCAGAGATAAAAGGAGATACTAACTAGCATGAGTTTCAATTTAAGTGACCTGCGTAAATTTATTAGTGGACCACACAACTGACAACAGCGCAAAAAGCAACATCTATTGTAAAGACAGCCTGCATATTGTATTGACTACAACTAATACCCAAGATGACCAGTTGAGAAAGAAAAGAAAATCGTACTGGGAAGCACAAACACCTATGCACCACGGTTTCTGGCCTGACTACTAGTAGCCTCTCCTCACTTTGGCCACCTTAAACTAGAAGAAGCCTAGATTAGAAGAAAGTGGAGTTTAGTGAGGGGATAAGAAAACCTCATTTCAGGATCCCCAGCAAACATGTGCTGGTGGAGTATATGACTCTACACAGAGGAAACAGAGGAGGAAAGTGGACAGGCGCATATAAACAGGAATAAAAAATAAGACAGAAATAAAGAGAGAGCAGAAACAGAACAAACAAGAACAGGCAGGAGTCAATACAGAACAGTGCAAAAGATTATCAACAGCACAGAGAAATAGGAACCATATACTACTCCCTACATACCAGAAAACATCAACTTCCACTTCAGAAGTTTTGAATTAAGCTTTGGTGGCCTGACTGCGTAAATTTTCTTGTTGTGACTAATTGCTATAAAATATGGTGGTCCCTGTCTTTTCTATCATTCCAGGAAAGGAACTGTAATGTTAACTTTGCCTATTTTGTAGTATCTTCTGACAAGTCTTTGCATTAATACCCACCCATAAGGGTGTCACAAAACCAGGTCATATTAAGAGGTTACGCATAACATTGTCTTAGTTGTATTTATTTTATCTATATATGTTTATTCCAATATAGCACATCAACACACTGAGGTTATCTATAATCATACGTGTACATCTATAGATGCTTGAGTGTGTGCCACAGTTCAGGAATTGCTGTACCCAATTTCCTAGCAAAACAGAAAAGATACCTTAAAATAAAAACATCATCTGCCACCAATATACATACATACACAGACACATATGTGTATGTAGCGCTATATATATGTGTGTGTGTGTATATATACAGCTGTCATATAAGCCCTAGATGGAGGTTTTTCTCTCTCTTATTTTAAGATCTCAGCCCCAGAATGACTTTCTGGGGAGATGTGCTTTAGATGCTATCCAATGCAGATATTTTAAAATGTTTTCATTCTGCACTGGCTTCAGCATTCTCTATAAAGAATACTAATAGGATACAACAAAAAGTCTGGTAGAAAGAAATCTGTGAGTTTCCCTCTTTCCACAAGCAAGGTCAATGTTATAACTGTTGCAGCGAGAAGCCTTGGTAGTATAAGGTAATGTTTAAACAACTGACACTCAGATAAAGCTGTAGCTGCCCTGTCTGTGGAACTGCTTCCATGGCAAATCTCCATGAGGAAATCTAGATATTTCAGAACCACTTGTTCCATAATCTTCAGCCAAGATTAGAAATAGAACTAGCCCAAAAAAGATAATGGAA
Source organism: Elanus axillaris (assembly GCA_026212715.1). Classification (NCBI taxonomy): domain Eukaryota; kingdom Metazoa; phylum Chordata; class Aves; order Accipitriformes; family Accipitridae; genus Elanus; species Elanus axillaris. Next base: position 14,555,091 of record JANZLQ010000061.1, on the reverse strand, counting down.
ACACCAGAATATGAATGCAATTGTTCATCCTAAGTTGCACTGATGCATTCCTGACAAAATCCTTGTACAGCTTCGAAGGACTTGAACAGTATCCAACAGCTTTACTTGATAAAAGCTTTAGATTGTCCTCTTCCTTACAGAAAGCCTGGCATCAAATCAGGTGTTTCAACACCAGAGAGGGCAGGCTGAGAAACTACAGATAGCAGCAATAAAAGGGCAGCCACCAACACCGAAACGATACTAATTTCCGCTTCATATTGCCAAATAACTTTCGTGCTCTTTTGTGTGCTCTGAGCAGAGGACAGGATTGGAAACTGATTTTTCTAACCATTTAACATTAAATTAGAAGGTTTATGAATTACAATCACTCAGGTCACCCAGCTATATAACAGCACAAACAGATTCTAAAGACCATGCTTTACCTCCCTCTCAGGGGCTTTCAGTCATGACTTTGGTAGGTTAAGGAAAACCGTGTTTGCAGTCCTGACACCTTGGTTACTCCATGACATTGTCTGCAGTGGCAGGTTGTCGGTATTCAGGTCATCAGTCATAACATTTGTTTATTTTTGTTGGTCTGGTACCAGGCCAGAAAATTTCAGATCCAAGTGATGAGATTAACGCAATTCCTGGCTGAAGCATGCATGACTTTTTACATACAGCTGAGTATAAAAAGACCAATTTTGTGATTATGGAGCCAGAGCCCTCTTTCACAGAGCCTGTGATGACAAGCTATAGCAGGAACATGTTAAACAACTCTGTGGCTTCATAAAGGCTTTATGAGGCTTACTGTATAAAAATTAAAAGGGAAAGGGGTCCTTTACTACTAGCCAGTCTTTCCACAGTTGACACTGCATGGCTGTCTGATAGAGAAGTTGCAAGCAAATTTCACTTTCATCAGGTACAGCTACAGAAGAAAAATAGGTATAAATCTGAGTATGAGACAAAATGAATGAAGCATACTTTCTGAAATGTTCAGGGGTAAGTAGTATTTGGCTTTTCAAAGCCTTTTGCCCAAAAATCTGTATTCACAATTTCCCTTTTTCAAATACCTTATTTTCATTCTATAGGACAAATATTCTTCCAAATGTAAGTTAAACATGCATGTTAAACACTTAAAGCAATCAGCATCTCTCTAAAGCCAGATCATTTCCACACTGATCTGCCCTACTGTACTCCATTAAGGTTGGTAGGATAAACTGTACTGATTTCATTTCCCTTTTAGGAAGCTATCCTCATAATCCTGCTTTAGAAGAAGAAGAAAAAAAAAATAGGGCTCAAAGACAGCTTTGACTTAAAATAGTTACTAGCTCATTCTACTCTCTTTAAGGTTTGGATTATTTCACTTCTCTAAAATAAGATGCTGTCCAGCAGCTCAAGGTAGGTGCATCCTCCAAAAGCACTGTCCTTTTTTGTCTTATCAGACCTCTCTGTTCTCGTGGGACATATGGGTCTTGTGGATGACTTGGTAAAGCAGTAGCGAAAGAACTGCTTGAAACATTCTTTACACTACACTAAAACTGCCCTAGTATTTGCACTGTGCTCAGTGCTATTCACCTTCGCAAGAACAGAGTGTGCAACAGATACCCATCCAATAGTTTGAGTGGTTGCAGATGCAAGCTGCAAGAATGTAAAAGTCTTTCTTTCACCTGATGCGGTGCTGCAGCAAAGGGTGAGATGTGGTATGAAGTTAGTTCTTTTGTCAATCTCCAGATTTCTTTACTGTTAAGAAGGGCAGTGTCTGTATGTTTTGTGGAGAGTAACAATACGGAACATGCCCAGCTCTTCATTTAGGCACAAAGAATTTCAATCTGAAACACAGGTCTTTTGGTCTAACTCCCTGGAGTCTTAAAGGAGCATCTTTTGCTGAGAACATAGAGAAAAAAAAAAAAAAATCAGTCATGTACCTTCCCGCAAATCAAATGCAGTCTTGTATACAACAGGAAGTTAGACAGCAGAAAAATCTAAAGTTTAAAATAATTTGCAGTCATCTCCCCACCAGACAAACACACTGCCACCGGAGTATTCCCCTGAAGCCAGTAACTGACAGATAGTGTCTGCCCTAGACACCAGCAGCACAAAGTGACAGATTTGTACCTTTCAGAGCCAAAAAAGCAGTTGAAAGCAAAATTACATTAAAATAACACTGTAACCTGATGCCTTCATTCTGAAATCATAGCACAAGTAGTCATACCCTCTGCTTAACAAAACAGCCAAATGACTTCTTCAGAATTCTCACAAGCATTAAACACAAATCACAGCTCTAAGCATTTGCATGACCTGGTCTCACATGTATGCTTCGGGCTTTCTCTGCTTTTAGAATAGAGGGAGTAGAGTGAAGAAGCTGAGAACCTTTGATATGTATTGTGCTTCTTAAGCACAAGCCTTATTCAGAAGGGTTTCTATTTTGTTCTGTGTCATTCTTCCCCTGCAGGATGGAAAACAATGCTATACTTCTGGACAATTAAACACTATTACTTTATTCTGAAACAGACTTCAAACCTATCTGAAAATTAGATAAAAACATACTTCTAAAATGCTATGAATAAGCATATTTTAAGAATAATTTTGCCAAATAGGACTGTGTATTTAAAACTTGGAATGGCCAGATGAGCTGAGCAATACTGTAACAGACCTGTTAAGTTACACTATATACCATATGAAGACTCTCTGTTCCTTCCAATTGCTGGATAAATATGCAAATTAAGTATTTAGATACCTCTGTAAAATGCCTGTTCCTTTGACTCAGCATCAGATTTAAAAAACAAAGATCATTTATCTTTTTAAAAACCCTTACAACACAAAAGTAATTCTTACCTTAATGAATATTTCACATCACCAGTTTTCCATTAGAGTAAACCAAATTCAGTACTGTTTAAAGTTTGGGTTTTTTCTTGGCTAAAAAAAGAGTGGAATCTTTTTAAAAACAGTATTTACCTGAGAACCACCATCAAAAGAATCCCCAGTTACCAGATTTACATAATAATATTTTAGCAAACTTATCTGCCAGGAAGGATTACTAGGCTCCATTTAGGATATACACAAGACCTTGGATACTCGAGGGCCCCTAATTCTCCATTACTGTGTAAACAGCTTAACCTATGGAGTTACTATTAATTCAACTATCTTACTAGATATTTTGTCTAATTTTCAAGTTAATTAAAAATAAATTTCACACAAACTTGAACACTTTTAAAAGAAAACGTATGTTCAACTCTCTGTACATACTTGTTCAAATACAGGATCTCTATTATGTTGATAATTTTTGTCAGGTTTCCACACCCAACCATTCACTTTGATCAGAAGAGCAACCTTCTACATACTTGAAAAGTAAATTAACTGGACACAGACAAAATACTCTTCTAATGAGACACTGCCTTTATAATAAACAAATTTCCAAGTATGTGTAAGAGTAAAGACATTCTTTATGTAGTTATACACGCTCAATTCAACTGAACTGATTCCAGAACAAACAGAAACTACACATAAAGAAAAACAGGCATACATTCAAGCTACAAGTTCAAACACTGTCATATTGACTATCTACTTATTTATGTCAAAGTATTCACTATGTACACCAAACTTGCCAATAAATGAACAGCATTATGAAAGAATCGCAAATAAACATGCTTAAATCGTATGCAGGGTGAGAATTTTTAATAATTTATTACAAAAAGCAACTTTCAAAATTCACATGATTACTTTCAAATAAGAGCCAAAGAATTAAAGGAAATCTCATTACTAGTCTTCAAAATGACATGTTCCAAATTTATAGAATTGTTCATAAAACTGCTTTTACCTAAATAAAATTGAACTTTCAAATGCATTTTACATTTTTAGTCAGTTTTCAAATTACTAGTGTAAAAAAAGTATGCGTCTATAGAGAAGACTATATAATAGAACAGACATAACCTAGGCTAGTACGGGAGTCAGTAGAAAGAGTTAACTTACTATGAAATTCTGTAATATTAGAACTTCTGATTAAGGTGCTATTGGATGCTATTTCTAGAAAAAAGTTAGATGAAAAGAAATTCTTAAACATCAGAAGTGCAAAATAATTAACAGAAGGAAAAAAAAAAACACAACACCAAAACACACCAAAAATTATAAACGTAACTACATCCAAATATCAAGCTTCATAAAAACTTTTTAAACAGGGAACGCAGGGCTACAGTCTACTTCCCTTCTATGCAGGGAAACAAAAATACATAGCTATAAGGGGAAAGAAATACTGAACGTCCAAATCCATCCATTTTTTCTCCAGTATATGGTGTCACAACTGAAAACTCCAAACAAACAACAGCAATCCCAGAAAAAAAGAGACAGGGGTTTGCTACTGTTGTTGAACTCTGACAAGCATCAAAAATGGCAACAAGTGAGCACTGGGCACAGCAACTCTTTAACTTAAGGAAATAGGTTTTGCAGGAAAAAAAAATCTCTTTGGCCAGTGAAGCATTTATTGGCATAAAATGCTTAGCTATAGCACAAACTCTAGGTGTTTCCACAAGAGAAAATTATCACATAGGAAGTCTCATCTGACTGTTTCATAATCACTTTAAACCAGCAAAAATGCAGTAATTCTGCAAAAAAAAAATTGCTTCTCCTTTCCTTTGAATGCTTGCTCCTCCCAATGCACCAGCACAAATGCTTAGGGACCAAATGGTGAACTGAACATTATTAAAGCTGAACTTTCATTTACAAACCCTAAATAGTAGCTCAGTCTGGATCAGCTCCCTGATCACCTCAAAACCCCACGAATCCTTGTGCCATTATCAGATACAAAACACTGAGACAAAAGGGGGCAGCCAGGGGTGAGAGGGAGAAGTGTTAGATCAAAATGTCACAATGAGATCTCAACAGATCTCAAAGCAGACTCTTGCTTTAGGCAAGACAGAAAAAAACTATTACAAGTTAGACTCTCCCATTACAAAAGCAGTTCAAGTCATAAAACTTTGATTCCGTTTAGCAGGTTTCCTTCTGGGACACAAAAGCCCCTCACAGTTGCAACCAACTATGCAACCAATAGTTCTGGTTGCAACCAATATACCTGGTTGGTCATATTTACTCAGTGTTTTAGACACTGAAGAAAAACAGGTAGCATTTCTAGAAGTCTTATTTTCAAGGTTAAATGACAGAAAATCAGTATCCCTGTGAAATCCAAATGATCTACATTCAAGCAAGCCAGGAACCTAAAGCTTGGAGAAGGGTTCGTCATTCCCAATTTCCCTGAAAAACTGCCTTTCTGAGTCTTCATTTTCTTTTTTATTTGAAAGAATTGGGAAGAGTTCTTAGCCTTGACCACAGGACCAGATTAGTTGTGAATAAATTTCAGGGATTAGCAAACAAGAAGAATCACAGAAGAGAGAAAATAAGCCAAAGAGCATGACAAACTATGCAAAACATCTACACTGTGCTCAAAAAATGTTAGTGTTTTAATATGAGATACACAGAAGTAATATGAGTTTAATCTAGTGTCATGAAAGAATTAAAACACCCAAAAAGAATTTTGCAGTCCTCACAGATCCCTCCTGAAAAGTGATTCTGCAGAAAGTTTTATGATTACATTAATATATTCAGAAGTTACTCATTTTTGACCATCTGTAACTTATTTCATAAAACTAACACAAACTATATGTACTCAAATATATGCATAATAATAACCTATTATAATTCAGTCTTGAGGGTCACAATTTATTAAACTCATTTAATGTTTAAGCATTCTTTTTCATAGCTAGCAATGTACTTAACTGTTAAAGGAACCCTAGTTAAATACTATTTAATACAATTGCAATACAACTTCACTGCTTTATTCCTGAAATAACCACCACAATACTTCCTGAATATTGCAAAAAATCCAGCAGTTTTTTTGTAGAGTACCTGTCTACTGTATAGTCTTCCAGTAGCATTCTGTCATGTACTGAATGCTATCAGTTAAACAACCAAGTTGCTCCCAATACACAACATGGGATCACCACTACTCATGAACAAGTTACACAAAACATCAAGTTTTTCCGATTGCCTGACATTTCTTACAGTTTAATAAAAATTAATATTATTTACAATTATGTAACATGCTTACATAATTCATAAATTCTAGTATACACAGAAATAACTTACCCTGCAAGTTTAAGTATACCATACACTTGCTGGGAAAACAAATCAAACCAACCCCCCCTAAAAACAACTGCAGTTAAAAAAAAGTCAGAAAGCAGACAAAAGAAAGGTCTAAGTAAGTCTAAATGCATTCCCCCTAAGGACGTAGTTTTCATTTTCTGAACAGACTAAGTAGCCTGTACCATAAATAGTTTCATTTAAAAACGAGTGCAGCTTACATAAGCATGTGGTAGTCATCTTAACCATTTTTACTGATGGCAATACAACCAACAGTAGCAAAAAAAAGGCATATAAACATGCTCAGTTCAGAAAGTAGCATTTAGGAGCTAATTCAAAATATCAGTAGCCTTTACTATAAACTACTACTAACAAAGCTTAAACTCAAATATTCCGTGAATGGACAAGTGGATATAGTAGACCAATGATTATGCTCAGGCAAATGTATTCAGAGTACCCCAAAGCAGAAATTTGCCACTGTCATGAGTGCACAACTTTCACCGTAAAAACATGCCTGTACTTTCTGGAATCTGTGTTCTATCACATAATAAAAATATAAGAAGAAGAGATACTAAAATGTTAATGTCGTAACTACTTTTTTTTCCCCTCTTGAACCAAAGACTATAAATCACAGAGAAATACTTAAAAGTGCTAGAAGGGGGGGGGAAGGTTTTAATTACTTATGAAGACCTTACCTTTCAGACCTTTCAAGAAACAAGGCACATTAAGAGAATTCTTTAGACTTCTTTACAGAAAGATGGACTGAACAGTGATTTGTGATGTAGATTTTAACAGGAATCAATGCAGGGGAGACACGGAACATGACAGAAAAGGACTGGGGTTTTGTTTGGTTTTGTGGTGGGTTTTTTTAAACTGAATTCACAGAAGAATAGAGTCAAACTTCTTTTGATCCTTTCCTGTCAGTTCCCTAACACCACTTCCCCTTCATCCAGTTAGAGATATCAAGTCTGTGAACAGCAATCCCCAGTGGGACCACTTCAGTGAGCCCAAGACTGGCAATAAAAGTTTTCTCCACCTCCCCCAACCACCAGAAGAGTAAGCAAATTTTTGTCTTTGCGAAGATATGGATTCCTCAAAAGGTGAGAGAAGTAGTTGTTCTTCCCTCATCTCCTCTGTTGTTTCTAGGAGGGGAATCCTCCACCAGACTGAAGACACCTGTCCACTAACACTGTGTTTTGACCTCTCACTAGTGGATGTACATGAGAACAAACAGCACGAGGACTTCTGAAAATGAAAAGCCCAGAACTGAACCGTACAGATAAAAACCAAAAACCACAAGCCTTTGCACCCTGATCACGTCTTGGGTAACATACGCTCTTAGGAGACTTGCCATGTGTTTTTGTTACAACTTTTACAGAAAGCGGTCTCAGTTAGGGAAAAGCAGCTTTCAAGCGACTGGGTGTTGCTCCAGAAATAGAAGTACTGCTCGTCACAGTACCAGCAATGTCTGTGTTGTTGGTACTAGTGCCTCGCCGAGTAACAACAGGAAAGATCAGTGGAGATCCCTCAGTGTCAGCATTACTATAGGAAGATGTCATCCAGTTAATGGTACTAAAAACATCAAGACCTGCTGCACAGAGTTGCTGAGAGCAAGTTTCTTTCTTGTCTCTGGAAAACTTAAAGTTGTCCTCTACAGAAGCCACTAATCCATCCTTCCTCCTAGATGAAGGGGCTCCATTTCAACACTTCGGTGACTTTCTGACTTTTTCACTCTCTCTCTCTCTTTTTTTAATACAGTAGAAGATCATTTCTAAAAACAGATCGAAAAAGCTCATCTTACTTAGGTCTCTCTTAGGCCTAGAGCTACCTTCAGCCTCATTTACCTCAACTTCCAAATCCGGAAAAGGATTGGCAGGTAGAACATTTACTTGACTTGGAATTTTCTTTAAAGTAAAGAAGCATTTACTGTACCTAGAGAAAGGGCTTCAAAAGCAGAGAGGCAGGTTTCATTTAAGAGGGTCTACATTCTGCCATTTATAAACTTAATTCTGCTGCAACAGATATAGTAGAAACTATTTTCCCCTTCTGTCCCCTCTTCCTTTAAACTGGATATTCCAAGAAAACAACATTAAAAGAATATGTTTGTTACAGGGAGTGCTAAGAACCCAAACCAGCACAGAAGGAAGCTGGATGTGATCAGGGACTTACCTCACTGTCGCTACCCGCTGCTGAAACTGGTACACATCCAAGGCGAACCTATTCAGTACAGAAGCAAAGGAAACTACAAAACCACATACATCATCCTGAACAATTATTCAAAAAGCTCAAGGTCACAACACATGAGGCATTTTCAGACCAATAGTGAGATCTGCTTTGAAATACCCACCTAAAATGCTGATACTCGGGAAGAAGTAACAGCAAGCAAACTTCTATAACCACATTTTTACAATGCCATCCTAACAGCAGAAAACGAAGCACAGATCCAGACTAAAATAACTGTTATTCCATGCTGTCCATTTGAAACTTACTAATGAGTTGCAAAACCCACGCTAATCTATGAAAGCACTGACAAAAATGTCTCTTTTTAAATATACATTCATGTAAATGTTCCGAGTTCAGTTACAACACTTACTTGGCAATTCCAAGATTACTAATGCCACATCTGTACACTACCAGATCACCTAGCAGCTAAAATTTGATTTGTACCAGGGAAGGACATATAAGGGCATTTCAGTAGAATTACCCAGAAACTAATAAAAAGTTTTTACCACCTTCAAGTCAGCAGTGGGAAGAAAGATAATATTTGATGTAGAAATGCTTGCTAGCAGAAATTCATTCTAGTAAAGTTTTTTGAGCAAATATGAAGGAACAGAGTGAAATTGTACCACATTAACACTTTGCCTTATCTGGACATGTCATTTCTGATCTGACATTAGCAGGATTACAGCGAGAACTACTATTCCAGCAATATAATCTTAAGAATTTGAGGAAAGGCAGGCAGATACATTTCAACAGCAATGCTCCACAAAAGATGTAGTGCCTGGCTTACTACTTCTGCAGGTTGATCTTCAAGAACACGAAAGCCAAACTTTACATTCCTTTCATAACTTGCACAACATCTAGGTAAAAACACAAAACAAAACAAAAAACCCCAAACCAACAAAAAACAACCACCCCCTCTACTTGCTCGGAACTATTATTGATCCCATGCCCAAAGCCAAAAAAACAAAGAAGAAAACAAATCCCTAACTCTTTCAAGTTCTATGAATAAATGTCCACAGCTTGAGTTAAGCCAAAGTATACAAACTCCCCACAGAACAAAAAGAATTATACTTGACGATTTATACCAATGTGACAAATGACAAATGGTATGATGCTATCACATATACAGAAACAAAACAAGCATTTTGCCAGCTATTTTCAGTAAGTTGTGACACTGTACGCTAGTATGAATTGTTCAAACAGATGAGAGTTCAGGACAAATTACCTTAGAAGATAACCAAGGAAGATAAAAAATGAAAGCTTAAAGCTGTAGCAAGATTAAAACACTAGCACTGCTGTGGATCTTGTTATCAAGTCTGCTAAGAAACAGTCAACACTGAATACATTTTAGAAAAGTATCCTTTTTTCTTTTCATTCTTTTTTTTTTTACAACATCCAAGACAAGTACTGATACTATTAGAATTTTTTTCTAAAAGTATCCCTAGATCAACCATGATTTTACAGAAATTGATCTACTTTTCAAATTAATGTACACTTTAGTGGATCTACAATTTCATTTGAAAGCAAGCATTTCATTAAAGCATACTGCATGTGGAACATGATTGATTGAACATAATCTGCTGAAAGGTGTTCTGAAGAAAACATTCTTAATTACCCACCAGCAAGCCCACATGCAGGTAGGAAAACTTCTATACTTAAGCTGTGACAGTCAGGTTACTGAACATTACTATAGCAGAATGACCTTTATCTCTATTCCGTAGCTTTGCTCTTTGCTTATAAAGCCATCCTGGTTTATACAACCCTCTAAAAAGAGCAAACGGAGAAGTCATTTTCCTTACAATAGAGCTAGGTTAGGATGAAACCTGGTAACACATTGAAGATACTTTTAAAATACCACTACTTTAAATTCAGGCCCTAAATAAAATAAAGCCCACCTGGAATGCAAGATGCAACTAATGCTTCTTAAGAACACAAAGCTGTGTATAACCTTAACAGAGATGACATTTTTCACTTTTATACTACAGTGCTGACTATTATGAAACAGTACTTGAAGAGGGAGAAACATTCAACCTAGTAATCAATGGGGTGTAAGAATATTGAAATGTTAGTTCCACTCTGACATTAACTGAGACACAGAGTGTGATCTATCTAGTACAATTAAACTTCAAAAAGAGAAAAAGAACAAGAAAACCCCCAAACACTAAGACCTTGCTGCCCATCCTGATCTGTGTGGTTAATTAGCAACATTGTATACTTTGTCTCACCTTCTTATTACATACTGAATTCTGCCAGATGTATTCCAGCTTCTTATGTCAATAAAAAGGCTTCAGTGATGTTTTTTCTGGTAGTTGTGCACATGAGTCTCCCGGACACTTGTACCACAGTGACAGCTTTTAAGCACTGACTGACAGAGCACAGAAGTCACTGACCAACTAACCACCTCATACAGAGTAAGAGGTACTCAGAATGCATACTCACTACCCCAGAACCATCTACACTACCAGGTCGGACTTACATCGTTCGTCTGGAGAGACAAATTTGCATAGTATTACTAGCATATTCACAATTTGAAAGCCTTTCAAAGGACAACTTTGACTGATACTTCAAGGTTTGGCAGAGCACAAGAACCTATCCTAGAACTGTTTTCAACCAACACCTTCAACATTTGCATACATGAGTCTAAACAAGTATTTCAAAACTCTCATCTTTCCATTTAGAAAGAATGCTTCACACATGCAAATTGGCACCATGACATCATCACACATTCAATCTCAACAAAATGATTCTTGGTCTTTCAGAAGAACAAGACAGCTAATAGCCCTTCAGCCAATATTTTAGTCTATTATGCCCATACAGAAGTAACAGTCTACAGAAAATTTACATTATATAGGTAACAGAAGGATAGCTCCAACTTGCAAAAAAAAGACAAGTAATACCAGAAAGGTTTGGCAGGCTTTTGAAAATAATACCCTAATATCAGTTTACTGCACTAGGCAGCACCACCAATTTCCAGTTTAGCTTTATTTTGCTGTTTGAGTAAAGACAGTAACAGGGACAGGAAAAAATATTGCAAAAACCACAAGTCACAGATATTTCTACCTTGTAACTTGAAACACTTGCAGTCAAAAGTAGTCCAAAAGGTGCTTATGAAACAGTCTTGAGGCTTTGTATCAACTCTCTCTTAGTTTCACTGTCCATTTGCCACCTGCCTTTCAAATGTGCCACGTAACAAAAATAACTCTTTCACTGCAAATACCTTTACTTATTTATGTGTGCACACAGGTGCATACACACCAGGCACTGCACCTACTTCAGTTTACAAGAGTGGAAAGACCAGCATCATACAGACACTCCTAGAGCAAAATGTGTCATACCATAGTTGAGTTGGATGACTAAGCATACATGGTAGACTTGACATAAAATCCAGTAAAATTTGGATAATCATTTACTCAATGTTTGGACAATCATTAGAATATCTTTGGTGTCAAAGAAGTAAATAGAAGGCTTCTGCTTGTACTGTTAGCGATTCTGCTAAAACACTGCTGCTGTAGAAGTAATTTGAACTATCATCCCACTTGAAGATACAGCCCTTTGAAAAATAAGTTCGACGTTTATTATATACTGCAGTACATAAGGAAACATGTAACTCTGACCCTAACCAGGAATACTTTTGCAGGTCATACTTTGAGGCTACCTAATGCTATTTAAAAATGCATAGAAAGTGAATCACCACAGGTTTAAAGTCAGGAGAAAGCATCTACGGATCAGTGCAACCGAAAACTTAACTTCACTGAAGCACTACATAATCTTTGAGAGGGAGCAGAAAGAGGCAAGCTGTTAGCGGATAACCTTAAGAATCATATTAATGGATTCTCTTGGACAACTTCAAAGGAATCCTTTACCATCAGGATTACCATTTACCATTTACTCATCTGCAACTCAATGGACAGACATCGGTACAGGTGTATCACCAAGGCTGGGTGGAACAGACAGCATGTTTTCACAACACCTATTCAACTTAACTTGTCTTCCTCAAGATGACGACTAATGGAAGAAAAAACGAGGCTCAATGAGATCCAGGAAACAACAAGAAAGAATGGACATGGATCTCGCAGATCTCTTTACATTTATCTGCCATCACTTACATTAAAGGTTATGACCCAAGCCAGATAAAAATGCATCATAGAAGTATAGTTTCCTTACAAGTATCCATGACACTTATCCAACTCGCTGTACCTACCTAAACCAAAAGATTTAAGATTAAAGGCAGACTTCAGTGCTGATTTTATTATCCTTTACTAAGGTGTGTAAAATTTAACACGCTAGTAATTTTATGGATGAACTGAAACAGTCTATATATACATTAATACAGGCTGTTATAGCATTCTTCAGATTGCTGCTATCAACTGACACCATTCACAAGACAGGACAAAGGTCAGGCTTTAACAAATGTTGTGAAATACTTTATTTTTAAGAATCCTGTTCCTCTCTCACTACTAAGAGGAAACGAATTTAACATTTCTTCTTTTTACATGAAATATGTTAACTGAAAATACACTTGAAAAAGGGCAGAAGAAAGTATTGCTCTTCTCACAAATCTAGAAAACAAAATTAAAGCTATCAGAAGAGACACTGACCTTTGACCATGCAGGCTTTACCTGTAAGTTTTAAGAGTTCTCTTATACTAAGCCCTCTGAAAACAGAACTGGTCAAGTGGACCTGTTACAGAACATAAGCCTATAAACAACTACTACTCAATTTTGTGACAGTGAACACCCGCACTAAAAATAACAGATGCCTATCAATACATTAGAGGGACGGGTTGGCCTATCCACTCACAATATTTATTTAGAACAGAGGGAGGAAAAAGAGAGCTACTGCACAATGCCAAGCTGAAAAATCGTGAAATGTAGTTATTACAAAAGCACTTATAAAAGCATTACAAATAGCTATCTTTTTAGCTGATTTCTTTGTTTAGCTAATATTTACTGTGTTCTTCAGCTGTAATGCTATTAATAGACTACTGATAGCATCTTCAAACTAGGTACCACTGAAACCTTCAAAGTCAGTTTTATGCATATTTACCTGAACACAGTATCCCAAGTTTTTCCACTGCCTTCCAGTGTGGCACACCTGGGCCATTCTGGTTTTTTGGTGACAGGGATTCTCTACCAAACTCCAGAGTATAGTTACTCTCAAGCCATCTACACAACTGCCTCTCCCCTCCTTGTTTTCTCCTTGCTAAAGCAAGGGAAAGAAGAGCCAATATCACGTTACAAAGTCATGTTTGAACGAGGGGAAACACACCAACTGCAGAGTCAAACGCGAACCCTGGAACAGCATCAAGCCATAAATAAGAGCAGCATCCTTCCACCATACCCACCTATATTAAAAGGCAAACACCAAAAGAAAACCCAAGCTATTCTTCCCAACAGCCAATACAAACAACTGGTAAGATCTCACATCTGACCTGAAGACAAGATTCTGGACAGAGCGCAACTAAGGCCTTCCTACCCTTGGGGGCCTTCTGTCTCCAGAGCCAAGCCACAACAGCAGCATCATCATACTGCAGTCCACACGTCAAAGAGGCAGTGGCAGCTCTCTTACCTGTGAATTTCTTTCTTTGACCAGGAAAAGAGTAATAGCAAGTGAACAAAATGGAAAGCAGGCGGTTTCATTTTTCATCCTTTGCAGTTAACGCATTCACATTCTCTGGATTTTGTGCTTTACTCGTGACAATGACTGTGTTCAGGCTAGTCACAATATCCTTAGATGTCAGGTCTTCAAGAAAAACAGCTAGGATTTTTTAATTAAATCCCACTTTTTACAACTGGACAAAATAGTCTCGCCTCCCAACCCCCCCCGTGGTATTCTTGGTCTTCTGTTCTATAAACCACAGAGTATCAGTTTAGCTGTTGCCTAAAAGGTAATGTGATGGAAGCCTGGCTATAGATTTGATATATTGCAGGAAGGCTGCATTCATGAATTGTGAATAAGAGCAACAATTTTTAAAATATATATTGTCAAAGCCGTTTTCTCTCCAATAACATTGCACATAAAATGTTACAAGTGTAATGGCTATTTTACTTGCAGTTAAAAAGTGCATGCAATTGTAATATATCAGCTGTTGTTAAAATGACATCTGGGAATATATTCTTGTCCTGTTTCAGACTTCTTTATGACTGGTATTTCCTTTTAAAGGTATTAGTATTAAAGAATTACTAGAGAGAGGTCAGCACCTATGTACGTGTGTGTGTGTGTGTATATATATATATATATACAGACACACGTGATCTTAGTGTCTGTATTCAATGTACATTACTGTCTATTGTATGACATAGTAATTTCTCTGTAGTTCAAATAATGGACCTCACTGTATACTTTCATTTGCATCTGTCAAATACTGAGTGACCATAGCTGGCCTATGGTCATTCTGAATAGCTGTTTGTTGAAAAACCTCATCGAATTAAGTAGTTGATACTTGCTACTGCTCCAACGATTGCAGCACTGTGGGGATGATCTTGATTCAACTCTTCCAGTAAAGTTAGTTGCAGTAAAATTAATTCTTCAACTGCACTTCAAAGGTATTCTAATACAGGTTGTTAAAAGCTCTAAAAATCTGACAAAGAAATTCAAAGTGACTTATAAAGGATTTCTCAATTATAAGCAGACAGCATGCAATCCTTGATCAGTTGAGGACAAATGCAAAGCTTTTCCTTTTGCTGAAGCCAGGATTTCATCCACAATATGGGATTTTTGAAAAGTTCTCGTCGTAGATGTTTGAAGTCTTTAGTAGGAATATCAGTGTTGAAAATCCCCTTAATATGGTGTGCATATGGCACACATAGCACCATGTTCCTTCTACCCATCCTTGAATAAGTCATTGCTTAAAGTTAATGCCTTATTTCTACGGTGGTTTCTTGATCTAGGAGTCTGTATTTGCAGAGTACACACCAGAGTTTCGGAAAGGATCTATGTTAGCTACTTCTACTTTGGACCAAGGTTTTAGAAGGCAAATCCTTGAAAGCAGGAAACTGCATTTGTTCATTTAAAATCTGTAAAGCTCCTCACCTTAGTTTTACGACTAATGTCTGACACTGAGAGATGTGGTCTGGGACTACTGGATTGCCTGGAAGATGTTTCTCCAAACTTTCCCTGCTTGACCAGCAGTCCTGGACTAGCAAGCACAGTTTCTTGCATAAGATGACTGCAACTCCTTTCTGTGGTCTGGGATGGAAATGCAACTGAGCTTCCACTATCAACCTTATTTCAAACCCTAGAAATGAGGAAGCTAAAAGCAAGAGTCTGATAGGGAAATTAATACAGTTGAATATTCCCACTTAGTCTGAAGTGGCTGCTTTGTCCTTCTGCCTGCATTGCCTGAATGTTTTGATGCTGCAGCATGCACTTTATCAAGCTCTATTCTGAACTGATTATCTCATTAGGTTTAATGACTGATTACCGAGTCATTAAATACTATGTAAACCAGAACAGAGACTGTATCTAGTTCTCCTTTTGTTTCCAGTAATAATCTGAAATCAGAGTACATGTGATATACCTTTGTCATGGGCAGGATAGAGGGAATGATAGTTTCTAAAAATCAATTCAAGCCAAATATTTTATAACACAATATGTCACCCAGTATTTGTGGACTGAAATTGCTAATCTAAGGACATTGTTATTAAATTTCTAGTATGATATTTGACAAGAAGTTGTAAGTAGACCTTTATACTTCTAGTCTCTGGTGTGTGCCTTTTCTGGTTGTGTTGGACTGAAGAAGTTGACTTTCATAGGAATCGGTCCTAAAAGAGAAACAGCAGAGTTTGACATAATACTGAGTCAGGGATATGTCTCAAGACAGTTTATCATTGACAGCATTCTTGAGGTTTAATTGTTCTTCCCCTTCACCCTCTTCTTCAGCACCCCATGCTCCCACCCTCCTCCCCCCAAACTGGTTTTCCTCAAAATAGTTTAATACCAGCCTTTTCTAATATAATCATGCTGAAATGATGGAAAAATTGAGCAAAGCTATGATCAAAGTCCTGTGAGATTTTTTTCTTCTAAGCAGACTGTAGGCTATTTTTGATAATAAAATTACATGTGCTTCTGTCAAAAGGAGAAGTTGCTATTGTTTTGTGTGATGTTATTTTAATGATGCCACTTAAAAATTAAATTCTGTTGCTGAAACACTAGCTGTGAATAGTATTTCCTATGCTCCAATATGTCTACCAAAGATGTACCTCTTGGGAAGTGATCAGCGGTTAACCTTGAACGGTATGCTTGTTTAAACTAGATGGCAAGCTCAAGAAAAATGATCCACTAAATCCAAATGTAATAAAACCAAATGTGTGCTGATGCCAGCTAATGTGCATGGTGGCATGTAACTGTATGCATATATTGTTGATGGGTAAAGGTTCCTCTGCCCCTGCTTTCTGTGGTGAAGGAAAAGTAAGAAACCTCTGACAGGATCAAAGGTGCTGTGTGCCTGATTTCATCTTGTTGAGCAGCAGTGGCATCTTGTGCTGCGCTATCTTTCACTAGCGGGGCAGCCCTTTAGAGCAGGGGAGAGATTAAACACTCTAACAAATGTGACTAATCCATAAGGTGAGAGAGAAGAGTATGTGCTGTCCCATTATTCAAATGCTATTTCCTCTTCCTAAATAGCCAGTGGCTTTTTCTGGATCACTTGTGGTTGCTTCGCTGTCCACAGTGTTGTCCATTTCTGTCACTGTGCTACAGTTGGTGCATGTTTCCCCAAAAACAGTCCAACTGAAATGGTTTGTACCCACCCACTTGGTTTTCTTACTTCAGTGGGAATAGGAAAGCAAAATCTGGATGCTAGTGGGTTAGATAGTGAATCTCAGTATAAGCATTAATAAAACATGTACAGAGTGCTAGCTCAGGTCACAGAAAACTCTCGCAATGAAAAGAGTATATGGCCTTGCCGTAGGGGTAGCTGCTGGCTTGGAGAGAAAATTCCATACAGTAATAAACATTCTGAAAAGTTATTATTGTGTTACTTGCATAAAAGTGAAGCCTCTGAACTACTTTTGTTTGTCATTGCATTGAGAAAAAGAATAGAAGACTCTTGTTTCTGGGCAATTAGGAGGCGATGGGTAATTTGTAGAGGTGACAGAGGAGCTGATGCAGATGAAACTGTGTGAGGGGAGCAAGGGAGAAGCATGCCTCAAATTCACAAACAGCAGAGGATCTAAAGAAAAGTGTTATAGCTGCATGTGGCAGGATGTCCATTGGCTTTGTAATTCTGTATAGCAGTCTTTTTCTCCGACTACCCTCTAGCATTTTGTACTGACTCTTTGGCTATCCTCAGAAATGTCTTTCTTGCTTGTAGTAGGATCAATGCTCTCCAGCATTTAGTAATGAAGTAAAAACCCCAATCTGTGTATTTAACTATGTGTCCTAGAGCAGCTGAAGATAAATGTCAAAAGTTCAAAGGTTCCTATCAAAGGCTCAGTCATAGTGATGGCAATGACAGATTCACCAAGTATCACACCAGGCTGGTAAAGGGGGAAACCTAAAGTTATGGCTTTGCAGTATATCCTAAAATGAGGTGTGAGAGTTGTGAGTGAGGGAAGCAGAGAAAGAATCTTTGTTTAAAAGGAATTTGGCCTAAACCAGTATTTTGCCACTGATTCAGTTTCACTTGGAAAAAAAACCAGCCGATTTCTCTTGAGAGTTATTCTTAGAGTTTTGGGTTGTTGTTAAAAATAGCAGTAAATTCGTTGCTGCTACCCACGGTCATAAGGAAAATTTTCAAAAATGATATGAGTAAATCTGAGGTGTTTCTGAATGTCTAGTGAGTATGAATGGCTTCATGTGAACATATTGGGTAATAGTCAACTTTCCCTTGGTTTGAACTTTTTTTTTAGTCTCTACAGAAAAGCATATACTGAGTCATCTTTGTAGTTACCTGAAATTTCTGAATTTTAAGAAAACATGAGGAATCACAGAACTCTACAGTTTTACTATGAATCCAGCCTCATTTTGGTATCTGTTTGTCCTTTCTTTAGTTTGCTGTTTCTCCAAAGAAAGAGACTTTCCAAGTCTCATGGCATTGTCCAGTCTCACTCACTTGAAAAATTCCAAATGTTCATGGGGTGTCATGTAGGATGTACTATCTTTTGTTAAACATCTGAGAATTTAGTGTGATTATGCTTTCATGCTGTTGCCTTGCACGCCCACAGGTCTCATCTTAAAGGTCAGCTATACTCCCTAGCTTCAGTCCTTTCCCCCAGTCTAAGCTCTGACTGCATGCTCATCTTTTTCTCATGAAAACTGTTGTTTGTTTATTCTAGATCACTAAAACATGAAAGCTATGGGTAAAAAAGGAATAATTCAGTATCCTTCTTAATGTTGTGCTCATGGTGACAGAAGGTCCAGGGAATGGGGGTGTGGGGGGTGAAATTGGTGATAACTTAATTCTTTCTTTTTGTTGTAGGAAAGACATTTTAATTTTACAAGAACTGGCTTTATAAGGAGGAAAAAGTTTGAGTAGGTAAGGGACATAAAATTGCTCTACCTACCACCAGGAGGCAAACCAGAGATGAGTAGGACATTTCCATGGGGAATCCTTCCAGCAGTAGCAAATAATGCCAGAAAAAATAGCCACAACAAATTCAAAAGTAGGTTCTGGTCAAAAAGGAGTAAACACATACTTATGATTGAATACACGTCCCCAGGAAGATGTGGTTGGGAAAGCATATGAATTGTAGATAAATAGTACAAGAGGATGTAAGGTATACAAGGAAATTGTGATGCTGAGCTAGTCGAAAAGATACTACTAAATATAACTGGGTACAAATATGATGCTGATGCTCTTATTTTACATATTTCATAGACATCACATGGGGAAATGACATGCAGTGGGATAACTGCTGGGTATTTGACAGTCTTATGTTGCATCTTGCTTAAGCAAATAATCCTGTTACAGCCTTCAGGTAAGGGCTGTGCAAAGGCAGTAAGAATTGCAGGAGACATAGCTTGTAATTATGCACCTGGCCCATAAACAGCTGCTTCCTTAGAGGGAAAGAAGAGAGTCATAAACCCTAACTATCTTTCCTTTGCTCCCTTTAAGTTTTGGTGAGGTCTGAACCAGAACTTACTCTTGCTTCCCTATAAAACCCAATGACTTCAGTTTCTTATGCATAGGTGAAAGAGAGAGTAGGTCCACCAGTACTCCCATTTGTCTTCTGTTCTCTAACTTCCCTCAGGTGGTAATTTTTAATATTTGGAACAACTGCTACTGTATAACCTGTGCTGCTTTTGACAGGTCTAGATGGTGGATAAGACAACTTTATCTTGATGGGGCCAGAGGAGCTTTAAAGTCCACTGTAATAGCCCTCTGGGGTTAGCAGAAAAGATGCTCCGGGGCTTGGAGGTTGCGTGCGGTGACCATGAAGGACATGGGTAGATAACTGTTCTATTTTGTCCTGGTTTCATTCAAGCAGATGTTGTAGCTAGGGTTGGTAAGGAACTTTCTGAATCGATTTCTTTGTCAGAGCCTTTCTGGACAGTGAAAGTGAAATAGCAAGAGTGGGGAGGGTGGAGAACTGCCTTGCTCTGTGGGAGGAGAGAGCAGGGTGAAGGTAAGTGAGCGTCTTGAGAACCTTGTAGCTGTGCATGAGGCCCTGTGACAGATGAATAGTCTCAGGGCTGTACAGCAGAAAGTAATGTTGGCTCTTGCAGGCTTTCTGGGGAAGGACTTCCTTATTCTGAAGCACTTCTTGGAGGGATGCTAATTAATTGAAAGGTGAGTTTGCCAGTAATCTGCCAAAGGAGCTGTTAATATTGTTTGTAACTGATTAGGTCTATTTGTACTGTTTCTGCTCTCCCTATATGCTTATTTTTCTGCTAGATTTCTGTCGGCTTCCTGAGCATTACAGCAGCAGTTTGGTAGGGATAGGTTATGGTGCCTGAGCTAGAGAACAGCAAACTGGCAGCACCAACGTTCTTATTCCCTAGCTTAAGCTGCTGTACAGAGTAGGTGAAGTCATTAATGTCCTAGAAATATTAGAAATGCACATTTGTTGGAACCATCCTGTTGCCTTGATACTAACTTTTTTCTTGCTCTAATGACAGGTGGCTGCACAGCAGCACTCAAATATTCATTTTGATATCTTCTTTCCCATGAAGTCTTTTTTAACATGAAGGATTCTTTTTCTGACGCATGCTCAGATTCCAGATTACTACCTTAATCCTTTGCTTTATCATTCTTTAGTGCTAGGGAGTAAGAGCTACTCTTAAAAGACTCAGCCACAAGGAACTGGGATTAATAGACTCATACTGGTAGGAAGTTCTACTGAGCTCTGGAGGCTGAATATCTCTCATGGTCCTGTTGATACTGTCTGGCAAACACAAGCTAAAACAGGGGCTGTCATTAATTGAGATTAATCTTAATTGGTTTTTTTGCCTTCACTTGTTCCTTTTTTTTAACATTGGTAACTACAATGGAGCAAAGGCATTTCAAGATAAATTCTTCTTGAAGTTCCTTTAAGTTCTTGCTTGATAGGAAGTTTGGGCTCTGGGAAAAGCCAGGGAGATGAGTGAAAGAATCTGAATTGGACTGAAATCACTGGTGATGTGGAAAGAAGAGAGCTAAGACCTTTCATTAAGTAAAAGCCTTCTATTTTGAAAATTTATAATGGCAGCTGAATAAACAATTCTTTGATATCTGCCTTAAGAAGCTGAGTGGTAAAGGAAGATACAGGGATTGTGTTGAACAGTGACTTAATAGTACATGGTCTTTTAATATGAATGTTTCTGCATTGTTAGTATTGCGATGTTACATTACAGTTTTCTACTCTAGAAAAACAGAACTTTTGGTGCCTGACAATACAAACTGTATTCTTAAAAATCAAAAAGAAAAAAAAAAGGCTGGAGAATATAAACAGAAAAGTACGTCAAAGACACGCCTTTTTTTTTTTTTTCTATTACCATAGGTTACGGTTTAAAAAATCCCCCAAATCTGTGGAAAAAGACCAGTACTTCCAGACAGATTTCCATATGAATGGAGTGCTTTTCTTCAGAAATAATGTGATGGCTTACATGACATTTTGTCTGTCTTACTACCTGAAGTTAAGACTGCTTTATCAAAGCTGTTTTCTCATTTGATTTAACTATTGATCTTTCTTTTTATACAAAGTTTATAACCAATATGATGTTGCTCTTACATTAAACATTAGCTGAAATTTTTGTGTGGATTACTGTGCAATCAGTAATGTAGGGTAATGCAGCTATATTCTGGTCCTGAAAAATGATGAGGTCAAATAACTTGCAAGAGAATCCTTCTTTTAAAATTCTGAACTGCAATACTAACTGGTTGGGTCTGCAGGAGGGTAGAGAGCAAGTACTGTTAAAGGTGGGGTTTCAGTTGCTTGTTTTCAGGATTCTACAAACTGCGGTAGAGATGTTTGCTTAAGGGCAGCTGGGGGAAGGGGAGGACGGGGAACAATATTTCAAATCTCTCTTGCATTGCAGGGAGCATTGATAAGAATATTGAGTATGAACTTGATAATTTTGGTAGATTTCCAAATGGGACATTACACATTGAAAGGCTTTTCAGTGTCCTAATTTGATGGATGCCTGAGGAGTACTTGTATGAGACTAAGCATACTGGTAGTGCACAAAGATGAGGACAGACAAAGAGGAAGAAATTGTGTTCTTGGTTTTTTTCTTTTTTTGAAAAAAAGAAAAAAATCTAGCACTTCAGTTCATATTTAAAATATTATTTTGAATTGGTCCTGGCTTTGGCAAGAAATGCAGGCTCTAGCTAACTGACACTTAAAATAGGGACTGGTAAAAGTTTGGATGCTACAAGAGGAGGAAGGATGATCCAACTTATTTTCTTATCCACTTTTCCAAAGCATCCACCATTTGCTAGTAATGGAAAGAAGTTCCTGGGTTATATGAATCTTCTAAGTAGCAATACAGGGGAAGACCCATTTCATAAAATTGGAAAAAAATTATTTTTTTGCAACTTTTTTCTTCCTTTGGGTGCATGTGTGGGTTCATTCCATCTTCTTTCCCCTTTTCCATTTTGATACATTGGAGGAGAAATAAAGGGCAAGGAAAATAACAGAAATAGTGAAAAATGAAACACTTCAAAAGCTTTCCATGGAAAAATATTTCTTTTTCATCTTGGTGTAAGAAAGGGACTGAGCCAGTATGAAGTGGGCTCATTCTTGCTTTTACTTTGAATCCCTGTCATGGGATCAGGAGCTAATGGCTCTTCTTTACGTATTGAGATAGTGGCATATTCTATTTACTGTTGTCCCTTGTACAGCTAGGGCAGAAGGGAATGAGAGAGGATGGGATAATCTCTTGGAAGGCAGCATTTAACACCTGTCTGGTAGGAGATAATTGCTGCATTCCTGGGGGATTAGTGCAGTGGAACTTTATTATAGTGTAGTGAAACTGTACCCAGCTATCTCTTACCAGATGGATGTCAGACTATTTTGTTGCAGAAAACACGGAGCACAGAATGAGGGATGCATGAATAAAGCATGTTTGCGCAGATGAAATGTGGTTTGTGTCATCCTCTCTGCTTCAAAACTGGATAGAGATTTTTCTCACTCCTGTCCTACTTCAGAACTATTTGAGGAATGCTTGGGAATGACTAAAGCGATGTCTATATTGCAGTCAGAGGAGTAATTGTATAGGAGGCGTAATTGTATAGGAGGCACAACTATCTGTCACCTAACTTGCTGAGCAACAAAAGCAGTGTTTCATAGCAGTGTGGCTTTTGGATAGGTAGCCCCAAAAAGCAACTTCAATCAGAAGTCTGGGTCATTGTGCTTGTGTTGCTTTCCACTAAGCAAGCAAAGTTAAAGATAGCTTGGGAAACATTCACTGCTTCTCTGGCCAGTTCCTGCTGACATCCTTGGGGATTTGTTGATACAGTGAGCTATAGGCCAGTGTACCTGAGCCACTTGGGGGAAAAATGACTATTCATCATCTGTACCCAAAGTAGTATCCTGGGTGTGTCTCTTCTGCTATGTAGACATAGATTGGCATTTTTCCACTGACTGTCCTACTTTTCAGTGGTACCCTTTATGTGTATTGATCTTGTGGTTTACAAATAAAAATAATTATTTTCAAATGCATACCAAGAAATGGGAGCTTTCCTGTAAGAAGGAAAGGCCCTTGACATCTGATGTTGTAAATTGGGGGGTGTTAGTGCACTTTCAGTAATTGTAGTTTGCTTATAGTTGGGTCCTCAGCATGGAGTTTGAATTGTGTTAGATTATATATTAAGAAGCAAATAAAACATGCAAAAGAGAAAGGGAAAGAAGATGAAAATTTTGCAAAGGGAAATTCAGGAATTGACATATGTGCTGTAACCTACAAATATGCTCTGCTAGTTGGTCTGAATGCCAGTTCCTTGCATCAGCAGGAAGGACAAGTTGATAGCTTCCTAATTCTGCTGTTCATCTGCTTTTTATTTGAGTCTGTTCTGCACATGGATTATAAAATACTGCATTGCTTTTTCTGTAAGTCTGAATATAGAATTGCATCACTTGTTACTACACAGCATACAGCGTATGAGTCTCCCAGGGAATGCTGAGCCCTTAGTCCGATTATTTAATCGTACTGTGATATAAAGGAAAATATTTTGTAATTTTACTGTCTACCCTGTAACATCTTCATGCTTTAAAATTGGGTGCCACAAATGAGAAACTACTTAAACTTGCTTTGCAGTTCTCATATTGTCATACTTAATGACCTTCACTATATATAACAGTGAGAACTGGAAGTTAGAGAGGTTTGTGGTAGCAGCAAATTCCACGGGAGAGGAAAAATTGTTTACTAGCTTTCTGAAGAATAAACCCAGAGCAACACAATACTTGGTGTGCAGCATTTTAATTCAGCAGTGAAACAAAACTTTGGTAAGATGTACAGTTTCCATTGTAGCTGTGTTACTACTGTCAATACAGAGCATTAATAGTACTGTGTAAGAGTAGTCGTCTTTACCTGCTAAAAGAAACACAGGAATTAAACTTCTGTGTTAAGTTGCCCTGTGAGGAGCAGGGAGTTGGACTTGATGATCATTACAGGTCCCTTCAACTTGAGGTATTCCATGGTGTTGGCTAATTGCAACAGAAGAAGACAGTTGAGTCTTATGGACTTTGTCCTGAACTTGATCTGCAATTTATTTTTTATTATACACAGACTTGTATCATTTTGCAGTGATCCTGGTTGGATGAAGTTATGGCCTTTGAAACATAACAAAACATCTGAATTAGTATCTCTTACTGTAATAACATCTCGAGTTGAAAAATCTTTAGATATTGGGCAATATGTATAATATCATTTCTAATGCTGTCTCAGATGAAACTGCAAGTAATTGTTGAAAATGTCTCAGGAATAATAATTCAAAATCTTCTTCATCCTGGCATCTTTAGAAAATTGTCTTTTATCTTGCTGATGTGTCAGGAATTACCTTGTGTTTAGCAGGCAAGGTAAGCCATGACCCAACATACTGTCATGGCCTGAAAACACCTGACGTTAGAATAAAGATTTAATAACAGTGGGGAGGCGAAAAATGAACTGTTTATGTTTCAGTTGCTTTGCTGTCACACAGTGTGAATGGTGTTAATAGAGAGGGGACCATAACTATCAAAGGTGTTTTCAGCTAATGTGTCCTACTTTGCATTTGTAATAGGCAAGGAATATGCAATAAAAAATGCTTATTGCATCGTCTCTAAATACAGCTTCTTTAAGTGTATCAACTTGGTTTCCCATTATCACATAGGCATAAATGGAGAAAAGCCTTATGCCTTTACATGCTTTGAATATGTTGGCTTTTTTTGTAAACACACCTTCTATCATGCTGGAAACATTGAGCACTAACACTAATTTTCCATGAAACCAAATGATCAGAAAATAGTAAATGATCTAGTAATCAGAATCAGCAAGTGGAGTTTAATTCATTTGCGTGTAGAGTGCTTGCCAACACTGTCATGTAGAGCTCGCTGCTGTTCCAAGAGCCACTTGTGCTTATAATAATTAGAGTTCCAATGATCTGGAACTGCTTGATTCAGCTAAAGTTTTGGCAGGTGGTTGACACACTGAAGCATATTTAAGCACTGTGCTAGCCTTGAAAAAGTCACTTCAAATTATTTGCATGCCTGTAATACTGTTACAGTCATGGAAAAAAAAAGTGGCCAATCTATCAGCTATGGACGTGTAGTTATCTTCTGTCATGTAAAACATACCAGTTACTGATTTTGGGGGGATAAGTGGATTGGGAAAGCTCAGTTTATTAGTTGCATTAAAACTTTTACTATTATAAATTAAATTGTTCCTCTATTTTGATATATGATCTCGTGCACTTAGCACTGATAGTAAGCCTTCATAACTGCAATAGTGCCTGATGAGCAGGTCTACACGTGGAATTACCAGAAAATGGATGAAATGTATAAACTTCCTCTTCTAATACCAAAAAAAAGCCATGAAAAGCTCGTAATAAATCCTTAATTTCATTTTTGAACCTTCTCAAATTCTCAAAGCCTTATTTATTAGAAAATGTCAACTTTGCCACCAGGTGTCAGTTAAGACTTAAAGAGCTACTGTTTTCCTAGACTGCTAAACCCAACTGTACTGCTGGGATAATTTAGTCTGTATCAGTTCCAAACAAATGCTCATGGAATTTTCAGAATTATTTTTTACCTGAACATTAGAATATCTTTTGGATGAAGTCTAGGATAATGTATTTTTTCATATGATCACTGACCATTAGCTGACTATGCCACTGTGTCTGTGTGAGGCTATCTCACACAAGCTTTGAGGATTTGCATGGGTTTTTTTTTGTACCAGTTTGGGGAAAAGATGAATGCAGAGCTACTTCTCTTAATGTGTAGCTTGGAACCCATCGCAGTTTTAGCTAGGGAAGTTAGATAGGCTCTGAGCATGATGAATTTCATATATTGTCTAGGAGTTTAATAGACTGAACTCACTATCTGCTCAAAGTTTGTGGAAATTTGTATCAGCTAATTCTGTTCGGGCTCTTTGTGTTCAAATTCCGTATTCCAGGGTTAATAAACTATTTGTTACATGGTGTGATGGGTTGACCCTGGCTGGACGCCAGGTGCCCACCAAAGCCGCTCTATCACTCCCCCTCCTCAGTTGGACAG
>JANZLQ010000061.1:14502600-14528547 GCA_026212715.1 Elanus axillaris | reverse complement strand
GGCCTGGAGGGCTGCGCGCGGCCGGGAAGCGCTTCCGGGACCGGCGGGGTTCGCGCCGCACGCTCAGTGCGGGGAGCTGAGGCCGGCGGGCGCGCGACGGGGGGAGGGGCCCGGCCTGCGCCGACCAGGCTCCGACATGGCGCGGCCCGCGCGCCGGCGGCCCCCGCTCTCGCGAGACTTGGCGGCGGGAGGGAGGGAGGGGCGGGGACAGTTGGGTCTGTGAGGAGGAGGAGGAGGAGGAGGAGGCGGTGGCGGTGCTCGGTTCTGGGATTCCCCCGGTATTCCTGCTTCCCTCCCTCGCCTGTCAACCCCGCGGGTTTTTTTTTGGTTTTTTTTTTCCCCTCAGGTTGTTTAAATAAAGAGTCTCCTGGCGCCGGCGTTACGCGAGGACGCTGCCGGCCGCGTATGGCGCAGGAATGGCGCGGCAGATAGGGAGGAGAGGTGTGCGTGTGGTGACCGCGGCGGCCTGCCCTGCCCTGGCCTGGCCTGGTCTGGCCGGGGGTTCGGGGAGAGGGAGCCGGGCTGCCAGGCGGGCACCCGGCTGGTGGGAGGTAGCATCCCCCTGTGTGAGGGCTTCCCTCCTGACAGAAACCTCCTTCCGAGCACAGCTGGGCGGTTATCAAAACTTCGGGGCGTTATTTTCTGAATATTGGCAGCAACGATAAGGTGTGTGGATACGTTTGTGCTCCTGCGATAGCAGTGAGCATAAAAATGCCCGTGTGCTGTGCTCCAGCCCCCAGCTCTCATCATCCTGGGCCATTCTGAGTAATGGTTTTGTGTCCCTCTGCTCGCAGGACAGACTTAAGGCAGTTGTGATGATACAGACTGATCCAGCGTGGACTTTTCATTGACGTCAACCGAGGCTGGAACCTTGCTGTTGAGGCAGAGCCTTGCAGATGGTTTAGTGGGTGTACATAGATTTTTCATCCACAGACGGGGCCTTAGTTTGAGGTTACATTATTTTGTTTGTGTGCCAGTGTAAGCTGGTCTAAAGCATCTCCTCCCAAATGATAAAGACCATGATTTGTGTTTCTCAGGTTTTTTTGTGTTCCAGTATTTTTCTTTGTTCAGCTAGCACCTGTCTTAGGTAGACTTTTTTTTTTCCTTCTTCTTGCTCATTGATGTTCATCAGAGCCACAGAAACACCACTGCACTGAAATTAATCAGACCAGATGCAGAGTTCTGTGACCACCTTCTGTCTGTCTCTGGTAGAGAAAGGGGAAGTGCAGGGTGAAGGGGTGAAAGGAGGGGCCATGTATCTTGTGTTGCCATTACTGATTCTCCATGTCATCTTCTGTATGCAGAGGTCTTGGCTGCTGTGTCAGAGGTTGTGTGAAGTTAATTAAGGAATCCCTGTATTCTGATTCCTACATTGGAAATGAGCCAAGCCTGAATAGCATTTCTGGAGAGGCAAGATGCAAACCCAGAAGTAAACAGGATCTTGGTGCAACGATACTGTTATCTGACAGAGACTTGATTCTTATCCTACGATTGGTGTTAATGCCAAGATGCTGAAGTGTGTGTTCCTCAACAAAAATCCATAATTCCCAAATACAAATGCGTGCTTTTGGACCAATGAATGGTTCCAGTAGCTCTTATCTAGTCTCTCACTTTCTTAAAATGTAAGAAACAGCCCTTTGTATAGCTGTTGATTCTTAGGCACATGTCTTGGCTAGCCAGTGCAGCATTATGCAAGTAAGCGCTGTGGCTCCGTTTCAGTTCAGCAGCAACCAGTCCTTTATTTTTGTTTGAAAACGATGCTTTTCCTCTGCAACCCTTTGTAATGAACTGTAATGGAAGATTATCATCTAGCAATTGCTTGATTTATCTGCACCCATCCCACTTCCAAAGCAGCAGTGTTCTAACAGAAATTTTCAGAGACTTCGTATTTTTCATCTGCCCTTAGCTAGTCATAGATTTGAGAGCAGGATTGTGCTACTGGCAAATTAGTCAGTCTTGAAACTTCACAATTAATCATAGCAGAGCCAGTGCTCTGCTCAAGAATTTTGGAGGAAAATCCTTATGGGTATTAGGTGCCTGATTACCCCAGAAATCAAAGATTGTATATGTTTTAACTTTACTGAACACATCTCTGAAAGGAGTTCATTTTATTGCTGATGTAGTTCTTCTGTCTCCTCTTATGCATATGACAACTACAACAACTGATTATACGGAAAAGTGATATTAGGAAAGTATTTAATGTATTTTTAGCTGTTTCTAATGGGATTTAGCAGCTGGAAACAAGGAGAGCTGGCACTGAGTAATCAGGGCAGTTCTTAGCTGTGTGAGAACCAGTGCATCAGACAAAACTCTGAAATACATTACCCTTTTTTTCTGTATTTCAAAAAGTGCAATAAATGCAATGAAAACTTGAAAAGCAGACCTCAAGACTTGCAGCTCAGACAGTAACTCAAAGTAGAATGGAATTCATTGTTAAATCCAGTCCTGTAATAACTTCTGGATGAAAATGCCCCTGGGTTTTGTGTGATTTTTTTTTTTTTAATTTAATGCTTGTGGCCATTATTACTACCCATCTTTGAAAGGCCTTAGGTTGGGATTCAAATTCTGTGCTACATTCATTTTTAAATAGAACAAAAATGTAGTTATTTCTGCTCCCCTTTTCTCTTTACGAACAGCAATCTGAGAGACCCATTTTCCTATTTTGGAAGAAAGCAATTTTCTGCATGTTTGTGCCTAAGAATTGCAGCCAGAAGAGTATCTTGACAAAACGGCCCTCTAGTATTCCATATGTTTCCTGTCTTTTGATTTACAAATCAAAAGCATAATTTTTCAGTGTAAGCACTGTAAGCTGAGTCTTGAATCTAAAAAGTCAAATTCAGTTCTTTCTCCCTGTTACAGTGTTGTCAGTAATGTGTGTTTTGTCACTGAAATATGCTTAACAGTTTTATTTGATGGTGTATAAAGTAGAATACAGTATGAATCCATTTGTCATAGTTTTAGTTGCAAAAAGAAGTAATGTGTTTTGGACTTTGTGTACTTGAAATAATTAACATCATTATAAAAAAGCCAGGAATGTGTGTCTAGAGTAAAGAGGCACCATTTTTTTTTGTATCATTTTCCATATGGATGGAAATGATCTTGGGATGAAGTCTAAGCAGAGTAATCTGTAGGCCTGTGGTGATGCCTTGTGTTAATGTCACATCCTGCTGACTCCTGTGTTAGTTTACTTGTGTACAAGAAGTTGCAGGCTTCAGGGTCTAAGCAGGGTTATTTAGGTGGAAGCCTATAGACCCAGAGCTCACAGTGAAGGATATCCTTTCTATAACAATTTTAATTCTGCCTACGGAATTAAATAGAAACTTTTCATCCTGGTATGTCAGTTCACTCTTCTCAATCTGTCTAGCTATTCTTTAATAAATGCTGTGTTTATAAAGCCACCTTACTTCTGTCTCTTTCCTTACGTTTTAAGGAATGTATCCTTGGCCTTTCCTCATCTTAAGGTGAATTCTATGCCCTAAAAACAATTTCTAGAGCACGATTCATCTACTAGATTTCAAATTTAGTCAGAACTTTTTGGATCTATGTATCACCCTTTGTACTTTTGCAGCAAAGCTGTTTTGACTTTACTAGGTACCCTGGTTATTTTTGCATTTCACATTGGTGTCAGCCATGTGACACTGAGAGAACAGTATAAAGTATTTATTGTTTTAACAGATCATGGATCAAGAAGTTGAGTTCAGAATGAAGGTATCTTGGAACTTAAGAGGAAATACAGCAATACTGAAGTTGAGAAGTCAAAATAAACCTCTGAGAAAGTGGAAAAGATTCCTAAGAGCACTCAAAAAACATTACTACGTTGCCTTAAGTTGTAATCTTTTCTGCCTTATGAACTGCAGATCTAAGCAACTGTCAGTTGTTATACCCTCTGAAGGACTACCTAATACAGTTTGGAGAACCTGTTGGTGTATGTGTAAATGTGCATGTATGTCTGGTAGATGAGAAAGTGTTAGCCCTTACTATTATCTTTTCTGTGTCTCATGTTCTCCACTTCAGACATACAACACTACAATCACATCTGTATATACACCAGAACATTTTCAAGACGTGCCTTTGTATTCTCAAGTTCTGTGAGTGAGCCTAGCAAGCGGGGACAGAACTCTGCTGCTGTTTAGGGAATGTTTTTTTGACACAGAACACAACGCAGACACTGGGAAGAGCAGTAGAATTAGTGCCAGTGCACACCTTTTAGTTGGCTTTCACTCTCCTCGAAGGAAAGCTGTAGAGAAGTCCCCATCTTTTCTCTTTTCTCCCCATTTTTTTCTCTTTTTTTCTCTTCTCTTTTGAAGTCCTGTGACTTGGAAGAAGTAGATTCTATAGAAATACACATTCTCCGTAAGCATGCTTAAGAACTTACATAAAGTTTCAAGTGTTCCTTTGCGGAGTCTTAACTGCTGCAGTCCTGGCATAGATATTGTCACTAGAGTTACTTTGTGCTGAAAGACTGAGGAATCAAATCAGTAGTAACATATAAAAGTAAGTGTCATGGCATAAGTGTTTTCTGAGTGTTTGAATGGGATACCTAGTGAGAGAAGAGACGAGACGTGCTTGCATGTATGCCTTTATGAGCATGCATTTTCATTGTGAGGGTTCAAAGGTTTTAATAATACAATTCAAAGAGGATTTGCAGTTTTTCTTTTTTTTCTGAAGTGACACAAAGACTGCATTTATCTTTTGGCTGATCTATGTAATTGATTCCTTTGCGAGTATTTTTCATTGCAATTAACTTTGCTCTGGCCGATTCCACTTTCTAAATACCTAGAGTTTCCCTGTGGTAACAGGAATTTAAATGAATGATGTCATTTGCTCCTTCTGTGCCAGTGCTATTGTGTGGGACAACTGTGTTCTGTAAAATTAGCTGTCCTTTTTATCTTAGGTGTGGCTGTACTTCCTCAGTGGACACAATGACTGTGGTGTAAGTCCATTTTACCATTTACAACCTGCATGTGTAATATAGATATACCTAGATTGGTGAGTATGTGATTTGTAAAGTTGCTGGTAAAGGATTTTGAAATTCTTAGGGATAAAAGAGGTACATTTGTAAATTACCACGATAGAAGATTGCATGTGCTTTTCTTAACTTAGGATGATTTGGTGGTTTGCAGTTCATTCAAGGTGGCAGTAACATTTTTTGCCACGATTCCTGTCAATCAGCTCTAGTAGTATCAGGGTGCTATTTCCAGTTCCCAGATTTTTCACTGGGGTGTGATATTTGAAAGGGAGATAGTACTTCTGAATTGTACTGATTGCTCATCTTAAACTCGTCATCACATACTGTCAGTGGCCCGGTTGTTGCTCAGTGCCAGCTTATCCTGTGAACAGGAATATGGGCAGATAGCAGATTACCACATCACATCAGATATGGTTGCTAAAGGAGCAGTCAGAATTATTGGGTCAGAAAAAAACAATCTGTAGAAATTAAATACCTGTACTTACAGGAATGCATAAGAGTTCAGTGCCACATATAGAAAGCACTGCTGGCTGAGGATCAAATGTTTCTTACATTCTTTCTTGCTTTCCTACTCGTATCTGTTGGGCAAGAGAGACGTAAAGGATGCTAGAGCTGTGTGGTTTGTTCAGAGGAGAGGAGGAGTGTCTTTTGACTGTGATGCAAATACTTCCTTTTCTATCTATTACTATATTGATAGAAAGGTACACAAGTGTAAGAGAAAATGATTTTCAAACCATGATCTGTAATACTACAGAAATTTGGAACTGTGCTGCAGGATATGAATAGAAACCAAATATTTACATGATGTTTGGGAGATTTCCTACTTATTAACTGAAATACAATATATCTCATTCTGTGATTGTTTGGATTGTATTTTACAGGCCACTATGGAATGTTTAGTTTCAGCCCTACTGAAATATTTTGGGGCAGCAGCAAGACTGCTTTAGTAGGGCCTAAGATGTACGGAAACAGTTAACATTCAATCTATTGAGCTAGCACTTACAGTATCTTTACTCAGTAAATGATGGGGCATAACCAAACCAAGTTTAATCTAGCTAGCATGCAATTTAACAGTCATAAAAACATAGCACTATAGGTTTAGTGAGGGTTCACAAATTTCAGTGTGTATATGTGTGTGTATATCTATGCAGGGTTTTCTGCAGGTTTGTACAGTCAGTGATGAAGTGTGTGCTGCTGAGTCTGTATTACTCCTGTTGCTGTTTCTAGCTAGATAAAAGTGAACGTGAGTGTGCCCAACTACGCCACAACCTACTCTTGTTGTAGAGACATCTGCACAGAGGCTGCAGTGGTGTCATAGTACATAGAGTGGGTTAGCAGCCAGAGAATAACATAATTTATGACGTGCATGTGGTGCTAGGTGGTTAATGGAGGATTTTGTCTCAAGTCACTGGACAAAACATGTAAATTCCTGCACCTTGAAAAGGAAGCTTTAAGGCAGACCCTCATGATTAAATAGTTAAAAATGTCTTGATCATCAATTTCCATTTTATGACTATCTTGCTACTACTGCGTAACACCTTACAGCTAGAGTAGTTCCGTAAGTCAGCAGCACCACTTGTAGAGGAAGGGTGGGGTTCTTGAAGAACACTGGTAGTTCAGGGAGAGTTGAGGCCAAGACATATTTTAAACCCCAGCTTGTGCTGGAACACTTTATCGAAATAGTTCCCTCAGTTCCTGAGAAGCTAACACTTCAGAGTAAAGACATCTGTGACTGTGTTCCCTGTTCCAATCTCCCACCTCAGGACAATAATCAGTAAAGTACTAAACTCCCAGCAGCCTCTGACATCTGTGAATATTGTAAAGGTCTAATGATAATCTAAGGTCAGAGCACGAGACGGTGTTGGTGGTTCTCAGGGATTGTGTGCAATATGTGTTCAGTGCTTGTAGTGCCATGTCCTTCTGCAGCCTTGGCACTACAGACTGTTACATACAGCAACGAGATTTTGCAGAGTCACTTACAAAAGCGTCTCATGTAGAGCTGGGGTTACATAGCTTCTGTTTGTGGAGTTTGAGTTGTTAGTCAACTTGCTTGCTGAGTTGCATTAGTTTCCAGGCAGGACTTCTTTCATCTCCAGCTAGCTGAAAAGCATTGTCCCTTCTTTCTACCTGATGCTGTGGTCAATACTAGCAGGTGCGTCCAACAGTTCCAATGTGGTTTACCCCAACTGAAGTGAAATGTGAAGGCAGCTGATGCAAAAAAAAAAAAACCATCTTTGCTTCTCCTTAGACTTGTCTCTCTGCTGAGGTCCTTTTGCTAGGTGCTGCATATTCCTTGGTAATAACTTCAAAGCAATTAATTAATCAAGCCACACAGCATCAAGTATCTATGATTCTGTTGTGATCCACAGACCACTGGTGGTTTGGGAAAAGCTAGTTACAGGACCTAATACAAAGCATATGAAAACTGGAAACAAACACTGCTGTCACCAGGCAGAATTAGATAAATGTTGATTAAGACCATTTGTAGGCAATTCCAAATGGTCTATGGAAAAGTCTTCACCGAGACACTCATAATAAAGATTCAACACCTTCCACTCTCTTTAAAACTAAACAGTCCTCAAACTTAGTCCACCTTTTTTCTCCTTAATGAAAAGAGGTAGATTCTCTGAAGATGAGGAAGAACTTACTGCTGCTGGTTTTGTATGGGACACTTAAATTTTATAGAATTGGGCAATTATTTTAAAATGCATACCTTAGATCTATTTGTTCTGTACTATTCAAGGCTGTCCCAGTCCAGCCTTGTGTATTTTTTCTCTACACAGGTTAGCAGAGCACAGAAACGAGTTCTGATTAACCTTCTGTCAGGTATTGCAGGAATAAGAGCAAGGAAAAGAAAGGAAAGAGAATTGTAGCAATTCTCCTGAGTTGTATGACCAGGCAAAATATAGGGTGGCTTCCTTCAGGCCAGTAGTTTGAAAAGCTAGGCAAAGTTCACAGAGGGGAAGGGGAAAAAAGAAGAAAAAAAGGTAAATGCTAAGTATTAGAGAGACATTACTCAGGGAACTAATACCTTTTAAATAACCCTTTAATCTGACATGCAGCTTTCTACTGAAGAAATGGAATGTATTTTCCTTTCTGTCAAAGTCTGTGCCAACACAATAGTAAACACAGTGAATGCAAGTTATAAAGAATGAAAATTTTCGTTATTACAATGAAATTAATGGACAAGAGAAACTAAATAATCCCTATTTCAGAGAAATAGTATCAGGGAACTAGGTGAAACAGTAAATGAATTAGGGGAAATATTTCACTTGTCACTAATGGTAATGTCACTATGAAGAATCATATTTTTCAACCTCTCCCTAGCATTGTTTTCTTCACACACACTTTCAGTTAAATGTTAAGTGAAGTAGCTACTTACAGATAGCTGTGTATTTTTAATTTGCGTTGCCACAAGGGAGCCACACAATCCTTTACTGCAATAAAACACCAAAGCATGTTCTTGACATGGATTATGTTTCTCACATTAGACAGTGGCTGATGGCAGTACTATTGAAGACTGTGCTTTAAATGGTCTGCAGGTCTGGAAAGTTAATTTTTTGTCTACCTTATCCCCAAGAAAATGTTTTGTTTCAGAGTCTACATATGCCTTTGAAAATGTACTTTCAGTTGGAATGATGTTATTTGTCCTTGGAAACGAGGACCCCACTCCAAAGCTGTCACCCAAAGTTACGAGGCTGTATTGCATCTAGTTTCAAGTGAAAGCCATTCAGTTTTACAGTAATTAGAAAGTACAGCAAAGTTTAAAGAAATAGCTGCTTTTTAAAATTACTTTTCAAACTTCACTTACAGAGGGTCTGCTACTTGTTAATGTTCAAGTCAAGGCAAAATTATTTGCTCTTGCTTTGGCACAGAAGCTAATCCTTACGCATCGTTTGCATGGGAAGGCAGCCAGAGTCAAAGCATAGACAAAACTCCACTAGTATCCCCGTAGTGGAGGATTTGTAGGACTCCTGGCTCTGCGCCTTTCTTAGCAATGCCATAAATCTTCTGGGACCCATCAGCATAGGGGAGGCTGAGGCTGATTTTTACCGCTTCTATTTCCTATCTCATTGCAGTCTTTCAGCCAGAAGATGTGTGTGCCAAGGTGTACATAGAGGGAGCTGGTGTAGTTCCAGGAGCGAGTTTGTGCTATTGAATCCTGTCAGCCCTGCAGCTTCACTCAGACAAAAATGTTACTGAAGTCAGTAAGTTTGCAAGGACTTGCAAAAGCTGTGTGATTTGTTTGGTTTGGTTTTGTTTAAGGACGAGGCAGATTTTAGAGCAGTAATCAAATGGGACCAGCACCGGTTATTTTTATTTTTCAGGTAACTATAGAAGAAATATGTAGTGTACAAAAATTAACTCTTAAATCCATCCCAGCTGGTTTTGGGTTTATATTTTTAAGGAGCACACTTAAACCTAACATACCTGGAAGATTTCCCTGACTTGGTGTACATAGGCTCAGACCCTTAATATAGAAGAAGAGAATCAAGAGGAAGACATACTCAGCTGAAAGAGAATTAAACATGCATATCTTTCTTCCTATAGGTAAATTATGGTTGGGTTTTTTTTCTGGGATTTCTCTTCCATGAGTTATGACAATGTGCAAATTTTCATTGCTGTGGGGTTTTTAGTTGTTAATGACAGGATCCCCAGACATCAGAGAAACCCATATTGTCAATTTATATTTCCGTTTCAGTCCTCTCAGTTGTCAGTGTAAGCTGAGAGTCTTATCTAGATTTTACTTTGGCAGGCTAATAACCCTGAAACCAAGTGACCACCCAGAATCTCTTACAAGAGCAGTACACTCATTAAAGATTGTTAATAGACCAAACCAGCAATTGCTTTCCAGGTCAAGGTTACCAGAGGCTAAACTGTTTGCAGTTTGATTCCATGTAGCCTAAGAACAGGAAAAGTCTATAATTAGGTGTGTTTAGATCACTGTCCTTTTGCTATCATGCATGCAGTGTGATAACCTGGAGTCCTAACTGAAATGAGGGCTTTGTCAACTCAGTTTAGGTAAGTGCTTAGAGGGTGAGCTTTGTAATTAAAATTGAAATGGTAGTTCAAGTGTATTATCTTCTTCTTATATAAATATAACTTTCTTCAGTCTCTTGGCTTTTGCCTGAATTATGTCTTCATCTATCTCATCTTTGACCATCTATGTCTTCTATATGTCTTGTGCTACTGCCATGGTATAGAAATCCCCACTCCTGGGCAAACTGTTGTTCCTGCGCAGTTCTTCCTCATTTCTGCAAAGCCTTAGCATCTCGCTAAGTTTTGTTAGATCTCAGTTCCTTTTGTTCTGCAACTATTTCTAAGATAAATGTAACGGTTCATTGATGTCTACCAGAGGTGGAAGTGTCCCTACACTGAAATGTGATTGCATGTTAGGACTTATTACCTTGCACCACATCTCACAATTTGTAACAGTGAAGAGCAGGGTCTAAATGTGTGTAGGGGACACTCTGGGCTGGAATAGTACCATTTCATAGCCATTTAACACTGGCAAAAATAACTATGCAGGATGTTTTTTCCTTAAGTAGCATGAAAAGTACCTGCCTCAGTTACATCTCTGCATCTTCAGTGACACCAGACCATTCATAATACGTGTTGCCAAGTCCTGAATTTGGCCTAGAAACTGTAAGGCAATTTAAATTTTTTCTTACATATGATTTTGCCAGGACAGTTAAAATATAGTTATATTGAGACATTTGTTCTCCAAGATATGAACCACCTTTGTTTTGCTCTCCAGGTATTCATTTAAGACAGTTTAGCTCATATACTGTGATTGCTTCCTAACAATAAACAGCAGACACGTAGTTCCTGACAGATCTCCTATTTGTTCATCCTCCCCAAAGTATTTTAAGTAGATAATTAACACTGGGTAATCAGAAACATCTTTAGTCTGTGTAATTGTACAGCCTATAATTTTTCATAGTAATGTGATTCATTTTACCTAAAGTTGTTCAACACATAACTTTGTAACAATCTGCATGCCTAGCTGGTACTGCCTTCCCTCAGTTGCCTTCGTTTTGTGGGATGCTCAGTTAGTCACAGGGCTAAACAGACAGATTCAGACACATTCACAGCTTTATTTGAGTACCCTTTGCTCACTGAAATCCTTTATAGGATTTTTTTTTTCTTTATAGGACTTTTTTTCTTACACACTATCCTTAGGGCTAAACCTCCAGTGCAGCAGCAGGGCCCTCAATTTATAGATAGCACACCAAAAGGGAGCAGTTCCATGGTCATTACTTCCTAGCAAAAGGAAGCAAGTGTCCGTGAAGACAGAGGGATCTGTTAGCCATGTGTATCTTTTTCCACGGCTTTACAGAAAGCGCAGAATATTGACACTTACATGCTCCCCATCATGGGCTTCTGTATGTTCTCGGAAAAAAAACTCCCTCTTGCTACCCTAGTAAGCTGTTGTGGTTTTATTACTGGGGTGCTGCATGAATTTAAATCAGAGTGCAGGTTTGGCTCAGCAGAACTGACTCATAAGTAATGAGTAGCCACTGTGTTACATGGAAAAAATGCAGTTTGATAATTTTCATTAAAAAACCAAGTTTTGTAAGCAAGGTGTTTAGCTATTAGCACCCATTTTCTGATAAAATTGTAAGGGGAACACAGACAAAAAGTAGTTCATATGTTAACATATTTACAGTGTTGCTGTCTTAATGTTTGAACAGAAATATTCTTAGTAAGAATATATTTCCGAAGTGAACGTCGGCTTGGTTAGCAATTCTAATTCAAGTCATGTAGAACGATGGTCCATATTCTGTATTTAGCCTGGCATGTGGCTCCAGCAGAGAATAAGGTGGGCAAAAGTAATTTCATGCTGCCTCTGTGCAGTCTGAATTCTGGGCTTGATTAGGTCTGCTTGCTCCAGGTCACAAAGCTCAAGGTTTTAAAGTCATAACTATATAAAATTCAGGGTCCATGTAAGGAAAAATAAAACTCAGCAGAGCTTGGTACAAATGTAAAATGCTTTTGTGATGGGGTCAAAAATCACTTCTGGTTATATTTTTGATAACTCCTTGAAGTGAAATATGTTGCCCAGAAGAGGAGAAAAGGCCATTCATGCATGGGAATACAAAATTGTTTCAGCCATGGCACTCCAAAAATGTTTTATACTCCTTGCCAGCTCCTGGCACTTGAGATGATTCCCCATGCCTTTGATACTCACAGATCATTTCAGTAAACCTTATTATTATTCCTGCCTTTACTCAACTTTTCTGTCTCAGGATAGATCATAGTGGATAAATGTGCCATTTCTTTGTCCAGTAGTCATTTTCGCTCTGTTTTAGGAAATTTGTGAGTTTGGTTTTCTCTTTTGTTAGATTGTGTAGTGAAGCAATTGGATCCTTCTTAAATATCATAATTACATCTTTTCTAAGTTCCTGTGTCACATTACTTCCCACACACATGTGTTTCTTTCCATGTTCTTTCTAATGCAGCATATCTGAATGACCAAAAACTTGAAGTCATCAGTCAAGGAGGTGTTGAGGAGGATTGAGAGAAACAGCAGCCAAGAAATTAGCCAGGCTTCCAGTGAAGAGACTGATATACCAGCCTTCAATCTATTGTGAGCCAGACATCTCTCTTGGAGATTTTAAATGTTTGTAGGGAGGAAAGATTGTTTTTTGTTTATTTATCATCTCCAAGAGTCTCTTGGTAACTAGGTTCCCTTCTTTTGCTTTCAAACAGCTTATGACTATTCTGACAAAGAGAAGGACTGGAGACATAATTAAAAATGAAAGATAAGGTTCTTTTTTATAGTGCATTTCATCCACAAGGAAGGTGTCATGGACTGTAAGCCCTAAGGTTGCCTATGAGGAGTTTCACAGTAAATGTGTGGCATAGACAAGAAGCAGGATCAGTATGTGGTTTCTTTGCTTTCTCTTCCTTTTGGGATGTGTGAATTTTTAGCTGATAGAGCTCCAACAAAAGGGGAGCACCATTAGCAAAAAGATAAATGTAAATAGCTGAAAAGTGCATTTTCCCAACCCAGGTTGTGTGGCTTTGCTAAATCGGAGGGCTGGGTTTGTATGAGGTCTGTGATATAGAGAGAATTTAATGGAACTTTTTTACTGTCAAGTGCTGCTAATACTTCTGATAGAGTCCAAAAACAAATTCAGAACATGTTTTGGTGCAACATCACCCCCACCAAAATAAACCGAACTCCCAACACAACACATCTGAATGGCATTGTGACTTGCACATGCATGGCTGTCAACAGGTTTGAGTCAAATTTCCTTCTCAGTTACCCAGCTGAACTTCGAGATTCATCGCCACTTTGGTATACACACTTCTGGACCTTTCCCTGCCAGCAGCCTCTCCTCATACCAGAAGTGTGACTGCCGCTTGCTGTAGGGAGACTTTAGGTTGTGGACGTGTGATAGTTTTTAGTGACTGAATCTGCAGTGGTCAGCTGATTCTGATTCTTTCATTGATACCGCGGTGCACTGGGCATGGCATCACATCCACATGACAAATCTGGAACAGATCTGGCTTCCCTGCTATCATTAACTTTGGTTCATCACGATGCTTCAGCGAACTGCCAAGCTTTCCAGTAGTAATGTGATAAATATAACCAACCGAAGCAACAACACGAGTGTAAGCAGCAACTTTATCTTGCTGTTTCAACTTTACACTCGGGAAAAGGAATGACTGTTCTGAACAACTATCACAGCAGTTGCTGATATTAGCCTGAGCTGTTGATGTTGACAAGGTTTCCAAAGGAGACTTACAATGTCCTGGTGGATTCACATTTTATATACGTCAGCTTGTAAATGATTGGAACTTCCTTTTGGCATTACAAGGGATCAGCAGTAAAGAAGCTACATAAGCCAGATTCTCTCTTGCTGTAATTGATGCAATTGACTTTTCAGACAATCTGGCCCAAAGTATGCATTTAATCTTTTCAATGCTATGGTTTTTTATATTAGTGAAACAGCTTTCTCTGGTTTGCCCTGGATTTATATTGATATAAATATACAAAGGATACAGACAGAATAGGGTTCTGGAAGGTGACCATCAAAGAACTTAGTGCTGCAGAAGAAGGGCTAAGTACTTCTCTCATCTACATTGTTGTATATCCAAAGTAATACTGACAAATCAAAATAATATAGTTTGACAGGAAAATGCAATACCTAATATGGAATGTGTATAGCCTTCAGCACCCACTCTGGTAAATCTCTGCTAGGAAACAGTCCACCTGTATTGATGAGACACTGAAGTAAAAAATTGATGCAGTATACTGAGGGCAGGGGGAAACAGTCAAAAAAACCCCTAGTTCTAACAGAATAATATGGGAAACACGCCTGATAAGCAAAGGCAAATGACCCAGGGTCGATTCCAGTCTATCCTGCCGTTGTACCCTTGAGCAACTCTACTGACTTCACTCGCGTAACTAAGAGCAAAGTATGTCCACTATGTCTTTAAGAGACCAGCAGCCTCAGGACAGAAAATTAGCCTAAATGTGTGTTAGTTGTACATTTGCAGACTGCATGTCAAACGAATCTGACTTTTTAACATATTTCTTCTGAGAGTGCAGTTGCAGATAGTACAGGTGTACCTGTGCTTCTCATTATTCATTCAAGGATGACACCTTCTATGTTATGCTTGCTACCATTGTGCATTAATCTACTTTGTAGTTTTGTGTCAAATACGTTTTTGAAATCCAAGTAGATTATGTCCTTTAATCACTTTGCCCAGTCCATGTTCCTTGTGATCTCATCTCTTATTAATATCTTTAGGATCTTGCCTACCACCAAGGTCAAACTGGTCTATAATTTCCTAGCTCCACCCCAGGCCTTTTTAAAGAGGGTTATGTTTGTGTAACTGTGATCCTTCAGTAGCTGCCTCCTTTTTCAGAAGGCTATGAAGAATCTTTTACCTGGTTTGTATGGTTTTGAGTTCTGAAGTTTTCTAGGAATCCTGAATATGCTCCTTTGTTTTGGTTGCTCTAGTTTGCCGCAGTGTGTTACACTGTACATCTGGACTCCTGGCTGCTAAGATTTTTCCATGTCTGGTGTCATCTCATCTTCTTCCTACACAGAAAGTAGCTCACTTCATTTTTCATTTATCTCCTGATGGCGTAGGGTTTCTAATCTTAAATCAAAGCCTTCAGCTCTTTTTTCACTTTTGTGAAGATAGTGAATCTTTTGCCATTGAAGTATGGGCAACATACAGGCTTGCTTGGGCTGTACAAATATTCTTGATCAGATTCTACTTTCATGTGTTAAAATCCAAAATTGTTCCTAGGAAAGCAGTAAAAACTTTTGCTAATCCACTGAGATTGGAATCATACCTATGTCTGGTCCTCATTGTATGCTGTCTTCTCTGTATGTACCTGTCAGGTTAGAAAGAAGTTCCTTAGTGGCAGGACCATTTTATTTGGAACCTTGAACACCTCCAAGCATAAGCAAAATTAAAGAGAAATAACAGCACAGTAAAGAACAATATACAGATTACAGGCTAAAGCTGATTGTGATGAAGAAAAGTCATCAGGCAAATAATGGTTTAGTCTATTCTGTAGGTATATACTTAGTCCAGATTGAAGTAATTATGTTTGCATGGATGAAAATGAACTGTAGAAAGGTAACTAAATATATAGCATCCTCAACAATGGCTTTAACAGAAATGCAAATAAGCAAAGAGATGTATCAGCAGCAAAGACCATACCTGTCTTAATTAGAACTGAAGCTTTTGGTTAGGCTTGACTATAATAATGAGACAGAAGGAAGTTTTTACTTCATAGTGTCAAGTGTACGTGTGACATGAGACTAAACAGGAGACGTCACTGGAAATTCTAGTTAGGAGTCTTTCAAGAGAACTGAAAATACATTAAAATAGGAATTTCTCCCTCTTGCCATTTAAAACTTTTCTACCCTGATAATTTATGTCACTGGTATGACTAGATATCTTTTTACTCAGTTTTGATTTGAATTGTCTCTCTGAGAGAGATTGCCAATTCATTTTGTGTGCAAAGCAGTGCAGATAAGGGCATAGAACATGCCACTTACGTGGTGTCAGCATTCTCAGCATGTAACATAGCTTCAAAGGCATGTCACAAATTAAGATCATGTTTAACATACTGTTGTCTTTGCTGATGCTTATGAAATTTGCCACTAGTGTTACAGCTTTTGTTTGTTTGTTTTTAGAGCCCGGCCTCTTCATGAGGGAGTATACATACATGACTTGGTCAAGGGTACAGCATAATGGGCTTTTGAAATACTAGGGGGGGCGGGCAGGAGTGCGTACCTCCAGTGGATCGACAGTCGGTGCATGGCTGGTGTCACAGGCAGGAGTTTGACTTCTGCACGTATGTGATCGTTTTGGAGGAGCAAGGACTTCAAAGCCAGGGCAGGATCCATCTGACAACGTAGGAAGAGTGTCTTCAGCAGGCTTCAAACCTAGCGAGGACAGCTTGAAACTGCGTAAGCTGGGGAAAGTTTGTCATAACCTGTATAGAAGTGAAGGCAAAGGTGTAAGAGATGGCTTGTAACTTCCCAAACAAAGATGGAGAGAAGCCTGAGGGAAGCATGAACAATGGCGAGAGACAAAACTTGGTAAAGATAAGAGGAGTGAAGGCCCTCCAAACCTTTCTGAGGAATGTCTCAAACACTAGCAAGTACCCTGAACTGAATAATGCATGCCTGGTACTCAAAGAACCAACAAGGCTGACATTCTACCCCTGCGGGAGGAATAGCGAAGGATGCGGCTCGGGGAGGAAGCCCCATGGAGATGGGACAGTTCTGCCCTCGTGCAACTTCTGAAGCTTGTTAACTCTGTTTTTGGGGCAACTGTGTCCAGTGAATGATCTTTGCCTCATTATCTGCAAAATGCATATTAAAGTTGACGCCCCCACGTACACTAATGAAGATTACGGAGATCATGCTAAACATATGTGACTACGTCACCCCTCTCTCAACCCAAATCATGCTATCATCTGGGGCAAGGGGGGAGAACCTGAAACGAAGCTGCCACCGTAGGAGGAGAGCAGGTTGCACTGATACGGCAAATGTAGAGGGGGAAAATAGGTGCCACTGAAAAGAGAAGGAAAAGGAAGGAATGCGGAATTCCGCAGAAGAGTGCTCTTACAAACTAGAAATGCCCCATTGGCTGGACCGACGCTGGAACCAGGGCCGGTGATCTCTTTATCTCTCCCTCTCCCCCTCTCAGTTTCTCTTTTCTCTCAGAGTTGTTAAGTAACACAAGGCGTACCTTACTGCTTGCCACAATTTGTTATATACCTAACCAATTATTGGAAAACCTATTTTAGGACATCTATTAATCACTGTGGGAATCTAATAAATGTTTCTGTATGGACCTTGAGAGCGGTCTCACCTTAGTCCACGCTGCTGGGGATTTGCGGGTCTGAGTCACTCACGCTCCTCGTCTTGGTGGGTGGTGGGTGACAGCGGAGCAGTGGGGAGGGGGCAGCACCGCGGGGAGGGCCTGGTGCTTCTCCATGAACACAGCGTGATGGGCTCCATTCCAAGTGCTTGTACGCAAACACATGGTGCAGGGGAAACAACAAGGAGAAATTAGAAGTCTCCACGCCCTTGCAGAGCTGTGCCTTTGCTGGGACGTAGGTGGTGAGATAGCTTACACGGCTGGAGCGCTGCGTCGGTGGGGATAGGCTCTTCTGAGAAGACAAGCAAGGAGGGTGATGAGGAAGGCTTG
The DNA here is from genome assembly GCA_026212715.1 of Elanus axillaris. NCBI lineage: Eukaryota > Metazoa > Chordata > Aves > Accipitriformes > Accipitridae > Elanus > Elanus axillaris. The sequence continues at coordinate 14,510,882 of JANZLQ010000061.1, read as the reverse complement.
TGCTCTGTAAAAATGGGTGGCGGGGTGATGAGCCAGTTGAGAGCTTGTGGATAATGATCAGAGGATTTTTTCACTTTGAGGGTGGTCAAACGCTGGAATGGGTGACCAGAGGGGTGGTGGGGTCCCCATCCCAGAGGTACTCAAAACTCCACTGGGCACAACAGCCTTTCGGGACCTGCTTCAAGCAGGAGCTTGGACCAGGTTTGCTCCAGAGAGCCTGTCCAGTGTAAGTTATTCTATGATTAAGTGGACAGCAAACATACAGTGTGTAACTTCATGGTACGCCTATGTTTAAATGGATTCCAGAGAGCTCACACACTTACTTAAGCTGAAGTATGAGCAAGAAGTGTGCGCAAGCTGAAGCCTAAAGCCCCTTATCTATTTTATATTTCCTGTTAAATAAAAGAGTAGCTATATTTTTTTTCTTTCCTTTGCACAAATACAGGTGATCACCTGAGAGAAAGGGCATAAATAGTAATACTCGCTTGGGAAGCAGAAAGAGGCGGGTAAATTCTTCGCCTTGCTGAAGCACAAAAATAAAGACAAGGAATTCCTGGAGCTGTTCTAATATCGCATCCAGCAGAGGGCAGGAGAAACTGCAGAACAGGCTGCGGACACCGGTTTGGTACTTTTCACTTCATGCTACGGAAAAGCCACAAAAGAAAGGTAGCAGCCTGGATTTTACAAACATGTCTGGACAGAACAGGCGAAAGCCAGATGAATGCCTAATTTTAATAATTAAGTGGTGTAGCGCAACTCTGAGCACAATTTTCAGCAAAGCAGTGTAACACACATTAGCCTCTTGGTGATTACAGGTATTCTGAATATCATAGAGCATTAGCAGTGAGGATATGAGGTTATGTTAATATAATGCTAATTATGGCAAGAATATGGTTATTAATCATAATGACAGTGAACAAAATATTGTGGTAGGAAGAAAAACAGACTGTTCAGGAAATTGATGTTTGGTAGCATGGAATTTCAGATGAACGCTTTCAAATAACAAAGAGGAAATTATTTTGCAGTTTGCAACAGGGATATAGAGGTTTGTATTGATATTTTATTCAAATAACATCTAATTGAAAATACAAGGATTATTCCCTAATTTAAAACAATATAGGCATATCCAACGCTAATGCGCTTTCAGAAATTTCATGCACAATAATAAGGGAATGACATTCAGAAGCAATAAGCAGCTGGAATTAACATGGGACACGGAGATTGTCAGCATAACGATCTCTGTAAATGTCTACTGTGTCATATGGAAGGACTGAAATTAGTGGCAACAGTTTTTATCTATAGATGACACCTTGAATTAAGTTAGGAGCAGAAAGTGAGTATAGATAAATGATGCATTTTTCTTGCTACTGTCAGAGTCACTAACGGTATTTTGAAGTGCCTGATATAATTGTCAGAATGTAAATAAATCCATTAAGTTTACTTTAAAATAAACACTAGAAGTGTTTCTGTGAGTAAAATTTTGTTACTGTCCCAAAGAAGGACCCTTCCAGAGAGGGGTGTCAAAGGGATGGAAATGGGAATAGAGTCCACCTGCTATACCTCTTTGGACTTGCACAGTAATTTGAACAGCTATTTTATCCAGTTGTAGGAAATTTGTGCAAATTCTCCCCAAATGTCACCTACTTTGCCATCTGAAGAGTTTACAGTTTATCATACATACAGGCAGAGTCCTGGTAATGACACAGAAGCCTGTTCAAGCAGCTCTAAAGACATGGAAACCAGTCTGTTGAAATCATTCAAGCAGCCTACAGTTCACTTCTTCCCCCAAGCAAAACCACAAATCAGAGCTCAAGGAGAAAAAAGCAGCAGACCCTGCTTCTGAGATGAAAAAAGTCTGTTTGCAGAGGGTTTCCAATCCAGACTGTTTCAGGAGTATACAGCTCACTCGTGCCTTAGCTGACCTTGCTTCTTTTGAATACCACATCCATCATCATAAATCCCAAATGCTCTTTGTGGAGGATCAGGCAGGTGAATTCACCCTTCCATCAAAGGCAGTGCCACAGTGATCTCCTAAACTAAGAGAAATGCTGAGTATTGTGACAAGAGGCAAGGATTAGGTGAAAAAACACTAAGGCATCCCAGCTGTAGGGTTCCTGAATTGTGCTTTTTCTTTGGATTGTTTTTTGAAATATATATTAAGAAAGTGTAATGCCTGGGGGGGAGGCAGAAGTGAAGCACACCTAAATCCAATTTAGCAGAAAGTGGGTTTCCACAAGAAATGCTATTCATTCTTCCGGAAATTGTCCAGATCCTCTGAACTGAGAAGGAGGGGGATTGCTGTGTGCAGGATTTTGCTTCTGGTGAAAGACAGGAGCTGGCGGTTCACTGTTTCTTCTGACCGCTGAGTTCAGTGAGAACTAATTGACAAGTGACCTTGTTACTCACAAAAGCAAGATCCGGTTCGAAGATGCTGCAAATAAGCAGGTAATTCAGTTTGGTTGAAGTCTTGTCGCCTCATACAGTGGTACAACACACTGCTTTGAATATTCATTTCCTTCATTTTCAGCCTTGAGTAAATGAATACATCAGTTTTCACTCTGTGATTTACATAATTACCTTTGTCATTTGCATAAGATTTAAGCAGATAAGAGGATTGAAGAGGGAAGAGGGTGGGTTTTTTTCTCAAGTAAAAAAGTAAACCTGTGATTTTGGTAAAAGAAAACAGCAAACATTCTTTGTCACACTTGAGGGGAGCTGCTACAGCACTTGTCACTGGATGCTTGCAGCAGACCTAGCAAGCAGGATGTCTTCAGTTTTGTCACAAGTGGCAGAAATGGGAGGCTGTAGAATTATATTTCCCCCCGAAGACAGAGAACACAAATTAGTTCGAAGCTGATTATGGTTTAGTTTTTTTCTCGTGAGGGATCTGAAAGATAAACAGAAAGCAGGCTTGAGGAGGAAGCATTGGCTCCATAATTACAGATGATGAGACTCGAGTGGTAGATATTGGTAAAGCATCTGTTTTACAAATACTTTACATTGGACTAGTGCCTTTTGCATCAGATACTGATTTTGCATACTTCTTAGGTCCATCTAAACCAAATTTTGCATCATTTTAGCTATTTTATTAAAACTGAAATAGCTATACTAGGAAGCTTCCAGTGTGTATACTGTTACAAATGAATAATGGTGATTAGATTAGCATAAACAATCGTCCGTGGAAGAATATTGCTAATTCAGCACAGCTAAACTAATATGAATTTCCTGTATTGAAAAAAAGCCTTTGAAAAGTTCAAGGAGGTCCCTGAGGCAGCAGTATTTTCAATCCTTTTATAGCCCCTCTCAGGGACTGCTATTTTACTGCCAATCCTCACTCAGTGTTTTGCCTGAATTGCCTCAACTTACCGTGAAACCTGTTGGCTTTACTAACCCAAGTACTCCTGGCAAAGAATCTAATATGCAATTGTCTTTATCCAGGCCTCAGAGTCATAATAAAGCTGGTTGTGAAACGATGAACATTTGTGCTGCCCCTCTCCTGGCATCTTTCATCAAAATCTTCGCATGGGTCCGTAGTCGGACACGCACAGAAGGCTAGACCTCAGGTCATCGATGATGCTGACTCAGGCAGCAGAAGGCAAAGAAGAATGGGGAAAGGGATGAAACAGAAAACTAAAGGAAGGAAGTGAGAATGAAGAAGAGGAATGGCTGCTGAAGTAAGTTCATTTCGGTGAATGAGGGGGAGTCTTTTTACCAAAAGCAATAAGCCCATATCATACGTCAGAGCTTGTGAATTTGTTAACTTTCCTTTCTAGCCCTTAAAACTTAAAATTGAATATATTCTGAATCCAGTATGTAACCAATGGTTTCCTATCAGTGCCTCATCATGTTTCCATATTTTCTTGGAGGTCCCAAGGCTTTGTTTCTGAGGAAACTTGCCAGTCATTTTTAAATAAATTTGTAAACCACTAAGTACTTCATAGGACAAAAGTCAGTAGGGGTTAGGAAAATGTGTACCAGGGGCTTTAACTTCTTCACAGTTAAATGAACAGTAATGTCAGGACAGTTCAGATCATTCAGAGGCTAAAAGGGCAAAATAAAAGGAGTCATCACTTCAGGTGCGTCATGGTTTAACCCCAGCCGGCAGCTCGGCCCCACGCAGCCACTCGCTTACTTCCCCCGGTGGGATGGGGGAGAGAATCAGAAGGGCAAAAGTGAGAAAACTCACAGGTTGTGATAAAGACACTTTAGCAGGGCAAGCAAGAGGCGGGCAGGCAAGCAAAGGCAACCCCGGGCCCCATTCCCCCCTCCCCAGGGGCAGGCAGGTCTCAGCCACCTCCAGGACAGCCGGGCTCCATCCCGCCCAACGGGGACTTGGGAAGACAAACGCCATCGCTCCCGACGTCCCCCTTCCTCCTTCTTCCCCAGCTTTCTGTGCTGAGCGTGACGTCCTCTGGTCCGGGCTGTCCCGGGGGTCAGTGGGGGTCAGCTGTCCCGGCTGGGTCCCCCCCAACTCCTTGTGCCCCCCCAGCCTCCTCGCTGCTGGGGTGGGCTGAGGAGCAGAACAGCCCTGGGCTCGGGGGAAGCCCTGCTCAGCAGGAACCCCAGCGTCCCGCCCTGACCAGCCCTGCTTTGGTCACAAATCCAAAGCACAGCCCCATACCAGCTACTGGGAAGAAAATTAACTCCGTCCCAGCCAAAACCAGTACACATATCTAAAATATCTTTTCCTGTTCTGACTCTGATTTTTCCACAAGGCATTACATACAAATTCTACAGTCTGAGGAGTGTCTTAAATTCTTAAGGAGGGTAATGGTGAGATGATACTTAACAAAGGAACTGTGTTATTTTTATTTAAATTCTGCCTTATTTGATGATCATTCAATGTACTTCATGGAAGGACTGGAACTAAGTCCTGCATTTCCATGGGGTGCTCCGATTAATCAGAGTATTTATTTGCAGAGGAAATATATTGCAGTTGATAATAATATATTACAGAGGAACTTTAAAATTCTACCTATGCATATGCAGTTGTGTGTGCAAATTAAAAACTCAGTTTGCTTAAAAATCTGGTAAGAACTATCAGTCTACAAATCTACAAAACCTCTGATGTTTTTTCCTAATCAAATGGGGAAAAATGGGGGTCAGAACATTTTAAAGCTGAATTGTTGTTCTAGAATAAATATGTCTGTAGGCTCACCAAACAAATGGTTCAGGTTCTCTTTTGAATTAAATGACTCTGCATTTTGCTCCCATAAAAGCAGAACTAATATTGATGTTTTAGAAACTAAAGCAGAACTTTGTGAGATTTTTCCTACCCTCCAATTAGCTAACTAAACTAATTCTCCTTACGCATTTAAGTTCAAGAGTGAGTCAGTGAAATATCTGTTGCCATTACTGGTTTTATTCTTTAGAGTTCTCTTATAATTTCTATCACAGATGAAAACCAAGTGCTCTTGGTAAAGAGATAAATAGTCACACTTTATCATGCTCTTTTCTGTGCACTCTAAATGAAGTTAACTTTGTGCCACTTTCATCTACTTTCTTTTGCTTATCTCAGTGGAGTAAGGTAAACAGTAGAAAAAAAACCCCGAGCATAAACATTTCTTTCAAAATTAAACAAGCTTGCTTTACATCTGATCCTTCAAATCCTGAACATCCTTCATATCCACATTGATTTCAGCAGCAGCTGAGTATGCAAAGCACCTAAAGGATTAAGACCATCCTCTCTGTAGCATTTTTCGTGCTCATCCCTCACATTTATTTTCAAGAAAATAGTCTCTTTTTTTTAATAGGAAAAGTGCAAATTTTTATGGAGATACAGAATTGTAAATTGAATATTTTCAGTTATTGTTTTGAAAATATTCCTTTTGTATTTGAGCATGCTGACAGTACAGTGTTTCAAGTATTTTCACATCTTTGCAAATCTTTGCCTCTTATTTCTTATTATCCACTCATAGAATTGAAATGCGTAAGTGGTTAGATGAAAGGAAAACAACTCAAACAATAGATTATTATCATCAGTCAGAAATTATTCTCAGCATTATAAAGGGAATAATAATGAGAAAAAGGAAAAATAACAAAGAACAGACTTAAGAAATTGTACTCAACTTCTGAATCATTTGTGTATAGTAAAAAAAAGTAAAACATACATTTTATGTTCCATATTAGTTTATTTTGTAAAGATAAAATGCAATTAGTATTTTGGAATGTTTTTTTAATTTACAGAGACTAAAACTTTATTCGGGTGTTTTCACTGCTTTTCCAACATGAAGGTTAAGCAAATTCTGACCTCCAACTTGAAAAAAAAAATAGTGGTAGGAAAAGGCATTTGATCTGTGAAATTATTGAATCACAGTTAGATCAGAAAGTAAGTAAACAGTCACGCCCTTTTGTTTCATTACTGCAATAGCAATAGACAGTGGCAATGGGCAGTTCCAAGAGATTTAGTCCTCCTGTACCTGTGTATGGGAGTGCTTTTTCCATTTGGCCATTTCAGCTTTTCTTTATTTGTTTCACTATATTCTTCCATTTTTAAATTTAATTTCCAATCTATTGTAGCAATGTTAATTATTGTCCTCTCGTGAGGTCTGAATAGTTTGACTCTGGATATAGAAGCATCTGCAGGGTGAGTAAACAACAAGTACTAAGTAATCATTATCGTATTTGGATTTCATTTAATTTTTGTTTGTTTGTTTTCTTTCTGTCTCTGTAGGGTGAGGAAGTAACACCTGGCTAGGAAGAAGCATTCAGAGGTAATTTCTCTCAATTACTTGTCTAGAAATTATCTACTTTGCTCTGAGAACATTGTTACGGGGCATTGTTATGCTAGGATGTTTCAGAGCTGTAAACTGGGCAGCGATCACACCTCCAAATGTTGCGTCATTTCCTTGAGCCTTCATTCTCTTAACAGAAAATATCTTCATTATGTATATATGTACAATTGCTAAAACTAAGATAAAAAATTGTCCATCTGTATGGAGTCTGGCTGAGATGGAGTTAATTTTCCCCTTAGCAGCCCTCGTAGTGCTGTGCTCTGTCTTGGTAGCTGGAAAGTTGATAACACTCCGGTGTTTTGGTTGCTGCTGAGCAGGGCTCGTACAGCATCAAGGCTGTCTCTCCAACATTCCCCCGCCTCACCCAGTAGGGGGTGGGCAAGATTTTGGGAGGGGACACAGCCAGGACAGCTGACCCAAACTGGCCAAAGGGGTATTCCAGACCATATGATGTCTGCTCAGCAATAAAAGCTAAGGAAAAGGAGAAGGAGGGGGGACATTCGTTATTATGATGTTTGTCATCGGAAGCAACCACTGCACGTACTGAGTTCCGTTCTTCCCAGGAAGCGGCTGGACATTGCCTGCTGATGGGAAGTAATAAATAACATCATTTGTTCTCTTTTGCTTTGATGCACAGCCTTTGCTTTTGCTTTAGTAAACTGCCTCTATCTTGATCCATGAGGGGTTTTTCCTTCTTATTTTCTCCCACCCTGTCCTGCTGAGAAGGGGACTGATGGAGTGGCTGGATGGGCACCTGGAATCCAGCTAAGGTCAACCCACAGCACCATTGAATTCTTTTTCTCTCTTTGACCATTTCTTACCTCCTCTGTTTAGAAAATGCAGCATGTAATTCTAAAAGACGCTTCTTATCACAAGAAGAGATTATTTTATGTGGATACATTACTGAATTTGACATTGAATAATCATAGTTCTATTCTAGATAACTTCCTAGTAATCTAAACCGCCTGTACAATATCTACCTTATTTCCTATTTTGGACATCTGTCTTGGTTTAGAATATGTCTTAAGTTTGAGTATTTGTATTGCTAATGTATTTATGTAACCTGTCTCAAACCAATCATTAACATTTGTGTTTGATATTAACAAAGCATTCATGTGCTTTTTTATCAGCAGGTAATGTTACCAAAAAAAAAAAGAAAATCTAGAAAAATATATCCATCCTGCATTACCCTATTGGGTTTGTGTGGCAAGGTTTTTGTAGCAGAGAATGTTATAGGGGCAGCTTCTGTGAGAACCTGCTAGAAATTTCCCCCACGTCCGACAGAGCCAATACCAGCCAGCTCCAAGATGGATCCGGCACTGGCCAAGGCCGAGCCCATCAGCGATGGTGGTTGTGCCTTTGGGAGAATGGATTTAAGAAAGCGAAAAAGTTACTGTGGAACAGAAACTGCAGCCAGAGAGAGGAGTGAGAACATGGAAGAGAAGCGGCCCTGCAGCCCCCAGGTGAGTGCAGGAGGAGGAGGAGCTGCTGCAGGCGCCGGAGCAGAGATTCCCCTGCAGCCCGTGAGGAAGACCCCGGTGAGGCAGG
>JANZLQ010000061.1:14464649-14490652 GCA_026212715.1 Elanus axillaris | reverse complement strand
GGAAGGGGAAGGGGAAGGGGAAGGGGAAGGGGAAGGGGAAGGGGAAGGGGAAGGGGAAGGGGAAGGGAAATGGCTGGTGCAGCCTCTGAAACTGCCTCTCTCCTGCTCCGCGGTGACAATTCTGTTCCCAGAAGGGTGAAAGGGAACAGAAGAACAATTTTTACTAAATGTGATAAACCTTTATGAGACGTGCGAATGTGCATATGCTAAAGCATGTGCCGCAGGCGAGGCAGCGGCATGCTACCAGCCACGAGTGCAGACCGGGGTGTTGGCAGAGCTGCTCTCTTGCTGCTGTGTAATTACTTTGCTGTGGTTTTGCTGCCTTCCTACCATATTCTGGCATGGGTTTATGTCTTGCAAAAGTATTGGTACCATTGTGTATCTAAGTGTTTAAGAAACACTCAGTTTCTTACCTGGGAATTTGTTCACCTCAGGATTTCATGAGCGTACACCCAAACGTGGTGCGTAGTGAGTTACTGATTCCAACCTCTAGACATTGTCTTCATGATGTGCATAAGCAAAGAACACATTCAGCAAATGGCCAAGGCAGGAAGAATAATTATACAGCCCCTTTTTAAAGCTGAAAGTACTCTCAGTTGGGAAATATCAAGAGTGGTGCTTTAGAGAACTAAAATATCATCAGTAATATGTGAATGCTGTGTAACCTGTGACCACTGAATGGCATTACAGGTCTATGGACTGCCTCATCCTGCTTTAGCAATAAATGCAACTGGGATAGCAAAATAATGCAAACTTAGCTTCTCTAGATAAAAGAATTTTATATGTAAAACACACTAAAAAAAAAAAGTCAAATTAAGGAAACATAAAAACCTAAGAGATTAATTGGGTTTAGGCTTTTATCCAAATCCTCTTACTCTTTCCCAGGACGAGGTTCGAACAAAGCAAAAGCTAAATGTAATAACTGCTATTACAAGTTGATTTTGAGAATTGATTACTCTAAGGCAGGCTGCTGCTTATCTCCAGGAAAAGAGGGTCTTAAACATTTTGGTGTATTTCCCTGCTTAGCCAAAACATTCGTTCATGCTGATGTCCCAAAGCAATGCCTTCAGAGTCCGTATTGTCAGAAATTGCATGCATCTCTGCAGATACGGGCAATATCTGATCTCACCATCAGCCTCTGGCATCCCTCAAAAGACTGCCTGGACATACCAATCCAGCTGATTAGAGCTCCTGCATTTTAATGCTCTGTTAAAGTGATACGTGTGATCAGATACTGAATCTGTCCTGACACACGTGATCGGGTACTGAAGCCTTATGGATGCTTCCCACTCCTAGCTGCCAAGAGGCACAGCAGAGCCATATCGGAGGCTGACGGATGCAAACACTACCATGAGCCATCACAGAGTCTGGTGCTGGCAGGAAGCCTTGCAGGGTCTCGCCAGCAGCACGTGATGTGCCCAGAGCGGAGCACGTGGAGAAGGCAGGGGGCAAGGCTGGGCAGGATGGGGACTCCGGCCACACGATGGTGTGTCTCAGCCGGCAGACCCGGGAAAGATGAATATCCCCCCTGGGCCATTTATAGCACTTGCCACTCACAAATCTGCGTCAGGCCAGAACCGACTGGGTAAAATCACAAATGTGGCATAATTGTACAGTAATACCTTCTTTTCCTTTAATTATGAATTGTGCAATATTCCTTTTAGGTCAAACTACTTTTTCACTGTAGAAAACAATACCGCAGAAAAGAGCAGCAATGCAGACAAGCATGATTGACTGCAATGTTCCTCAGCCATTGCAGCCACAGAGGATATATTCAGATCCCAGAGCAGGCAGCAGCAAGCTAACCGAGCGTGCATAACAGAGCCAGGTGCGGAGCCTTCTTCTAAAAACCCTTATCGTACTTCTCGGGATGAAGTCAGCCCCAGCCGTTACGCTACTCCGCATGGTGAGTCCTCTTGTTTCTTACATGGGGTCTTTGTGCTAGAATTGCCCTTTGCTTTTCGCAAGGGGATGGTGAACCCAAAGATGATAAGAACATAAAACGATATTGCAGCCCTTAAATGCTGAAAGAGAGAGGATCTTGCATCGCAGCTTCAGGCACACCAAGAGCATTGAAACCCCTCAAATCCCACTGTTCAGGGAAGGAGGGTCTATATGTAACTGCACCGGAGTATGGCAATCAGGGTGGTAATTAACAAAAAAATCACATCTGTGACCCTTAGGAAACACACAGACTTAAGTAATGCAAGCAGCAGTTTGGTTATAATATCTTCCTTGGCCCATCTTCCCTTAAGCCAGCCTCTTTTCACACTATGTGTCTGAGGGGCCCTGGCCCCAAAACTTCTGTATGCAAGTGAATACGTGCAAGCTACATCAAGTTTTAGGGTCTTTAGAAGGACCATGAAAGTGCCCTTTTGGGGTGCAAATAAAAGCCCATTTGCCAAATCCATTAGCAGGAATGGAAGAGTGAGGATGCCTCTTTGGGGAAAGACAGCTTTTAAATATCTGTCTACTAAGATATGCTTCCCAGCTGTTAATTTGGATATTAAAGAACCTCATAGACATGACAGGGATTCTGTCAGCCTTTTTAATTTCTCCCCAGGGACTTGGTACATACTATTGCTACACATAGCACTACTCAAGTAGATGGAAAAGACTGGAAAGAATGCAGTTCCCCTGATTTCAATTCCTTCCTTTCAGCCTTTTGCAAGCAGTTTATCTGTTTTATGGGCAGTGCATGCTGCAGGAGACAGGGTGTCTGATCCCTTAAGTGTTCGGTGTTGGGCTGTCACTCAAGAAGCAAAGACCTCTGTGTTTCACGTGTGTCTCTCCTAGCACAGCGGCCATCCCATAGGGGCTGGAGGGGGTGTATAATATCCCGCTGGGGATAAAAGAAGAGAGCAGAGAAGGGATGCATATTACAACAGTGACTGGGGATTATATATATATATCTTTCACAAAAAAAGCCAAGAACCCAATGACTTTGTTGCATCAACCTAGCAGATGCTTCCTCGGGTCATGCAAAAAGGTACTTGGAAGTCAGCACAGTGCTGAAACAGAGAGAGGAGCCTTTTATGTCTAGAGCAGAACAGAAGTTACACCAAACACATTCAGACTTTTTTCTCTCAGAGTTGTTGACTCCTCTGCACAAAATACTCTTTTCTAATACCAGCTGGAGAGTCCTTCTTTTTTTTTTTCTTTTGTAATTTTTTAAATAAAACTTTAATGAAGCTGCTGCTAATGAGACCTCTGTCAAAGCTTCCAATTATTACCACAATATCCCTTGATGTTTGTGGGGAAATAGAGCATTGGAGTATTAATTGACCTCCTGATAGTAAAGAGGACCCCTCTAGCAGAACGAGGATTAAAACTGAGAAGCTCTTGGAGTCCAGTGCTACTGTATGGGAAAAAAAGCTCTGAAGGTTGTGGGAAGGTCATCAGGCTGGTCCAAATAAAAAAACTCTGCAGGGAAGTGAAAGCAGCTGGATTAGCAAAATACCTTCATTCCCAATGCTGAGTTTACCCAGAAGACAGAATGAGTTGTCCTCCACACAAAAAAAGGAGACTAGATAAAGAAGGAAGGACTGCTTCTTGCTCTCCAGCAATACCGATGGGTCCCATCAATGCAGTTGCAGTCTGTAAACTACTGTACACCACATTGCTGAAAAAAGATTGTTGAGAGCTATTTTCAGTCAGTGTTGTGTTAAAAAACCAACCGACCAACCCAGACAGAAGCTCAGAGAACCCGGTAATTCATCTGGGAGTTCATGGACTGTGGCACTGCTCCAGCATTGCCATCGCTAGTCGCAGTGGCTGTCACCCTGACACCCCTCAGCCTTCCTTGGAAAGAGTAAATTATCTGAGGAGGCATAAAATTTCTCATATGGGAGAACAGGAGGAACACTCCTCTGAAAAAATAAAAGCCCAAGAGAATAAGACTTATCTTATAGAGTTAGATGAAATACCTATGCCTAGAAATGTATGTGACAGAGAGTCCATAAAAATGTGCAACCAAGTAGCTGTTGACTTGCTTTATCTACAAATGTCAAGTTTAATTCATCTATTTCACATAGTTAAGGCTTACATACACTGTAATCTACATATAAATTCTAGGACAAATAGCAATTTATACCTAATCTCTGCCCTACATTTCTGGAGGCGTTAGGTGGGAATATGTAGTAGAGTAGCATTTCTCCCGTTGAAAGAAGATCCATAGTCAATACCCGGCTGTGCTGCTGGCACAAGTTGCACCGGTCACTGTCAGTTTGATCGAAATCTGTTAGAAAGCCCCTCTGTGCAGTGCCCCTCAAATCTCATTTAACTGTGATGAACAGTCCTGTAGCCTGAACTTCTTTCACCAGTAGAAAAGATTATTGTATATTTTGTGGGGACAGTGTCAAGTAGGGTAAGAAGATAGAAATTAAAGTCAAGAAGAGCAATGCGGTCAGAGATAGCCATCCAGTTGATCACATCTCCTCTTCAGCAATTCTGTGCACAAACAACAGGGCAGGGTTTTGGCATATTTAAGCTCTTCACACCAGTTAATGACAGAGTCCAGGCAGGGTCCACCTGCCTGACTCATTGCAGAAAAGAAGGAAAAACCCCAGCACGGTGTGAATTAGACTCCCCTCATGGCTGGGAAAGGCTTGAGCTCTCAGCTGGATCCCGGAAAAACATGGTGTAATGAGCTTTCACCGCTGGCTTGCTTTCTCCCAAGGCAAAAGCAGTCCCGGTGTCCACACCTCACCACTGCTCATAAAACATAGACCCTGGGTATCGGGGCTGCGATTAACCTGACCGTGACTCAAGAGCCAGGAATGGGCTGCACCGAATATTTTGGGTGAGGGGTATAAGTGTCAAATAGTCCAAATCAGATAGCCCACTTCTGAGAAGTTTATGTGAACTGTTTGAGTTTCATGAATAACACACTCGGATTGGCAGTCTCATAGAGAAAAAAGATTGGGTTTCCTTGTTGCTTTACTTTATAGCTTTCTGCCTACAAGACCTGATTCATCTCTCTCTGAAGGTGATGGGAATGGTCTTTCCACATTCTGGCTGGAAAATAGACCGTCTCATTCATTTCTGTGACTTGGGCTTCTGTAGAAAATGTTAGAAGGTTATATATGTGACCTGCTAAAGTGGCCATCATTTCAACAGGACTACCTGGCTACAGCTCTGTTAGCGAATTAAATGTGCCAAGGACCACACTCTGGCAGTGAAGTCAGTTGGCGCAGAAGAGACTGCATCCACACCGTTGGTCTTTCTTAGCCTCCCAAGCAGGGTAGTCATAAGCAAACTGTGTCGTGGGGATGGTCCCTGACCTGTGCTAACTCGTAGCCCGAGTATATGGAATATGGAAAGTGCAAGTTACCCTAGGCCAAAACTGTCCCAGAGACTGTTGTAATAATTTAAAAGCATATTTGATTAAGTTGCAATGCCAGGAACATTTTACGGTGTTAAATAGTACAGATAAAACCGCTGTCTGCTTAAGTTGAGACCCAAGCATAAGTATTGAATACAAGCTTAAATGATTACCTTCTTTACTTTATAGTGATGGAAATTCTTACTAGATGTTTCATCTCAGCCTTTTTGAAGTAAAATCCTATCTTGAAAGAAAGCTCAGCCCACATGTTAATCAGAGCTGTCCCATTTACTCTATTTCACTGTAGACCAGCTTGCTTAGTATTTTAAAAAAGGAAGGTGCCTGTGCTTTTTGCCAGTCTTTTTAATTCTGTTTAACCTGGAACATGACACAGGACAGAAAACTGTAAATTTGGCCATGATGAATAGAAATAGAAATGCTGTGGCTGACATTCAATCTGTTCATTCATGCAGCATGTTGCAGGAAAGGATTTGGTGATGATAAAGGTGTTTACAGTTCTGCTGAGGATGTAGGAGCCACAAAGGCATCTGAAACAAATACTGGAAAAAAACACCCCAACAGACTGTAAATAAGCCCCACAATCTGCTAAGAGTAAATTCTATAAATATCTTGAGAGTTATTCTGTCGATACTCATTTCAATAGCAAAGCTGAAGTTATTCAGAGTTTTTGGGTAGGATAAAATTTTTTCTGACACAGCCAATGACTGTAACCAGATGTGATATATTGTTCTGCATCACCTTGGTTCAGTGATTTATAGGGGCATTGTTACAACAGCAGATTATTAGAGAAGTTAGAAGCACTATAAAAGACAGTAGGATAATGCCAGATTTGTGATCCCAAGCTATGTGACAGAATGAGTACAATTTTGAAAGCTTCGACATCAACCAGAATAGAAATGCAGCTTTTAGTGTTTTAGTAATAGTGTTATTAACAAACTATCTCTAACCCATGCCAAAGTACTTAATGTGCTATAATAGCATCAATTAAAATACAATAATGGACTTAATAATGTGGCCCATAATGGAAAAAAATATTCATGTGGATTATCTCTTCATACCCAAGAGAAAAATTCCAACAAAAGACGCTATAATGAGCAGAACACTAAACATCCTTAATCTAATATGTGTTAGAAATGTGCCAGGATAGAAAATAGTGTGAATAAAGTCAAAGCCATGTCCAGAATGTTCTTCAGCTGCTTTGCTTGTTGTTTTGAATGCATACTTTTTCAAAGACACCATTAGCAAAAGCCAGTCATTGACCCAGGTCGGTTTGAGCTGCTCTTCCAAGCAATGATCACATCAAATTCAGTCTTGCCAAAGGCAGGTCATCTCGGCGGCGTCTTCCAGCACCTGCCTGTTCCAGTGGCTACTCTCACATCAAGCGGTACTGGCATAGCAGTGGCAAGAGTAGCCGTTCTGGGTAGTCTGGCGACCCTGACCCAGTATTGGCACTCCGGGATGAGGTTGGTCACTGCTGGTTTGTCTGTAATCCCAGCTCTCTAGAGACCGCGTTCATTTTGCCTAGCCTTGGGCACAAAGCTTGGCTTTGTGCTGGAGATGTGTCTTCATCAGGGGGGTGCAAGAGGTCATGGTCAAACAGCACTTTTGGATCCAGCAGCCTAATGTCCTGTTTGACAAGCTAAGGCTTTCTGCCTATGTTAACCCTGGACGGAGCTGTGCTGTCAGCTGGGGATACGCGGTGTGCTGTTGAGTTCTGTATTTGGAAATACCCTAGTCTGCATGCCTGCACTGTACAACACCAGAGTACTCTTGTGTAGATGTTTGTTAGCCCTCTCATGGACTACGGACATCTTATTCATTAGTCCATCTTCTGCTGAAACACGTCCAAGCTGCCCATTTGTTCAGATGTCATTCAGTTGCTGCATGGTTACTTTTGCTTATTGGCCTTTCCTGTGGGTTTTTGAAAATCCAGCTGCAAATATACAATGTTGCACAGGACTACGCAGTTCTGGTTTTACCAGGGTCCATTTACACCCAGCAGGACCAGGCTGCCAGCCCTGGGAGCCCTGAGTGTGCATCGCAGCCAGCCACGTCAAAGAGGATCAGCCCAGTGACAGCAAGGAGAGATGGAAGCTTTCCCACGAGAAGGCAGGAGAGGATGTTACGTGCTTGAGATCCTGACAAGGTCCCTTCTTCGCTATCTACCTCCAGGCCACTTGAATCATGTCCTGTGCAACATCTTAAGGCTTTTGCCTGCAGTTCCTTGTTTCTATGGAAAAATAACAAGGCTGGGGTGTCTAAATCATGTCCAGAGACTTCTGGAAATTCATCTGGAAATGGAGGACATGCTTAAGACTACACTTATGGTGAACTCATTTAAAATAAGGCTTTATTTTATAGTTTTTGAGAGATGAATGTAGGTTTATATTCAAGAACCCATCTCCAAGTTATAGTAAAATATAGCAGAAGGTTAAATTCTTCTCCTCAGCCTGCTTATTCTGACAGCATAAATTCTTACTTGTATCTTACTGATTCCAAGACAAGGTAACATCATAATTCATGAACAATAACAGACAGATAAGTATTTAATCCAGAAAGCAATATGCAAATGTACTAAAAAGAAGTGTTTTCTTCTCAAAATTAAGGCTTTTTAGAAACAGAACTCAACTCATTCAAAAACAGCAATGCAGAATGAACCATGCAATGTGCTAAGCAAGAAAATATATAGCACAGAAAGAAAAGAAAGTGGATGATAATTAGAGTGCATTCGTTTACTAGCTATGCTACCTCTCTTAACACATGCTACTACACTGTTGTTACTACTGTGTTTTCTGTAGTTCTCTCCATTTACCTTTGCAGCGGTGTGATTAATTTTTATCCATTTATACCCTCTTTTAGACACTTGGATGTATTTTATTGTTTTGTTTATTATCCGTAATGTCAGATTTGCCTAAACAGATAAGCGGATAGACTTTAACGTGTTTTAAAACAAAAATTTCTATGAGAGGTGCATTTAACAACGTGAAAGGGATTCCTAAATACAAAGGTGCAAGCTGTGAAACAGAACTCAGAGTAATAGGAAAATAAAAACTCTATAAAAAGTTATACTGACTAGGCAATCCAGATGTGCTTTTGTGCCATTCCAGAAGCAGCACAGCGCCCGATCATTCTGGCTCAGCCCAGAAACCTCTAGATTTGTCTCTCATCAGGATTTGCTTGATTCAAGAAGATTTAGCGTAAGCATGTTTTCTAACTCTGTGGTAAAAGCAGCCTCCCCTCCCAGTCAACTAAGACCATAATACGTTAATATGAACAACTGCCTTTGATACAATTAATACTCATTCCAGGAGCCCCAGCTTTAGTGCAATAATGAAGTAGGTAAAATCTAAATCATGCCAAGCAGACACTGTAATTGGTGAGTTACTGAGCTCAAAATATCAAATATCTAGACAGAAAATACACTGGAGAAATGACAGGAAGGAAAGCGATGGAAAGCAGAATGTGGTACTGTTTGCTGGGTGAAGGCACAAAAAGGATTAGGAAGGAGCAGAGTTTGAAATGGTCACGTTTTGGGTCACATCTCTGGAGGTGTGGAGTCCTCTCCAAACCTGGTCTGCAGCTCTGCAGAGCGCTGCGCGGGAGTCAATCAGCACCTCGTCGGGTCAGACCCCATCAGGAGGATTTCAGGGGTCCAAGAGATGACCGGAGGCAAGCTTAAGCGAAGTAACAAACGGTCCAAGGACATGAGACAGGGAAGGTTGTCTGCTCTGGCTGTGATCTCAAAGGCATGGTGCTGGGGAGAAGGGAGTAGATAAAATGAGAGCTAACCGGTTACTGACGTACCTATGGCCGCACGTGTACTGCAACTGGGGGCGTAACTAACTCAACTCGGACAAGATAATTGCCAGAGCTCTCTGCTCCCTCCGCTCCCCTGGCTGCTTCCACGTCAGGTGATTTGGGAATTCAGAAATCTCAGCAGCTAATCCATACCATCAGATTTCTGTCACCCCTGCAGTTTCCTTTTTTAATGAATATTGAATGTATACTGACCCTGAGATGATGATGGTGCAGAATATTTTCAGGTTCTTGAAGGTCACAATAAATTTTGGGAAGCACTGTCAGCACAAAAAGGCTTTGGTGTTCTTTCACCTAAAGCTAGATATAAGTGCGCTATGACCTTTATTGGACTCGTATCAATGTTTGTGAACGATGTACAGCTCAGAAGATGAAGAGATCAGCACCAGGACCTTTTGCTCAGTTTGCTGCTGCGTTACAGTTTGTCGGCTGATACCTGCATAGCTGCTGCTGGGCAGAAAGCCTCTATAAACAGGCTGTCAAGTTTAATTGGACTAGCTGGTAAATATATTGTTAATAAATACAGTTGTGCTTTTGTGTGGTGCTGAACTACTACTCTCTTTGGATTTGCTGGGGGCTGCAGCAGCTCAGTACTTCCCAGGATGAGACCCCCAGTGCCTGCTGTTCCTCCTATCAAATACAAATGCAATTTCATCATGGATGTTATTACCATCAGGACTAAGCCTTAAAACTTGTGGAAGGCTTTTGAACCTCTTTTGATCTATGCATGACATAACAGTGAGGCTCTCCAATGCTGTTGAGCGCATTTTGTAGGAACGAGATAGTAATAGCCGATACAGACTGTGACAATGCAGCCAAATGAGCCCCGTTCCTGAGTGTTTGTTTTCTCAGAGCCCTGGAGACGGGCAGTTACGGGAAAATCTTGAGTTCATTAAAATCAAAGATGCTCCTGGTGTGCATGATTGCTGAGAAAGGTGACAGGGCTTGTGTTCCCTGGGCAGAGAACAATGTGTGGGTGTATGTGCGTGTGTCTATATGATAATATGCCCGTTGTGATTTTTTAAAAAAATATAATGAATTCTAATGGCCTGACTTAACAATTTCTGAATGCGGCACAGCAGTCAGATGCGGTTGTTTGTTAGTAGGTAAAATATTTCGCTGATGGCTGAAGCAGGAATTTTTAGGAGACTTATTTAATGATAAAAAATGTGTTATCGAGTCAAATGTGCTGATACTACTTTTGTAAGCTAGCCCGTCTGCTCGGTCTGATAGCCCGACCGCACATACATGAATGATGCCAGCTGTAAGAAAAAAGGAGTGTCAGCATCCCCTCCTGGTAATGACAAATGCTATTTACTCCAGAAAGGGAGGTTTTTGGAGAGGAAAAGGAATACTTTCAGGTTTACACAAGGCAGCAGGGGAGAGGGATTCTCCCTCTCCTGGATTCAGTCACACAGCCCCACGCCAGCTCCGGAGCCATCCCGGTCAGACCCGCCTGGGGCCGTTCATTTCACAGCCTTCTGGTTCAGATACGTTAAGCAATCAGAAAAGCATCCTATTTCTACCCTTAAAATTGCATTTCATGTTGCTTTTTCTTCAAACGTTTGTTTGCAAAGCCTCATCAAAAAAATAGCTGACTGCAGTCTACTTTGGTTCACCATTACACCTCTCTGGAACTGAAGACGGCCTGAAACAAGTTAAAACGAACAAAGCCGGGGACTTTGTCTCCCTGGGTCCAGGGCTTGCAGATGCCCCTGGGGCATTTAGGGGAATTGTTCAGAGATGCCAGGCCTGGGAAATTTCCAGATTTACTGCAAAGGGCCCAGAGAAGGAAGAACGTGGGAAATGTTCCCTGCAGCAGACGAGCTGCCGACTGGCATCCCCCCTCCAGAGGGACTGCGAGTGAGAGACGTGCCAGTGCGTCGGGCAAACCCCACGCCTCACGCTGGGGCTCTCTGGGCTTCAAGTGTTGCTGAAGGCAGTTATTTCCAGCATCCTGTTGAAAGAGAAATGCGTATCACTATTAATAAGGCAAACAAACAAAGTCAAGCTGGTTTTACCATTCAAACATACCTAGAAATAATTACGTTAATCAACTTAGTACTTGAGGAGGAAAAACGTTTTTCTGTTTTACCTAGTGCAAGACGCTTTGTAGAGTGTTTGACGTGGTCTCCCAGCAGCTAGTAAAAGTAAATGCAGCATTGTCTTTCTAGGAAATGCATCTTTGCTAGTAAACAGTAGCTACTTAAGCTGGAACAGCTCAGATTCAAGCATCATCAGTTTATAGTGCTGCATGTAATCTCTCAAGCCCTCGCTTCTGGACAGGCGGCTTCTAGCTGACCGCAGCCATAGAGGTAAGGAAAACACTTGACAACTTTATGCCTTCTTCAGTCACTCTCCAAATGCTGGAGCTACTTGCCCATACCTTGCAAAACGTCGAAGATCTTCCCTCCATTATCTGACAGCGAGATGAATCCTACCTGCTGACATGACTGCTGCTTTCCAGCCAAGAATACACTCATTTACTGAGCACGTCATGTTTAAAACTGACTGAGCCCTGAAATAAATCTCTCCTCTCTTTACATCTGCCGTGTTGGAGTTTGGGAAAATAGACAGAATCGCATGCTGAAGTAAAATAACATGATCAAATTACCATATAGCAACCAGAAAGAAACTAAAATAGCAATGCAGCCCTGTCTTTCTGGAGCTGGAGCACAGCCAGTTTACAGTCTCCTTTTCTCTGGTGCACCCTTAGGGCGAGTAAAAATCTGTTATCCGAGGCTACCTTGAAAAACCACCTGTTACAGAGGTAAGTCATAGATACAAATGGGGTTAGTTGTGTGGAAAAGCTGACTTTATATATGCTACAGCCCAAATGTTTTTGGGGGATGGCTTTGCCACCAGTGAAAAAGTATGTAACTACACATGCTTGAAAGCCAGCGATATTTTTATGATGAGTTTAGTTTATGATTCTTACTGATTGAAATAATAAGAACTATTATTACTTGTGGACAAACAGAGTTTTGTTGTATAAAACATAAAAGGAGACACCACCTCCTCCAGTGCAAAGTTCAAGAGGACTCAAATCTGCTGAACCCCTGAAAATTTTGGACGTGGAGATTCCTCGTGCATGCAGCAGTTGCCAAGGTGTCTCAGTGGGGTCACTCCGCAGAAATCTCCTTTTCCTGGTGGGCAGAGCTGATTCCCCCCTCTCTCCTCGGGGGTCTGCTTTGCTCAGCCGCCCGTTATGAAAGCTGGACCAGAATTCAGGCGCTTCCCAACCTTAATGAACTGTATCGCCTGCACTGCCAGAAAGAGAAAAAAGAAAAACAAAGGAAAAACAACCCTGCCCAAACCCCTAAGTC
This sequence comes from Elanus axillaris, assembly GCA_026212715.1. Lineage (NCBI taxonomy): Eukaryota > Metazoa > Chordata > Aves > Accipitriformes > Accipitridae > Elanus > Elanus axillaris. The sequence continues at coordinate 14,478,166 of JANZLQ010000061.1, read as the reverse complement.
TATTTCAAAAGAATATTAACAGAACTAATGAGTTGTTTCTGATTTGGTGAATTCAATCCAATAAATGTAGCCAGGTGGTTAATATCTTTATTCCAAGATCAGACAAGCATTCATCATCCAAACTAGGTGCTATTAGGCAGCTCATTATATCTGAGCAACGACTATTGTTTAGCAAAACTCGAGGCCCAGAGTTTGCAAAACTCTGAAATTTATCACCTGGCTTTCGGAGGCACCAGATCTTCAGTGCTCTCCACCTCAGGGGAATCTGGCAGCGGCTTAGCACTTCTGAGATTCAGGCCATTTACTTAGTCGGGGAAGTGTGGATTTATAAACCTCTGCTTCCTTTTCAAGTTGCCGGGGTTTATATGCTTGCTAAATCCATGCCATTTCATGAAAATAAGAGATTGAAATCCTAAGGTAGGCTAATGCACTTGAGAGAGCTGCGCTCAACACATTTTTCCTCTGGCTGTGCTAGTCCTGGTCCCCCGGCAGCCCCTTCCATGAGACCTAGACGCCAAAACGGGGCAGAAGACGACGTCCACACCAGCAAAAGTGCCTGGACCCGCTGGTGCCCGCTCCCCTGTCCCTCAGCCCTTGGTCAAGGCATCCCTCCCTCCCCAGCAGTGCCACTGGCTCCAGCAGCCCCCGGCACGACCCACTGGTGGGAGTGGGAGGCGGGTGCCTTACCTCCAGCCCACAGCCCCCCACGCGGGTCACGGCCTCACCCCATTCCTCCCCTCAATGCCATAAAACGCTCCCTCTCCCCCAAAGGAAAGCGTGCAAACCGCGCATTTGCTTCTAGAAAAGGAGGCTGTGTCAGGACAACTGATTGGTTTTACTAATAACATCTAACAAAGGGTCACCCTCGGGCAAATATCATCTACCATGGACAGAGGAAGGAAAATTGTGCTCGCTCTAATGGCACCAGCTCTCGTTCAGATCGGCCTGTTAGGACAGCAATATTGCAGCAGCGTTGCCAGCCGTGATTTCCTCTGCTGCTTGCAAACCTCTCTGCTTTCAGAAAGCGTTGCCAGAACTGACGCTGTCAAAACCAACTCTGTGGTACAGGGTTTTTCCCCTTTTCTGTGACCTTGGTGGTAATTAAGTGTCTCGTTCTCACAGGGAAAAAATGTGAAGCATGAATCAGACCTGCTGGCCTGGCTGCTGATTTATGGGTCAAGTCTCTAGCTGTTACAGACAAAATTTTTAAGTCTCTGATTAAGAAGCCCTGGTGATTTAAGGATCTCACAAGAAATGTGTGCATAATGAATTATCTACAGATGATAATTCAAATTGTTCCTTGATGATTCATTTCACCTTCCTTTATTAAATTACCATTTTAGAAGTCTAACAAGGGCAGTGCAAACTGACAGGTGGTGACATTACAACATATACAACAGGTCAGCCCAGCACCACGCTGCCAGTCGGGGTAAGTGGTATTTGGTCCCAGTCTGAGGTGCCGGTAGAAAGCAAAGGCTCAAGGAGATACAAGAGCCAAACCAGTGTCATTACGGCATAAATGTTTCTCAACATCCAGTATTTCTGCCCCTTGTGTGTCTGAACCCCTATTAATTTTTTTAACTCACTTGTGCAAAACGTTTCCGGTGAGCTGCCTGCAGTAAAGCCCTGCTCTAGTGTTAGTTGCCATATTAGTATTAGGTATTAATATCCGTCTTAGTTGCGGTATTATTTGCCAGTAACAAAATGGCGTTGCCTGTTCTCGCTTGGGAAACGCTGAGGACTACCAGGCATCACCAAAATCTATACGTATGTGGGTAATGTTACAAAGACATAGAAAAATATGTGGCAGAGTGAAAAATGTTTTCCCTTTCTGGCTCAGCTTCTATTAGCAGGGGCTTACTGGATCTCAAGCTGGCACACTTAGGAGCCTGAAAATACCTGCTGTGCTCGCTAGAAGGGGTGTGTAGCAAGTCAGTGCTGCAGACAGCACGTGTCTCATGGTCTGATGGTAGAAGGAGACACGGTGAGCTTGGGTAGTGGGAACTGGGAAATGCAAATGCACTGATTCTGACGGCGCTTACGTGTTGTGTCATATTTTTCTCCAAGCAAATGCATGCTAGCAATCTCTGTCTCTACATCCGACGTACGTCAGGAAAGTTTTAGAAAATGCAATTAGCCACTGCTAGTCTTTACCACCACATGTCCCAGTAAGAAGGCTCCGCTTGCTCTTGTATGTGTTTCATAAGCTGATGGGACGAAGGTCTCAGAAGGAGCCCCTTACCTTCAAACTTCTCCCACAGTGCTATTTTCTCGTGACAGGCTGTCAACCAGAGAGTGGGTGGCACGGGGTGGCCTGGACCTGCTTGTGTCTCCGCAGCGATGGCAATGGCAGTGGGGTTTAAGGATCTGCTCCCAGGCAGCGGTGAGCACCGTCCCAGGTGGGGATCAAATCAGCATGCACTGGAGATCAGAAAATGGTGTCTGCATTTTGAAGGTGCTAAATAATAAGCGGTAAAGGCAAAAGGTACTGAGCCCCACCTGCAGTAGTTTCACAAAGAGATTGTGCTGTTCCTGGGAAACATTAGCTCTGCAATTGCTTAAACCCTGGGGTTTTGTATTATCTAGCCAATACATATGCTACAAATGAACAAAACCATATTCTGGACTTCAATAATTTTCACATTCCATTGCTTGTAACGAGCGTCTTCCTGGAAGTAATTCAGTAAGCCCAGCAAAACAAGGCTTTGGCAAATGCTTTTAAAATGTAATTAATATAAAAAAAACCAGACCATAACAGCTTGTGCAAGAAAAATGACTTTCAGCAGGAGGATTTCCCTATTTTCCACAGGGAAATCCTGGGAGACTTACGTGTGCACGCTTACGCAGTGCATACACAGTAAAATCCAGTGTGTTCTGGACACCCAGGGCTTTGCTGAGCTTCCAGAAAAGCTACCTAGCACACGGAGTCCAGCCTAATGCTGGGCACCCAGGAGTCAACGCACCCTCGCTGCACAGCACGCGGGCTCTGGCTCGGGGTCTGTCAGGTCTGGGGCCAGAACCACTGCCCCAAGCGAGCCCTCAGGTGGCCTGAAGTCCTGGATGACTCTCCCAAGCAGCCTTTTTAATGCTGGGATAAAGTTTCTGGCTAGAAAATAAAAGGTGCTGTTGGGGCAGCGGGGGTGGTGGCTGAGAGAGATGCTCGAGAACATACGGTCCAAAACAGCCCAGGCTGCAAAATCAAGCCACAGTTACTCCTGTCTTCAGAGGATGCTGAAAGGTGTTTGTGAATTGCTTTTTCTTAATTTGTGAATTTTCTTAATTTGTGAATTTTCTTAATTTGTGAACCAATCGCTTTACAGCCCATACCAAACTGCCGCGGAACCACGAAAATCGTATTAGCACATCTCTGTGCTGGGGGGGGGCATAATTTATCTGAGACTAGCTTGTCCACAGCCAGAAACCTCCTATAAAACTAACTCCTTCAGTCACAGCAACGGAAAGGCATTTCTCACCATCCAATCTCATTATGTTCCCTTTCACTTGATCCTAATTATTCTGCTATATTCTCACCTCAGAAACGGTCTCCAGTAAGCCCTAACCTTTCCTCAAGTATCATTTTCCTTTCAAAGACTTCTCCAATTTAATTCCGAACCCCACTCCTTCCCTAAGCTGCTTTATCCCTCCTGACCTCTTAATGTCTTTCCAGTCTCCCCCCGTTTGCCTCTTATTTTTTTACTCTATTATCAGCAGCATTTCTGTATGTATATGTGTGTGTGTGTGCATGAATATAGTTACCATGATCCTTCTCTAAATCTTTCATTATTTTTCAGGAGGTCTGGACTTACTTCTGGGATATTGCTAAGACAAAACACACAGGTGATTTCAAAAGCTCCCTGGAAGCACTCAAAGGAGTCGGCCCTGTAAGCTCACTGAGGTGGCACTTGCCGAAGAGAAAAAGACAAAGTTTGTGTCGGATGGTTTTGTTGCCAATAGATAAACTGATGGGCTAATACCAGGGCAGGCACTATCAACAGGTTTTACGACAAAGCCAGCCAAAGAAAAAAGAGCTACAGCCACTGGAAAGATGTCCAAAGGTGCCAGAGAAAGCAGGTAAATGCAAGGACCGGAGAAGCAGCGAACGTGACTCCGGATGGGGACAGACTCATGGAGGAGTCGTGGAGCGAAGACGCAGCGGAGCCGGAGCTGTGTACAGATGGCAAAGGGAGAGGCTCTAAGTCGTACCGAGTGGGACTGTGGCTCCAGGTAGCTAGCTGGGAAAAATGAAGTGTGGGACCTGAAACCGTTAAGATAGCATTTCCTAAAGTGCTTTTAAAGGATGAATTGTAATGCGGTTGTTTACTTTTAAAATAATTTTTATTCTTCCATCAGCCTTCAGTGTAATCTTAGTAGTTTCAGACAGGTTTGCCTTGTCACAGGGAACTTTTGCATGAAAGAAGTGTGCAGCCTGTAAGTCCTAGTGTTTATATTTTGTATTTTTGTGCACTTCCAGGGGTGAAATCAACAGAAATCAGTCTCATAATTAATTGCATCCCTCTATGAATTTAAATTGCTTTGCAGTTACTTCTCTAAATTTCTCATGTGGATCCTTTAGCATCTAGTTCTCTTCTTAATGTCTATCCTAAACATGTAGTATTGTTCTAATGCAACTGTTATTATTTCTCTAATATGACTCTTAGATTCTCTCTCAGCAGTAGTATCATCTTGTAGTCTATCACACTTTTCTTTTTCCCCTCTCAAAGTCTGTTTGTTGTGAAAATTATTCAGTCATAAGTTGGGCTTCTCTCCTTTTTCTAGTGAGACGTGAAGGAGAAGATGAGAGAGAATTATTTTCAAGAGCAGAGCTAGAAGAATGAAAATAAAAACAGAGCTAAAAAATTCATGTTATTTATTAAAAAATTTAAATGCTGGAATCCAGGCTAAGAAGTGAAGAGAACAGTTATTTACAAGCTGCCGCAAGATTGAAGTGGATAACAAAATGAAGTTTCAGAGCAGAAAGAGCAATGCCCCATCCCTGGCAGTGCCCAAGGCCAGGCTGGATGGGGCTTGGAGCAACCTGGTGTGGTGGAAGGTGTCCCTGCCCATGGTGGGGGGGTTGGAACTAGCTGATCCCTTCTGACCTAACCCATCCTGTGACTCCGTGATTACAGGATTCTCATGAATGTATTTCATGCTAGTATTTAAATGACCTTAACGAGAGGTGGAGGTGCCTTGCTGGTGCTGCTGTGCCTACCAGGCACCCCTTGCACTGCTTTGGAAGAGGAGCAGAGCCCAGGGAGGGTAATTTTCCCTGCTTGCCAGCGGCAGAGCTCCTGGCTGAACTAGCACGGGTATTTCTACAGGTATTTCTACCAAACCCTGCACTGTGGATATCATATCGTACCTCTTGCAGAAAATTTTCCAAATACATGACTGACATTACTTACTTAAAGGTTACTTTTCACTTTACGCTCAGCAAACTAGAGTCACAATAAGTTTTTCTTAAGTTATGCTTTTTTAGGTATAGTTCTATTTGTGTCTGGATTCCTGGAAAATTTACTTCAGTGTAATCAGATTATTTGACACAGGTCCTCTCAGCACTGCGCTGTTGCATTTCTACATTTGAATGCGCTGCCTCCTTTAATGTGTATTTCTTTTTCCACTTCCCTATTTATTTTTCACATTATCCTTCACTGCGTGTTTCCATGTATTTGCAGATGAAAAATTAGCCGGGCAGACCACGTCATTCTCCTTGTCAGAAGATTCATTCTGCTCCTGTTCGCTTCCCCGTCCTTCCTCTGCCCCTTCCTCATCCTCTGCCTCCTTTCTACCTCTTAGCTTGTCTCTGCCTTCTGCCTGTATTCTCTCTCCCCAACCTCCTTCATCCTTCCTCGTCTGCTTTAGAAATCTTTACTCCTGTGAGAGACTGACGGGACTTTTTATGGGATGCAGGGTAGAGCGTCTTGGGACTGCACATCACTTACGGGCTGTTTCGGGGTGGGGAGGGAGCCCGAGACGGGGAAGGGGAGGGATCAAGGCGGTTGGGGGGGTAACAAGTGTGGGAAAACAGGAGGAAAAAAGGGATAAAAGGGGGTGGTTGTGTACATAAGCTGCTGGTCAGTCCAGTGTTTTCTCATCAAACTCCGGTTTGGACCATTTTCCTGGGGGGGGGTTGTGTCTGAGTGGCAGCAGCTGGAGTGGGACCCGCAGGTCTTAGTGCCCATGCGCCCGTGGGCCATCGCTGGAGCGTGGGAAGGCACGCGTGTCAGCACGTGTCACCAGCGAGCATCGGGCTGGACTGGCCAAAGAATAAGTCGAGTGGCCTGGGAGCCAGGGAGAGAGCAGAGGGTCTGCCAGTTGGCTACTGGAGGGACCATGAGGTCCAAGCCAATGACTGGGGAGACTGTAGGGTCTGGAAGTCACCCGAGAGATGTCTCTGTGTGTCTGTGTGTGTGTGTGTGAGAGCTTTCAAAGCTCCACACGTGTTGTCTAAACTGGAGGAAGACTTTGATACAGACTGTCAAACCTCAAATCCATCCTGCTTCAGCCTACTTGGAAAACATATTTCTGTACTGTAAAGCTGTAATCCCTGTTGAAACCTCTTCACAAAGGAGAAAAAAGAGAAGAAGCTGTAACATAAGTCGGCCTGCTATCGCTCAGTGTTTCATATTGGCTTGCTTTGTAGAAAAAAGTGTTTGCAATCGATAGCTTTGAATTCTATTTCTGCCTGGGCCCCTTTAAGTGACAAATAACTAGAGATCGTGTTGCTGGAGCAAAACCACGAGAAAAAGTCATTAATAGTTCAAAATGCTCAATATCTGTGCCCTTGGATTACAATTTTAATACAGTTTGCCTGGGTGCTGGGTGTACTAACTCATGTGTAAGCAGCCATTTCGCATGCACAGCAGAACAGGGAGGTAGTTCCCCTCCAGGGACTTGAAAGAAAATAGACATCGCGTGGCAGCCTTGGAGATTTGTCATGCAAAAAGGCCGCTAGAGTTTGCCCCTTTAATAAAGTGAGGAGAAAAGAAAACCAAATGCACTTAGAATAATCCCTCATAGTAAAGGGCATGTTGGAAACTCTTGGGGTGGGCACCTCTAAGGCTCCCTGCCCAGAAGGAGCGGGGAGGAGGGCGACGGCGGTATCCCGAGACTCCCTGAAGAAGGATGGGGAGACTTTAACAGAACCGTGCCAGCGCAAAAGCAAAAACCTTATCTATTTTTACACAGGCCCTGCCAGATTACAGGGAAAAGAGGGAACTCGGGGTGCTGCAGCTTCATTTTCGGTAGCTCCTGGCCCCACGCTCGCTGGGTTGGGGCTGGCGAGCTCCAGCCAGAGCTGTGCCGCAAGTCGTCCGGACACCTCCCCTTCTCTTCCTTCCCCTGTGCTCTTTTTGCTTTTCCCTTATTTTTTCTTGCTCTTGATGTTTTTGTTCTTTCTTCCACACTATTGTTTTACTTCTTCCTTCCTTCCTTCCTCACCTGCACCTCCATCGTCTCTCTACCCTCAGCCATGCCCTTGGTCCCCGCTAGCTTTCCTTCCATTCCCGGGCTGACCTTGTCGTCTCTTTTTCCTCTCTCTGTCCTCTTGTGATAATACACTGAGGTACAGCAGAGCAGTTTTTTGGCTGGAAGTGGTGTCCTCCCAAGCAAACACCTTTCCCCGTGCCCCTTTGTGCATGAAGTTGAATGTAACATCAGAAAGAGCGACTTTGCCCATATAACCTTTCCCTTTCTCTCTCTTCCCTCCTCCTTCTTTCCCCTGTACCCTTCATATTTTGTGTGCACTTGAACAGTGTCATAGCTTCAATCTGATTACAAATTAGTGTGGCTCTGTCAAAGCCAGCAGACAGGGTTGAATTAAAGGCTGATACCAATGCAAAGTGAAAAAGGAAGCATCTTTTTTTTAGCAGGAGACAGACTTGATACAGAATGATGAAAAAGTAGAGTAGATTAATAACAAGGACAAGCAAAAGGTAGCAGGAGTGCACTTCATAAGCCTACCATTCTTCTGTAGCTTTTATGCACTCCTGCAATATTTGCTAGAATAATAGCAAGGAGCAGCTGCAGGCAAAGGCATAGACAAATTACAACCCACTGGTAATATCTGTATTCAGGACAGGTCTGAAATACACTCAGGTGCTGTCCTGTGAGATATTAAATGGTACTGTTATTGCATTAACCTATGGTTAGTTACTGCTCTGTCCCAAACACACTGCACCGTCTTGGGCAATTGCTTTGCATGAGGCTTTCAAGGACAGTAGGGATCTTAACAACTTCAGACAGGTCTATATGGCTGGATATCGATGGACCTGTGCTCGCTCTGGCCATGCTCAAAGCTGTTTGGGCAGAACAGCAAGCCCAGGGCCATATATCCTCATTAGTATGACACTGTAGGAGAGGGAATATGCAACTGGACAGTATAAGCGCAGGAATACCTGACTACGTGCGTGCAGCTGTGTGCTTAAACATTTTTAAAGTAGACCTTGGCAGAAATGAGCTTCTTGACCCCTGTATGAGAGCATCTGTATACACATACATATGTGTGTGTATATGCATGTATATAAATACAATATATATGTGTGTGTGTGTGTATATCTATACATATACACACCCCATATATATGAAGTATGTAAAAACATTATATACATTTGAACATACAAAAATTACTCTGCTTCAGGACAGACCTTCTAAAGGTTGGGGTTTTTTTCTTGTTTTTTTTTTCCCCCTCAGGAAAAAGCAAGCAGTGAGTAAGATATCCCTTTCACACCTCAGAGCACTGCCGAAGTGCAATTTTGCAAATGCTTTTTTTTTCTTGCGGATTTGGAGTGATGACAGCAGGTCACCTTTTCTCTCCTCCCCTGACTGTGCCCTGTGCACGAACCTTTTGGCTGATGGAAGGACTAGCAGTGGCTTGTCTCCCTGTCCAGGTCTGAGCAGCAGCTCCACCCTGGACGTGGCAATGCAGTAGACCTGGTCCTCCCGTGGGTTAATCCAAGAAATTCCCAGGACATCAGACTGAGACTTTGATTTTCAACCAACCTAATGGCACTTAGATGTCTAAGCCATGTCTACTTTTAAGTCATCGCAGAGAGTCTGACACTGTGCACTTTTGAGCATGTTGCCTTCAGTCTGCTTAGTGTTCCTGCCTCCTCCCCGGCAAGTGGAGAGAAAGTATTTCTGTCTTTCACAGAAGACTTTGTGGGGATTGAAGATCATGTGAGATGAGCGACATCCTACGCAGACAGCAACTGCTCACAGCCTCCACTGACCTGAATGGATAAAGAGCCCTGGACTGCGGGAGGAGGACAATAAAAACAAGGTTTGGTTTGCTATCAAGGACCAGGAAAGGGAGAAAAATGTGTGGCCACTCCGCACCGTGCTGGCAGTGGGAGCAGCTACGCTGGCTGGGAGAGAGGGTGCGGAGGACGCGGGGGAGGCAGGATCCCTGGGAAGTGTGTCCCTCTGCTCTGCCCGGCCCCAAAGCCTTGGAGAGGAAGACGGCGGCAGCCGAAGGCAGCAGCCTGGGATCTCTCCTTGGCCAGCTTAGGTATAAGCCCTGTTGGCATCAATCAAAAACGGGACGTAGCAGTCAAAGAACTCTCCTTTGGGAGTTTTGACATAAATCAAAGTGGCTTTACGTGGCCAAGGTTGCTGCAAGCTTACATATGCTTGAAGCATCTCTCTTTTAAATGAAAAGAGCCGTGTCTTCTTTTCTTTCTTTTTATCCTGCCATGCAGCCCTCACCTTCTCTCACTCTCCTTTCTTCTTCACACCCTTTTTTCCTTTCTTCTTCCCTCTGGGTCCCCTCCAAATGTAAAAAGTCAAAAGGATGGCAACATCAAGCGCTGGTTTTTCTCTCTGTAAGGCCTTTTCTCACAGCTCCCTTTGTGGGCACTAGCCAGAAGGTGGAGCACATCCACTGTTGTAAGGACTGGTGGGCTTCGTAATTGTTTTTTCCCCTTCTCTTCCTCCTGTAAAACAATCTATCATTTCTACTGCAGTGAATCAGTAGTTGCCAGGTAGCACAACCCTATACAAAACAGCTAATCTTGGCTGGACCGCAGCATGTAACACCGTGACTCAGGTCAAACCGTGCGGGGCCAAACACCGGCTGATCTAGATGGGAGATAAAAATCCGAAAAAGAACAGCCTTTTAACAGTTCCCAGTTCTGGGCACTGCTCTTTTTCTACTTTTTGGAGGTTTTTTCCCCTTAGAAGTGTCCATTCCACAAGTGAGCACCAGCCTGGGGACCAGCCCCCCCTGCAGCTTTCCTGCCTTCATGCCAGGGCTGCAGCTTCGTGCCGGATTTGCACCGCTGCGGCTGCCGCAGCAGCATCCGAGGGCTCAGCGTCAGGCCCCCCCTCAGCACAGAGGACCTCCCTTTCACGCCAACACTGGGCGTATGGGAAATCTTAGGACATCCATCATTTCTGTCGGATGTTTCACTTTTTGTCTCCAGCGTATTTTTCATGAGCCTGGGGAAAAACAACCAACCACAACAACCGCAAGTGCAGGCAAGCAAGCCTAAAAGTCGTGTACGCCTGAAATCTTGTCTCTTTTTTTCCAGCTAGACCAGCCTCTGCAATGAAAGATGTTGCAAATCTCGCCTTGTTCACGTGCTTGGATCATCTCGGCTACAACGTCACTCCTGTTACACCGCAGGTAGCGTCACCGCTGCAGGCTTTTTGCAGCTCCCTGCGAGCCCTGGCACCCTCCCTTGCTCCCTGTGATCTGCTGTGACACGGCTCTTGCGGAAAAACAAAACCCAGCCTTTTCCCACAGTCTGGCTGCAGAGGTTCACGGCTGCGAGGGTCTCAGCTGGCCCTCCTGGCATTGCCAGTGGCTTCCCAAAGTGGCATCTCCTCCTCAGCAATATCCCGCCTCCACCGCCGGGCCAGATCCACCTTGGGAAGTGGAGGGCTTTAAAGCAGAAGTTCATCTTTCATTTCCAGAGTTGCTTGCTGGGTTTTTTTCAATGGGTTGGAGAGTGTTGAGAGGGTGACCTTTCCAATCTGGCAGACTGATGCTTAGCATCCTCACGTGCACCCTGCAAGCGTCCATCTGCCTGTAAGGCCAAGTAGGACGAGGAGCCCCAGGTTGAACTGGCTCGGCTGGGCTAAACCTGCCCGTTCCCACCGTGTTTGATGGAGACCAGCGGGTCTATGCAAGATATAATCATCTGCCTGGTTGGTATCCTCCTTTGAAGAGATTTTGTCACCACCTGTCTTGGTGTCAGACCCATTTTCCTGGCTCGGCGGCAGAGCCCCTGGCATTCCCTCGGGACGGGTGGTTGGCGGGAGCAGCCCGGCACCCGGTGAGGATGAGGATGGCCTCGCAGCCCGGCCTTCTGCTGCAGCCGGGCTGCAGCTACAGCTCGTCCCCTCCTCTCGGGGCTTCGCTGCAAGCCAGCGTGTGCCACCAGAGATAAGATTGTAAGAGATCTGCCTCCAGCAGTTCTTCAATGGCGGTGTAGACAAGGGGGACAATTTTGCTCCCGGTTACATTGGCAAACCCCAAGAAGGTTTTTCCTAAAAGCATCGTTCCTCCCCCTCCTCTCCCTCTCCTACAGGATTCCCTCAAGGTTTCTTGCTGTTTCCCTCCTCCTTGCAGTCGCTGTGGAGGGAGGCGGATGCTTCATCCCATGTCTTACTCTGCCCGCCGCAGCCTTATCAGTGCTGGTCACGGGCTGGGACATTGAAGCATCGCTGCTTGGTGAGGCCAAAGGCGGGGAGCGCAAAGGGGTCTCGGGAATGAGGCAAAAACATCGCTACTGGCCACCCGCCAGGCTGCCAGTGCCTCTTTTTAGCACCCTCTCCCCCCCAGGCCGTGCCAGAGCAGGAGAGGCGACGTAGGGTTTCATCCTGTGCAGGGTGCTCAGCTCTGCGCGTCCGCTGCATCCCGGGAGCAGCCGGCCCTCGCCATCGTGGAGCCGTCTGGGGGCTCGGCCTCCTCGTCACGTGCGAGCCCACCGCTTTATCTCTGCACTGGGGCACAGCAGCCAGCGGGGAAAAATAACAGGCACGCCTGAAGGTAATGCATTACGACCAGCGGTCATTGCTGTGTGTATTTTCCAGGGTTCGTTTTATTCCCTGCTGCAGTCCTTCAAATTAAAAGTGGTCTAGTTATTTACATTTGAAAATTGGATGATATGCTGGACTGCTATTTCTCTATTGACTCTGTGCTGCTAATACATTTAGAAATTGTCTGCCTGCTGCAGATAGGCACTGCCTGCTTGGAAACATTTGGAATCCCTCTATCGGCGTCGCAGAGGGAGACACAGAAAATAGGGAAGGACATTTGATTGTTTGCACTTACCTTCATCCAGCAGTAATAGAAAAGCGTTTGTGTTTGATACGTCCACCTGCTGTGCACCAACAACCTTTGCTCTGCCTCCCCGAAGAAAGCAAAATCTGGCTGACGTCTCTGCCCGTTCCTTTTTTGAACTGCAGAGGCTGCAATGAGTTCATCCAACCCCGTGTGTGCCCACAGGAGGCACTTGCGGGGAAATTCGGGTGGTGCAAGCCCTGCACCAGGACCTGTGAACCAGCGGGACCTTGCGGTGCGCTCAAAGCCCAAGGCCAATGCTGGCCAGCAGCCCCAGGGGCTCGGGCTTCACGCTGTCCCCTCCGGCCGTCTCAGCTGTGCTCCACCACCGTCCACCGGAGCACACGGGCAGGTCTCACCCCGTTGAGTTTATGGGGTGGAAAGCAGAAGAGGAGCTGCTTTCCTATGGGGGTAGGTGGTGGGGAGGGAGTGGATGAGAGCTGGCAGGACTCGGCAGCCAAATTTCTGTCTTCCAGGTATGGCACGTGCCAGGGGATGGAGGGGGGGGGGGTGCAGAGCCCCCGGTGCCTTTGCAAAGATGAAGAAGAGAAGAGCCGCTGACAAAGCAGATGGGGAAGGGGGACAGGACGAGGCAACTGGAGAGAGAGCTCGGTAAAAGCTTTGGGAGAAGGGCAAGTAGCCAGAAGGCACAAACGGTAGCAAGCAACGGTCTCTGAAAGCACCGGGCTGTAGCCGAAACAAGGTCTGCAGCAGAAAGCTTTCTGCACTTGTGCGCGTCACCACTTTCAAGGCAAAGGTGTGAGACAGCATGCGGTGTGTGCTGTCACGTACTCGCTTCCACGCGAGGCTAAAATGGATCTAAGCTTTTGTTTTCCCTCTCTTTCCCCGCCTCCCCATCCTGGTTTTGCTACCTCGCAGATGACACGCTTGTCACCAGCGGGATGGCTGGGAAGGTCTTCACACCTCCAGGTGGTAGGTCCTTCCCTCTGCTCCTGCCTCCCTGGAAGAGACCTCCCCATGGTCCTCCTGGTCCTCAGGGGCTCCAGCCCCTCCGGCCACGGCTGCGGCAGCTCTGCTCTGGCTCCGCAGACCCTGCGGGCGGCTGCCTCCTCCAGGGATGTCACTGCTCCTCCAGCGGCGCAGAGGATGGAGGATGAGGAGGCTGCTGGCTTCCCTGCGGCCCCCCAAAGGCACTGCCCTGTGGTGCTGGGAAGATGGGAAAGGAGGGATGGAGTGGGGGGGAACGCTGGAGATCCCAGGGTGGAGGGGG
>JANZLQ010000061.1:14368254-14459479 GCA_026212715.1 Elanus axillaris | reverse complement strand
GGGGGGGGGGGGGGGGGGGGGGGGGCACGGGCTGGGGAACCGTCCCTCTCCCCGGCACTCACGTCTAAAGCTTGGGGCCAGTGTGGGACGGGGACGGGGACGGGATGGGGACAGGCAGCCGGGGTGGGAGAGGGAAGCGCCGAACGGTGAAGAGCAATCCTAAGTATTAGGGAACTTTTAAGGAATCCTTATATCCTGAAAAAGGGGGAGGGTAGGGACCTCATACGTACAGTACTCGCAACTTCTGATATATAAAAGCATGTGGGCGTTAACAGTCTTAAGAGCAGGTTTTGCAGTAGGAAAATAGGGAACTCCTGGGCTTGGTGTGGGTACCTGCAATTCTAAGACTTAAAGGTGCAAGTGGGCTTTCCCCTTCACGTATTGTTTTGTCTTATAAGTTTGGTTAATGTAGAAAAGGAAGGCAGCAAAAACCAGGTAGAATAAAATATATGCACAATAAGTCATTGAAAGGCTTAGCAGCTTTTGTCTGCCTGCAAGATCTTGCTGAAGGAAGGCTTTGAGCTTGCCAGTGAGGTTAATAATAAAAGAGGTGGGGGGGGAGCTGCGGCGGAATATGAAAGTAGTTAAGTTACAGTCTTGATGCCTTTATTACTTTCTGCCAAGGCTGGAAGGCCATGCCAGCTCTGCCAGGTGTTTCAGAGGAACAGCAAAAGCAGACGTTACATGGAGCCAATGTGCTTACGGCCACTTTCCTCAGAAATCAAAATTCCTGAAGAAACTTCAGCAACGGCTGAATAAAATACTGGTCTGGTGCTGCAAACCACAGGCTGTTACAATTTAGAATAAAGCTGAATGAATGCACATTGTCAAGCTTTATCTACTTTGACACAACTTATTCTGGTTCTTTTTTTTTTTTTAACTGAATGGTTAACAGGCTCAGCACAGCAACCGGCTTGTGCACGAGGGTGTACATGTGCATGCATGAATGTGCACACACACACACAGAGGAAGACCAGCGTGTTTCATGGCTCTGTCTCTGTGTGTGCATGCTTATTTGCATATATTCATGTAGCTAGCATCTATTCTACGTACCCAAAACTTTCTCAGGACCATGAATTTCTATGCTCTTATTTGTGGTTGGTAGGAAAAACCCCAGCAGTTTCATCTCTTATCACCTGCAGCTGGTTGCAGCCTTTATCTAAACATTCGCTGTGGGATGCAGTGGGGAATTATACTCGCAACTGCCATTAATCTTCTGTGCAAAAGAAGTATCTATCTCCGACATCAGTGGTAGAATAAAACCATTTGTCTGGTGAATGAGGCACAACTTAAAATTACCCTGCTGCAGAAGTAAAAATCCTCTTTTTTTTTGATTATGTGCTAGCCCTGCCATAGATCATCAATAAGGGCATCTTTAAGTGGCGCAAACTGAACAGCAGGCCTTTAGATATTGAACAGTTTTAATCTTCTTTTGGGACATACATACTACCTCTTCTGAAATTGCTCTACCCTCATGTTATGTCGTAACGCTGCCAGCGTATAAAGATACACACCTTGTAAATCTCCTTATATCTATCTATCTATCTATCTATCTATCTATGTATCTATATAACTATATATCTATATATATATATATATCTATCTTTGTAGGACCAAACCATCTTTCTACAGCTTGACAGAGGGCTAATTGAGTGGTCTACTTTAGCTTGTCCTTGCCTTAATAAAATAATGTGTTCTCAAAGAAAGACCCTCATTTGATATGGTTGTTAATGGTTTGAAAGACAGGGTACCTGCAAAACTGCACTTTGTGTTGTTGGGTCGGATCATCTTCACATTCAAGTAGAGCATGTGTGAAGGAAACAAATACGGGGATGCTGAGTGAGTTACCATCATTTTCTGATTTCCTACTATAGAAATACATTAATATAAATTTAATTTTAATACTTGTTGCAATTTTGGACATACTGATAGGTTAGGGTGAGGATGCTGTTATTCCTGGAGGCGTTCATGCAGAGAAAAAAAAAAAAACAACCTCTTCCATTCAGCAAGAAAGACAATAGAAGATTGTTGCTGGTTTTGGTTTGTTGTCGTGTGGTTTGTTCCCCCCACACACACACCTTTATGTGTGCTTGTGTGCACAGGTGTGTGTGAGAGGAAAATCTTACAAGCAGTGGGTTGCTTATGTCAGCGAATAGGGAGAACCTGCTTGGACGCAGCTAGTAAAAAAGCATGTGCCAGCTATTAAATAAATGGTGTATCCACTGTAATGCTCAGATAATAATAATGAAAAGAAGCCTTCACACCTGGTAAACAATTTCCAAGTTGGCTAGTGTGAGCTTTGGGTTGGCAAGCAGTAAGGATTTAGGCACTAGGCCGAAACAGCAGCTCTCTGTATGTGTGAAGCCCCGAGGTTCACCACTGTAGCTACAAGATTTCCTTAACTCTCATCCCTTCCTTAACCACAAGTGCTTTTTCACCAGGTTTTCGGCACTATGAGCTACTAAATATGTGCCGTAATCCTCTTCCCAAGCTGGTAAGCGGCATTATCCGCTTACGGGGATTCATGTATGGAAGTGTTACGTCTCAGCTGGTCCCAGCAGCCCCATTTTTCCTGTGCAGATTTACGGCACCTCCTCACGAGCTGATACGCCTGCTCTGAGCTGAAACAAATTCCTACTGAAATCTTTTGAGTGGAGCCTGTGTCAAGAAGGGGAAGATTTATTTGGTTTCAGCCTGACTGTGCCCATGTGGGCAGCCGAAATGGGTCATAGCCAGCGAAATACCCCCCCAAAGCCCCCGCCCCAGGCCCTTGGTGTGCTGCGAACCCACCGGCGCCGGGCAGCTCCCGCTCCACCTTCGGTAAATCCCATCCACGCAATGGTGGTCATACCGCAGCCCCTGCTCAAACCGGGTAGTTGTTGGCAATTTCAGGGGACCCTGATGAAAAAGCGACAACGGCTGCAACGTCACTGGGAGCGTCCGAGCTGCCACCGGGAGAGAAGCGCAAGCGACTTTTTTTTGCTGGTCGCATGTAGACGTCCTACAGCGCTGAGCCGTCCTGCGTCAGCGACCTGTGCCCACCAAATGGGGATGGGGATGCTCTGCACCGGCACAGCCGTGGAGTGAACTACGCACGCTGGCAGCTGCAGACCTCTTCCGTGTCTCGCACGTCATTCCTCTTCCCTCTTTTTTCCCCAAGTTAGCTCAAAAATGCTTTTTGGTTGTTTTTTCTTCTTCCCCCAAGTTAGCTGAAAAATGTTTTCTTGCCTGTTTTTTTTTTTTGTTTCCCCCCCCCAAGTTAGCTGAAAAATATTTTGGTTGCTTTTTTTTTTTTTTTTTTTTTCTTTTTTCCCCCCACGTTAGCTGTCCTCCCTCTCCGATCTCTCCGGCCCCATCGCTGCAGCAGAAAAGGCGTCGCTGCCCACGCAGCCCCAGGCTCCTAAATCCTACCGGCCAGCCTTGGGGAAGTTTGAGGGACCCCCCCACGCCCCGGTGCTGCTGAACTGGCTAGCAGGGCCTCAGTTTTTCCATCTCTCTATGGAGAAGGTAGAGGGAAGACTGTGAAGTCTGTGGGTGAAAGGCAGCACGCTAACCATAGCAGCCAAAATTAGAGAGAACTCGTCCTCCTCTTTGCCCGGGAGCAAAGGAAACACATTGAGCAGTTAATAGCCTTGTCCTTAAGATAAGGAGGGTGTTCAGCCTGAACATACGTAAGGAAAACATTCTTAAAAGCTGGTCAGAAATACCAGATTTTACTGATGGGGAGTTAGGAGTCATAAATAACTGGGGTGTGGGAGAGGGGAAACTTATGAAGCTGGCCGGCAGGCGGGTATACACCGCCTTTAAGGGTTGCTGTACTCAGGGTAGCAGCTCTTCACGTATGTCGTGCCAACCCGTTAGCACCGATCGGTGACGGATGGCCCATAACGTGTCGCCTGCAGGACCAGGGTTTGGATTTGCCTGTCGCAGCCCTAAATTCCTGGAGGCGAGTCGGGGCACGTATATGCGGGTTTTGTCTCCCCTGCCCCTTCCAGCACGTCGAAGGGATGAGCCAGCGTGCAACCGCTCCTCCGCCTCGCTCGCGTGCCCTTTTGTGACAGCCCGGTTCGTTTAGGTATTGAATAAGACCATCCACAAGCCCCATCCTCCCGGCTCATGGCCAGGCTTCAAACCCAACAGCATCTCCTCCTGTGCCACCACACCAGCGCCAGCGATAGGGAGAAACCGATCCTCCCTCTTGCTCAAATGAATCGAACAGGAGTCATCCCGTCACCGGCAGCTGCTGTGCTTTGTGGACTGGGTCATCTTCAGGGAATTCAGCACAGCAAGGCACGCAGATTCACTCAGGTAGGAGTAACTCAAGTCTGGGAGAGTAGATGTGGGATGCGTATTTATTTCCTCAGGTGAACAAAATGAGGAAATTCCCACCTCCTCCCTCCCCGTGTTATCAAACTCATAGACAAACATACGCTGGTTTTACATACGCTGGTTTTGCCTTTTTATTTTACTATTTTTCAATATAGTATTTCTACCACCAAAAGGTAGCTAAAAGACAGCACCGTGACGCAACTGAGTGGAATCTGGGTATCCAAACCGGCACATGCTTCCCAGATGCGAGATGGGACGAGTGTGATCAGCCCCTCCGATGGGAACACGCACTTCCCAAAGCCCAGAGGAGAGGGGTTTGCTCGCATTACGCCTGGTGGCAAGGAGACCATCAAGCGCTGGGCTGATCAGCAAAGATCCATCTGATGCGAGGTTCCCTTCTGCCACGAGGCAGAACGCCTGGGGCCGGCAATCTCTGAAATGCTCGGGGAAGCAAAAAAACCTGGGAGGTTCACAACTTCACCAAACCAGGGCGAGCCCCTTTTCCTCCTCCAGGCAAATCCCGAGCACTGCCGCCGGCACCGAGACGTCGCTAGCAAGGGGGTTTGGCAGTACGGGGTGCTGGGTGGGCACCCAAGGCCAGGATGGCCGGCGAGGAGATGGAATGGGTGTCTGCTGAACCTCAACAGAGAATACTGCACCTGTTATAACATAACTGCGTGCTTTATTGATATACACAGTAAAGCAGTATATAATACAATAGTAAGGCATATATTTGGTGAAATTTGGTATGTCGTGAAAAAATGCAGTAAAACAGAGGTTTATAAAAATAATTAGTAAATGTTACAGTGTTGGTGTTAAAACACAATATATTATGATATCCAAGGAATAAACCAGTACTGAGTAACAATGAAATAACATGCCATATGGTATTTATGTATCCAACTACACTGATTATGTTTTACAGTTTAATACTTTGTCATTATAAGGAATATGAAATAATTCCCAAATTACGCTTAAAAAAGCAGTGATAAAGCTTTCAACTTCTTAAATACTTTTTGACAGACTCACTCCAAAACTAAGATCTAGAAAGTAAAACAAGCAAAACAAAACCCTGATTAAAACAACCGTGCAATACATTTTTCCTCAATTTTTTTTTCTGAAGAGAAAGTTTAACGTATAAGGGGGGGGGAGGGGGAAGAAGAAACCCATCTCTTCCTCAGATCTCAGTTTAACCCTTCCGATAAAAAAAAGACCATGAGAAATACCAAGGGTCCCTATTGTAATAAAGTGTTAAAAAAGCTCTTTATTAGGAAAGCAGAGGTTTGGGGGCGTTGTACTTATTTTTTGTAAATGATTATCGTTGTTGATATTATTTAAACGATGAGACCTGGTCACACAATGGACACGTGGTGATGATGTAACATTATCTGTATGTAATTGTCAGGAACACCACAAAACCAAAGTGAGGTAGAAATAGCATGACTAGCCATGTTCAATGTTAACTAGCATTCAAAATAAAATCTTTCCCAAGTTTAATTACACTTCATACAAGAAGAGGTAACAGATTTTTTACTCTTGCAATATAAAGTCAGACGGTGTGTTTCTACGTATTCTACGGTAAAATTAAAAGCTGGTTAAGAAAACGAAGTGGTAAAGCTTTTGCTGACAGCACCCCATACCCAAACCTACCTCTCACAAGCTGCAGTCGAGCTGGCTAATCTGTTTCGCTATCCGTTCCTCTCTTTCTCACGTTATTGTTAATTGTGTGGGATTACTTGTAGAGAGAAAAGGGGAAGGAGAAAGGACCAGGGCCTTTGTTTTGGTGATAAATACCTCATGGAGCAGTGTGGCTACCTTCACCTGATCACCAGACACGTGCAAGAACAGCAGTAACTCTTCTACAGCCTTTCCCAAAGGTTGCTGGCAGCGTTACAGCTCCTTGGGACTGGCTGCTGTAGCAGGCTGAGACACGGATTCTGGAAAGCTCTGGTTTTATTTTCCAGAGGATCGAGGAGCTTCACGCTCCTTAACAGCACCGGGAGCTGGACGAGCGGAGATGCTCTGTGAGTAACCTACTTGTAACACCTACTTGTGCTGTGGGTCAGAAGAGAACTTCTCCCTTTCTTCTCTCCTCTGCAGCAAAGGTGACGTGAGTGGTGGCAGCGGGTCGGGGAGGGCTGTGCCCAGCTCCCGCTGAAGCGCTAGCTGCTGGCTGCAGCCAGCGGGGTACCGGACACCAAGGTCCAAAGGTTTAATCCCGTAAGGCAATTTCTACGTTCCTTCACTAATAGCATTTAGTCAGCAGATGAAACGCTGGCACATAGGATGGTCATTAAATTCTTTCCTTCTTTCTTCTGGGGTTTTTCCTTTTTTTCTTCTTTTTTTTCATTAATTTTTTGCAGGCTCTGTCAGGTAGTGTGCTCTTTCATTTAATTATTGCAAACTAGCTGTGTGATTCATGTAATTCTTAATTTTATTGGGAAGAGGTGAAATAACTACCTTTTCTGGAAGTGCAGGAGATTTTTTTTTCTTTTTTTAAGCCAGCCCCAGACAGAAAAAACCAATGAGAAATGTAAGTTGGTTGTTTTGATGTCGCTGCAGGAAATACCTTTTTCTTTTTTCTTCTTTTTGATAGGCAAGGAAAAGAACACAAGACATGAATCTCTCTGATGCAGTTACAGAGCTGAAATGATACTAAACAAATGCACTGCCTCAGTATTTTTTTTTGTGTTTTTTTTAAGGGGGTTTCTATAAACAATTATTTTTATAAAGCACACTTTAGTTTACAATCTTTCATTATAACTGTTATAAATTTTTTTAAACAACCCAAAATGCGTTCCATATAAAGAAATGGCAAGTTATTTAGCTATCAAGATTTTACATGTAGTTTTCTTATAATTTTTGTACAATTGCATAGACGTGTAAAACCTGCCATTGTTAACAAAACAGTAACAGACTTAGGAAACTACTGAAATCTACAGTATAGTACCACTACCCTTCACAAAAATATAGATTTGTTTTCTTGTAAACTCTTACAGTCTAATCCTCTTTGTAGTATGAATATTATAAAAACCATGCGGGACGCCTGAAGTTGTAAAACACATCTTGCTATTCTAACACCTTGTCGTCGGTCATCACTGTCACTAAGGTTTCCATCGCTCTTCCCAAGTCGCCTGCCATGTGGAAAAGGCTCCCTACATTGTGGCCTGAAAAAGAAAGTCGAAGAGCAAATTAAACAAAGAAAACATGGCAGCAGGTTGGTAGGAACATTTTACAGAAACGGCCAAGCAAAGATACATCATTCCGCATGTACTGCTCGCAGCTGTCCCCAGTGGAGTACACTGGAGAGTACTCTTTCCAAAACTCTTCTAGATGAGTCTAATTCGTTGTCGTTAGCAAAAGTTGCTGGTTTTGCAGAACACTTAACAGCAATACCGGCTTGAATGGCTACGGTAAACTATGCTGACAATAAGCCAGCACATTCGTGTTCCAAAAACGCCCCTGTAGCGATGAAGCTGTATCATTATGCATGTTCACCAAAAGCAACGATTAAATCCATTGACATCACAGAAAAGTTTCCAACTGGTGCTGCAAGTGTTTGACCATTCAATGTTCTATCAAGGAGAAAAACAGAAACAAACAGATCAGCAGTAATTAGCTAAAGCATTAAACCCAAGAGCTCCCAGCAGGATACCTGCACAGATAGCTAAAATCAAACCCAAAGTAAACGGCTGCAGTTTATTCAATCATTTTTAAAATATCCTTTGCTTTTCAGACAGCAGTCCAGCAGAAACAAAGATGCCACAATCATCAAGTGACTACTACACAGTGGTTCGCTTGCGCATTTCTCCTCACCCGTAACCGCTGTAAAGTCCTACGATGGTATAACCAGAACACGTGGTCCTCCTACACAGAAGTGATAAATAAACAGAGTACAATTCTGGAGATGAAACCTGTAATTTCTTCTCACACTCATTTTACCACCGCTGCAAATGGAAAGGAAAGGTAGCAACGCTGATCAGCAGTAAGAAATGGTCTCAACACAATTAGAGACTAAACAGACTTGAAGGGAGGGACTTGAAATTGCAAAAAGTTGCCAGTTTAGGCACTTGGCATACCCTGCCTGGTCTCCAGCTGCTGTTCAGAAGAGCGTGGGTCTCCCTCAAGTCCTGTGTCAGAACTGCAGCCTTCTACAACTGTATCAAATACCCTCTGCCATCGCAAATGACAGAGGCATCATGGTTTAAACAACTGAATCCAATCTGGAGTCTCCCTCCTGAAAAAACATGACTGAAGAGAGGGAATATGACTGAGATCTAGGCACCCTACAAGATGAGCATCCAAAGCAAGGACTAGTGTCCAAGACGTCTTTCAAGGACAAGGAGGACTGAACAGACAGAAGGTCTGAAAACAAGCAGAAGGAAATTATACTCCACACAGCACATAACTGTATTACTGAACTCATCGCCACAGGCTGATGTTGAGGCCAAACACATAAATGAGTTAAAAAAGGAGTTAGAATATAATCACTGAAGAAAGATTTATTTAGATGCAAAGAAGTGCATGTGACCTACAACTCAAGAAGTCCCCAAGCTGCTGAGTGCCAGCAACTGAAAGTAGGTAACAGGGGAAGCTCTACTCCATAAAACTGTGTGTTGCTACGGCCTGAGGGGTTTGATTTACTCCCCGAGAGTACTTGTGATAGACTATCTGTCTAGAAAACACGGGGGGTGCAATGCCCTCTGCCCACAGCCTTGCTTCCCAGGAATGTTTTGCGTTAGCCTGGGTGACAAGTGCTTGCCATGGTCCTTGAGGAAGGACCTCCCAAATGAAGAAATACATGACCAGGGTACCCAGGATACACCTTCCATGCAGTCCCTACCTGCAATGTGCTGGACCCCAACTGTTACCATTGCCCACCTACACGGTGGGTGTCCCTCCTGACACCATGGTCTTCTCTAACAACAGGAATGAACCTTCCCTGTGGGGCAAATCAAACTCACCATCCTCTTCCGAATGTTCACATACTGTGGTAGTCATGCGCTGTTGACATTTCTACAGTACATAGGAGCTTGGAGTGACGTTAGTTAATATTCATCTGCATTTATGGAACAGAAAAAAATGACCTGAGAAATATCCAGAGGAGTTTGTTTCCTCTGGGGAACTACTACCACCTTTTACATTCAAATACTAGTTTTCTAAAGGTGGTATTTATTTTTTTTAATGTAGCATTCATTACACAAACCTAGGCCATATGCAAATGATATCTACTCAAAAAGCTTTGACAGTCAGCTCTGCTGTGTGTGGCACAGTTTGCGAGACATCGATACAAAAAAATACTTGGTTCTAATCTGGTGATTTTGCTAATTGCACGAATGCACAGAGAAACAGATGCATCGATCAGCAATTTCATCCATAGATCACTGATGTATAGCCATCCTATCCACCCTAAGCAAAAACTTTTATTTGCTCATCAGCACATCAAGTAACAGCGCATGAAAAATTCCTGCCAAGTTTTCGTCAAAACATAGTTTACTTTAAAGCAAACGTATGCTACTACATTTATGTTAGATGTAAGGTATAATCTCTCTTACTGGCACCATGCAGGCTGAGATCAATCCAGCAAATTACACCATGGCAAGTGAAAATTTGATGAAGCCATATGAAAGCAAGAACATATTTTAGATGGGAGATGCTTACGTAAACAGAAAGGTAACTGCCACTGGTTTGCTCTACTTACCTGAGACTCTGACATGGCTCAGGTACATCTGTAGCATGTGCTGTCAAGGTTTTATCGGAATAACCCTGGTATCACTGGAGTGACCTGCAGCATCCCCATGAACATCCTGACCCTGCAAACTACTTTCAAGGAATCGCTAGGCTTTAAAAATTCTTCTTCTTCCTCACCTGCAGCAACCTACAGACACGAGACAGGGCGGTGGCGAGTCGTAACTGGCTAGGCAGCCATGAGGGGCACTGCTGCCTGTGGGATCACGGTGTCTCATTCAGATTCATTGCGATCTGTTGTTTCTAGAAACAATGATGGGACTGCAGGGCTCTTCAGGGACTCCAACACTGCTCATTCCCAGCTCGGGGAGAGTGATCACCCTTCCACGGACTTTGAGCAACCCAAACCGCTAAACCCATCTTCAGAAAAAATCAGTATTTGTTAATACTATTTTGTTCTGTCAGATACAGGTAACAAAGGTAACAACGGTAACAAAGGCAAGCTGGTTTTACGGAAAGGGGCTAGGTCTAGAAAGAATAACTTCAAACAAGAATGTATAATAAAAAAGCCTTCCAGAAGTATGCCACAGTAGGTACAAACTGCTAAACTGTTTAGGCAACTAAACATGGGCCAAAACGACCTTATGCATCCAGGGATCCCTAGGTATTCTTTTAATACATAAAAAATTACAGGAATGTTTGCTAGTCTTTTTTTCTTTTCTCTGTTAATTGCTGCCTTATTTTTGAAATAACCATGCTTTGAATCTGATCTCCCTCCACAAAAGCTGCACAGAGGCATGCTGAGGTGATAAAGGAGATACGAGTCCCTCTCGCCTGCATCATCCACGCTACCTCTCTAGCACAGGTCTTAAATTTCCTCGGCAGAAAAACAGAACAATCATGTGTCTCCTCCTGAGCCACCTGAGTTTACAGCTCAGAGCATGACCATAAACCACTGCTGATTGCAGTTTATGTTAACAGCTGGACTGCAAAGTGCAACAGCTTGGGGACTGCAGTCTCTGGGACAGTCACGGGATGGGAGGACGGGCCAGAAGAGTGGGCAATATAGTTGTGCTCCTGCCACTCAACTGGAGAACATTCAGCTGGGCATCACTGCACGGCCAGCACGCTTTTTTGCCTCTCGTACATGCGAGTAACAGCTAGGTCAATCAAGACTGCAGATAGTTGAGAACAACGTACGCACTAATTTCCTGGTACTGTATGTGCAATGAACGCACCCTCTTCTACAATGCCTGTTACCTAAATAAGAGCTCAAATTCACTGGTTCTATATAGCTCTGCTTCTTCTGCCGAATACTTGCTTACTTGCCCTCTCTAAGACTGAAACGTAGGACATCAATGTTTTTAATTAAGAAGCAAGTGAGAAAAATACTGTCCCAAAAGCAGTTATATTAATCCTAGCTTTACACTCATTATGATTCATAGTTTTAAAGTAACGCCACCAAAGAAGGCATCAATTCCATTCTTCCCTTTTTTTTTAAAACTTTGAAGCTGAAAATATTTTCTCCACGCTTGAGGCACTGAAAGGTTGAAAGGTGCTACCATTTAACAAAAAAAAAAACTAGCGCACACTTTGAAATGCAGCAGTAAAGCTCAAAATGGACATGGACAGTATTAATTTAGACTTATAAAATGGAGCGAATATTAACACAGGTGCATTTGCTTTGAAAGCAGAAGACACCTACTTCTGCAGACACTAACTACATCACTTCTGGTCACATAGAGAGTGATGCGTTTCACATTTGCTGAATTTGCTGTAGAGGCCCTACTGGAATTTGGGTCCTTGGGTGAGGGCGCAGTAACTGAATACCTACCTACCTTCTACTACAGCTTGTCAAAGAAATAAACGTGGAGCATTCAGACTTGAAAGAGTGCATAGAAAGTAAATTAAGAAACCCCAACACAATGTAGTGCCTTTTTTTAGCAGGACAGATTTCTAACCCTTCCCTGACAAAAGAAAAATCCTTCCTGTTGGTGGCCTAGGTTTTGATACCCTTATTCATATTGAGTAATGCCACGAAATCCACAGGATTACACACAAAGACAACACCTAATGTGAGTAATGGGATCAAAACCTGGCCCGGTGGGTTTAAAACCGCATGATCTGCCTTTGCACAAATGGATTCACACATAAAGCAAAAGCTGTTCTTTACCTAAGCTCATACACTGCACTTCATAAGCAGGTGGAGAACTGCATTCTATATTCAGCTCTGCAATTTACCAAGCCCCTTCTGGAACCCTCAGCAAGCACAAACACAACTGGGAAGTGGTGAATGTTTCATTGAAGTCAACTTTTTTAGGGTTAAGCTGCTGGAATCTGATCAGGTAGGACAAGCTCATTTTCCTAATTTTTTTCTTTTTATTAACTGTATCAAATTTGCCCTCAGCAGCAGGAGCTTCTTCTGAATAAGATGCATAAATATGAATGAGGATAGCGGAAATAACAACCTGTTTTGCTGAACTGGAGAACAATTCTCAGACTGTTTGAGCTGAGAACATGCAGGGCTGAATATGAAAAAATGTCCATGAACTTTCTGAACTGGTGCAGTCTGTTGATGGCATCCCAAGCACCCTTTTTTGATCCATATGAGAGGAACTGCCATTTGAGGACAGACTTAACCTGCACTGATGATCTTACACCTCAAAGTAGCTGGACCTGTGCCAGCTCCTACCGTCAATGCAGAGAAGCACTGTGTTTCAAAGCACTGCATTAAAACAATTCCTGGCTTACCCAGGGTACCCTGACAGTGACTGGGGGTTCACAAAAGCTCTGCTAAAATCCCCAGCACAGTGCGATTACATGAGCCCCCCTCTCCGCACCAGCAGAAGTTTGCAAACCGAGTTACCCTTCAATTTCTGCCTCATCCACACCAAACATCTTCTGTGCGTGAAAGGTCATTTCACAGCTACTTGTAATTGTACTCAGGCAGCCTCTGAATATTTTATCTTTAATAATAATTTTCACTAGGAATTAATCTTTCAAAGATATCTGGTCGGTGAGTGAAGAGCAGCTACACAGAGGAAAAATCAAGGCTCTCTGGAAATACTTTCAAAGGTGCTATGACAACACAGCGCAAAACATTTTCCTCCATCAAAAGGCAGCGACGTACAAATTCTAAAATCTACTTTGCATCAAACCAACCATGTCTGAAGTGCACAGTGAAAACCATCGCCCATTTGCATTGCTGAATACAACGCTGTGGAGCTGGTGAATGTTAGTAGCATTCTTCATTCTGCAATAGTATATCAGGAAATGAAAACACCTGAATCTCTTATACCTCTCAACTCTCACTGTTCTAAAGAAAAAGAAAAAAACCTATAAAATAACTGGAGATGATGGTTGGTTTATTGGCACATATAGGTAAATACAATTGCGAGTATGTAAGCAGAACAGCAAGAGACATGGGTCTCCCTGTTGTGCTTACACACAAGAGCAACAGAACATAAGTCAATAACTGCAGCGTATTTGCGGACCCCATTTATCATACAGAGGCTTAATTTCCATGTTTTATTTTCTCCTCCCCATTCCTGAGTTTTCACCTCTGGGAGGATGTAAGAAAATGCAAATCCCTGAGCTGCCACTGTCTCCACTGAAAGTTGAGAGGTACGCTACCGTTAGAGCACACATGGGGAATGCACTCAGCAAAATCAAACAAAACCCAAAGCAAAATAAAACCACCCCTGCCCTTCACCAAACCCAAGCAAACCCGTGCTGCCGTCACACGCATGCTGGGCACAGAAAGCAAGCTGTGACAAACAGAAGCCATGGCAGTGAGCCTGCATCTCACTAACCTCTCTCACTGGCTTTCCAGGGGCATTTCTTCCTTTAGGAACAGAGAGAGGAAGTGGAAGAAATATCAGAAAAGAAAGGAAAAAAAACCACACGTGAATACATATTTTATACTGTAAGAGACACTTCAATTTCCATTTAGGAGATTAATATAAAGTAACCACACTTCTGCTTTAAACGAAGACTAAAAGTGCACTGAAATCCACTGACGATTCTGAGTAAATGTATTCAAGAACAGTTCTGTAATCTGCGGCTTGGTTTTAACCTAGCAAAAACACTGGAGAAAACTACTAAAACCAACTTACAGGCCTTTCAGTTGAGGATAAAGATGGCAGAGAAGATCTGGATTCACCTTCTGAGCATCCAAATTTCCTCAATTTGAGTATTTCTACTAATCAGTATTAGTGGTAAAATCATGTTTCCCCAGCGTCAAATTAATTCATCCAGCTGCTTTACATTTTATTATGGCCTACATACATATATAGAGGTATACATTCATACATACGCCTATGTGTACAGACACACACACATACATTTTACACATGTAAAAGAGCTGTAGACTGGAATATAACATGCTCACATTCAAGATAAGTATATTCCAAAAGATGTTTCCAACAAGCTGATCTGCAAGCATGATAATACTGAGGGGGCAGAGGGAGAAAAAAAAAAATCAAGTAAAAGGGGAAAAAAGGGAAAGTATCTCATAACTTTCAAGTTGTAATGCCCAAATGGAGGAGTCATTAATGGGCTTAGCTGAAAAGATGTTCCTGACGAGCCTTCATGGAAGCCCTACCGACCTAGCTGATCATACCGACCCTTCTCAAACACTTATCATAGCGTATTTATTTTTAAAAACCAGAAAGCCAGGTGTCAATCAACAGCAGAAACACCCCCTCACCCCCCTTCCCATCGCACAACCAGTGATGATAAGATGCGTGCCGTCTCCAGAAGCAGCGTCCGGTCACACTAGTAGCAGTCACACTAACTGCCAGACTTGCAGTCTTAGGTGAGAAAGTCACTGCGGTAGATGCTGCTCAAGAAAGAGGAAGATCTTTGCCCCAGAGCTGTTGTAAATGATGCAATTGTAAACAACGTATGGGACAATGGAGAGAGAGACAGGTATATATGGGAGAACACACCGGTCAGCATAACTGTAACCTAATTACTGTCGAGTTTTTTCTAGGTATGGCAGCCTGCAGGGGGAGGAAAGGAAAACAATAAATAGCTTTGCAGGTATTTTATGAGGAGCAGAACAAGGGTCAGCAACAGAGCAAAGCTGAGCAGAGGTGGTAAAGGAGAGGAGGAGAGGGCTGAAGAAGTGAACGGCATCACTAACCACCACAGGTCAGAGCCACCGCTCGACTGCAGACTCCAGGCAGTGGGAACTGCTGGGGCAACCTCTGAAGGGCCTGGACAGCAAAGGTTACGATTTACACAACAGGGGAAGTTTTACTCCCTTCCCTCTCCCCAACAGCATACTTACTATTAGAAATGACAATAGGTTTGAAGTCATGCTCTGCATGTGGGTTTTTATTCTGCTCCTAAGGGGAGCCTCTGCTCAGGTGATGTCTTATAGCACACGTGCTGGTGGTGTGCAGAGGCACCAGAGTGAGCCTGATGTCCAGGAGAGGTGGCCCTTCACTTCCACGGACATCACCTGGCAGGCCTGCCTAACTCACTAGGACTTAACGCGAGCGCCTACGCAGCCTGCAACCTCCTCTGGCCCTGAATTCCCTGAAAAATGCCTCCCAGGAGGGAAGATGAGAACCTCTCACCAATATAAATCATGTAACAGAAAATCCTTGAAAATGAAGATATGAAATCCATTGCATGCTTCAGTCTTCTTCTGAGGAAGAGCCCCGAGGTTTAAGTGAGTAAGTGGTCTACTTAAGGCTTCCAGAAACTGCAGTCTGGTACGGCTGGG
This sequence comes from Elanus axillaris, assembly GCA_026212715.1. Classification (NCBI taxonomy): domain Eukaryota; kingdom Metazoa; phylum Chordata; class Aves; order Accipitriformes; family Accipitridae; genus Elanus; species Elanus axillaris. The sequence continues at coordinate 14,443,728 of JANZLQ010000061.1, read as the reverse complement.
TGTGCAAGACTCCTGGGGTGTGAATGAGATCCAGCAGAACGGTTTAGCTTGGGTCAAGAGGACAGAAAGAAGTCTCTACTTGCAAAATACTGGATCCTTTTGGAGGTCTTAAGAATTGCCTACCTTTCTGTACAAGCACCTGAAATTGCAGCTATACAATGTCTAATTTAAATATCTACATGAGACGATTGGATTCTGCTTGAAAATGAACATATTTGAAAGTAACTGGGATAGCTCTGCACCACACAAAACAGCCGGTGAGGAAAGTCTGTGGTGAGTAATCAGCCCTAGAATTTGTTACATGCAACAAAGAATAGCACTACTACAGTAACAGCTAATTTCTTTTGGAAGAAGATTAAAAAGGGTTTAATGGATTTTACTTTATTTTCTTCTTTGCATATGAATGAATGTGTGCCTCTAAGTTTTAAGGCGAGGACTATGGTTTGGCATAAATTGCAGGGGATGAAGGTTGTCCGTGTTGCCGTAGTTCTGAAAAATCTGTATTCTATAAGGCATCAAAATACTGATACATGATCCATGGGTGCCTAACTATCTATTACTCCTGCTCAAATCAAGATTTCATGCCCTTACAAAATAGAAGAGTCTTCCTTTTCCTTTTTGGAAGTCTACATGACATTGTATCGCAGGCGAAGGTACACAGAGAGTGAACAAATCAAACCGGAAAGCAGAGACACTAATAAAAGCTTCATGCATCTATGCAGATTCAGATCAAAGCAGAGAGCACAAAGCATCTACTGCACTGCCCCTCTCACTGAACTCAGGAGACGGACAGGCTGCAGAGGGGAGAGATCTGGATCTGCAAACAGCTTTTTTTTTGTAAAAAAGATGTTCCTTGAAGTTTTTGTTAAATTCATTAACGTATTCTCTGTTTACATCGGGACTGAGCATTATAAATCATGAAAGATCTAGTCCTTGCCATTACTATCCCAGCAGAAACCTGCAGAGAAGCTCAGACACTTCAGTACTCTTGTGCACAGGGCAGTGATACGGGATCTCACTCATCTGGGCTCACTGATGTGGGATGGAGGACCGTAGCACAGAGAAGGCGATACAGTGCAGAAGAGGCCAGGGTAGCTCAACTGGAAAAGTATGTCCAGAATACCCTACAGTATAGTAACTCCAGGGTACTCTTCCACTGATTCAGTAAAGCGTAAAAAGAAAAGTCTGCATCACAAGATGTTTTTCTGTCAGAGTAAGAGAAACTGCATTATTTGCAGTGCTGAAAGTTTCTAGTTCCACTTGGGACATTAGTCCCATTTGTGACAGAGCCTGGCTGATGCCGAGTGACAGGAGAGAATGCCTGATGTGGTATAGTGACCGAGATAAAAATAAACCAAAACTTGTAAAAGATGGTGCTATTCTTAGTGCCATTTATTTATTGCTGTGGGGTCTTGTAATTTCACTGCACAGGACAACATCTGTATTAAGCAATATTATGTTAAATAATAACAGTGAGTACCTATCCCTCTCCAAATGTTTTCACGTGATGTCACGGCCTCTTGGCTCTTTTAAGCCATCACTGTCTCATTTCTAACCACTTCTTGGCTCCCACTTCCTCATTATCCTCATTATAAGGGCTCTGCATTGAAAGCCTGGGAAGTTCTCTCACCAACTTCAGTCAGCTCAGGAACTTCTGCCCCTAAATTCCTCTCTGAGCTTCATTCACAGAAAGCATTTGCCACAAAACCGTAACTGCAAAACATAGCCTGGCCCACCGCGAGATCCACCTGAAGCGGTGCAACTTGTCTGTCCTCAGTGCTGCAGAAGACATGAATTTGGCTTTAAAAATACTGGCCTGCCAATCTTACTTTCTAACTGTGAACCAAGTCCCCGGAGATTTAGTAGCTTGGGCACAAATACAGCGTGAAAATGTTTTCCTCTGTGGCCCATTATCAAGCAGGGTCAAATAAACCACTGAGGTGGTATTTAATGGCAGATTTCCACTAAACGTCAGACCTCTGGCTTTGACATCTGTTTTGAGTTAGCACAGCAGCTGTTTGAAGCAGCTGCAGCAGTTGTGAATTTGCTGCGAGCAGAAGAGTAAAAGAGGAATGGATGGGAAACCTTGCAGATTAAAAGGAAAGAAAAATTCCTTAAGGACAGCAATCATCAGGTATTCAGCAGAATTTCCCTCTCCAGAAATGAAACAGCTTTCAGCACCAACAGTCAGCTGTGCAAGGAGCATGGAGGTCCTCTGCTCCTTAGGAAATGCCACCAACTGCCAAAAGGTTAAACTGAAGAAACAAAAAAAACCCTATAAAAGGTATACAGTAACACCAGTTACTGCGTCTCTCTGCTTATGAAGGTCTATGATGTGATTTGTTTAACATATGGTTCTCTAAAATACATTCAAAATCATTCTATGAAGCCTTGATGCTCTTTTAAACACAACTCTATGCAGCAAAAGCTTGGAAAATACCATAATCAAAATGAATCCATCTCCAGGTGAGGGACAATTAATTACTATTACATTTTACTGCCTTGTTTAGAAAGTCCAAAATAAGAACTATTACTTCCTTTAGAAAACTACTTCCTAACCTGAGCAAATCTTACCCTTCAGATGCTTTTGATGATATTCAGACTTAACATTTTGTTCTTAATTTGTACCCTGTGATGTACAACTATACAGCTGTGCGCCCAAGCACAGAAATTCAGTCCTTTTCTCTCTCCACTGCTTCTCTCTTCACCTCTGAACTCTTCTCATGAACCAAAGCCTTCAGAATCCAGTTCACTCTTGTTACATTGTTCTGCACTCCTCTAAATTGTCATTATTCCAGTGGCAATGGGATACCCAGAATTATGTCCCCAATTCAAAATGCTTATTACTTCTGATTTTGTGACATGCTGGAGCTGGACATCTGGCTTGAAATTTAACATGCTTATTCTCACAGGCCACAAAGGAAACCCATATTTAATGTCCTGCCAGTAACTTCCCAGGCCTTTTAATACATCCCTAGATTTTCCTCTACTGATTCCATGTATAAATTTCAGGTTATTTGTATGGATGTTTGTCCCTTCCTGGATTTCATTTTGTTATCCTCACTTTCAGTCTAGGTAGGTTCTGATGACTGCCCTGTGTCCTTTGCAGCAATTCTGGAATTGTACTGTCTATGAATATCATAGCAGACTTTTCCTTCTACAGCATTAGTATAAAAATAAACAAAGCTACTTCTAATACTAGTCAATCTTGGGCATTTAATCCATCTTCCTTCTAGTTTTAACTCCTGAAGATAGTATGCATCACATGTGGTGCCACTTTACCCAACCAGTTTGAAATCACCTTTCAAATAGTATTTCATAAGCTCCTGTATCACAACGTAATTCTGAATGCCAGACTGGGATGACCGAGTTTCTTGTATCTGAGAATTTTTTAATGCTAGTTAATAAGAATCAATACAAGAAAATGTATTCTTTATGGATCTGCGCTCATCGCGAGTTTTTGCTTCTTGTTCTTTTTCCTGATTTCCTAAATATCTACAAATAGCTTGAGATTCAATACAACCTGTAATGCAACAAAATAAAATATTACTTACACCATGTCTGAATCCTTACACTATGCCATCTTCTCAGGCTGCTTTGCCAAACTGCTTTCACTCTTTTGCAATTACTCTTTGATCTTTTATTACAGCCTGGAAACCTGAGATACAGATTTGCACCTCTCAACAGCAACAAGGCCCTGATTCAGTGACAGACCACAGCATCCTTCATTGCACAGCAAAGGTCTACACAAGGCTGCGGCAAATTAGCTGTGGATGTAAGCTTTGTTTATGTGGGTACCAGCTGAATATCATTTAATCGTTAAAATGGGAATAGAAGAAAACTCCAATAACTGAAGTTTGCATGAGATCTCAGCAAAATTGATGATGTCAGTAGACTTCTATACCAATCAGTGAATGGAAATCCATTTGCACTTGTTGTAGGACAAACTGCTTCTCACTGAGGGCGTGACTGCTGCTATACTCCAACCAAAAGCAATTATATAAACCTGGCATTCTTCTAAATGCATCAAAAGATACCTGAAGAACAGAGAAACTTAATCCAGGTCCTAATCTCTTTAGCCAAAACCTGGTACAGTTCTCCAAAAAGTGGATGACTTTTTCTCCCAGCTGGACTAATCTTTTTGCGCAGCCAGAAAGGAAGAGGCAGATTCTGGCTCAGACCGACAGTGCTCTGGTCAGGCACAGAAGGTAAGTCCTGTGGGAAGCCTGATGGTGCCTGATGGCCTGTGCCTGCTCCTGGCTGCTGCACCAGAAGCTCCTCTCACGGATGTGCCTCCACCTCACCCGCAGCCCTCCATGCAGCTGTAGAGTATTTTTGTCCTCTATGGCTGCTAGTCAGGCAGGAAAGTATGAAACCGCAATCTCTTTTAGGGATGCTTGTGATCACATACTACATTTTTAACATAGTTACTGAATGCAGAAACAAAATAAGGGAATACATTCTTTCTCAGTATTTAAATGACCACATATTGCATCACCAGAATGAAAATGTGGTTATAGCTTAACTTACAGAATTAAAATATTAACTGATGTTACCAATTTTGTATCTTTTTTTCCCCCACTAAACTTTACATTCTGTCAGTTTGATTCATGAAGCTTTGTACTTTTCACTAATAAAATAAAATTAAAACCCTCTTCTATTCTCATTCAGTAAGGAGTCATACTAACAGACTGATATCTACTTATTTATACACAGGAAATGCACTACTGTATTTCAAATACCTCATAAACTGTTGCTTTGTAAATTGGCCCTATTTTACTTAAAACTAAGATTGTTTTTAAAAAGGAACACTGTGTGTCAGTGTCATCAGCTATGATCACAAATTATAGATACCGCATTTGGTGAATATATTAACACATGGGGTATTTATTTACACCTAGACACATACGATTATGCAAGATCTCCTAAATACAACGTATTTACACAAAAATGGTCACTGATAAGAAAGCACTGTCTGTTGCAACCCTGTGTACACAGCAACTTTAAAAATAAGTCCATTTGAATCCACATACCAATATTTGGAAGATTTTTCATCTGTTGTCTTTCATAATTAATATCTAGGCAAAATAAAGGCCAGACATACCATTTTTAATGTAATGCTGAGGTGTAGTTAACAATATACTGTATTAGATTTTCTTCAATAGCATGAGATCTTTCGCGGTTTATACTGCCTTCTCCTTTTCCATTGCTCACAGATGATGCCTAGTGAGAGCTGACCTTGCTTTGAAATCAAAGGATGGAGAAAACTTGACTTCACTGAAAATCTAGTGTGATGGTCAACGCATTTATCTACCAAAGAAGAACCTCTGGGTGGTGTGTGAAACCTGTGCAAGGGGCCCTGTAGTAAGTCTATGCCCCCACTGAAATCCACTTAACAGGCTGTCAATAGACACTGGGACTTTCTTTGGCCAAGAGCTTTATGTCTGAGCCTTCTTTCACGGCAACAGGTAATATCCCAAACTTCCTATCTCCTGCTACAAATCTAAGCCATTTTTCTTGGCAGCAGAGTATTTTCTCTGGGCTCAGAAAAGACCTTCTTAAATGAAAAAAGGTTGAACAAATAAATCCCAGTAATACAAATGCTTATCTTTAGCAAAGGACAGGAATGAGAAAAACAGAAACACTGAAAGAAATGCTGGGGCTGTACACATCAGCGCAGCCTACGCTGCACAAACAAGCAGCCCACTTGTTTTTCCTCCATCACTCTGGACCCAAGTGCTACAAGGTCGAGAACTTTGACTCAGTACTTTAATATTATTTCAAACCAGATTCTTCTTTGAGAAAGATAAGGACAGAAGAAAAATGTGCCAAGACATGTATTAAAAATAAATCAGCAAGGGGACTGACTGAAAAGGAGAGAAGCTGTGAGAAAAGGAACATGGCAAAAGGGAAGAGAAGAAAATGCTCAGGAAAAAAAGAGTCTCAGACAGACCTCGTTTCATCCATGTTATCTAGCAAGGGCTACCTGTGGAGGTAGCTTAAGGTAAAGGAGGAGCAGACTGTAAGACAGCCTTCTCTACAGCTATTGTTAAAACACAACCAGCAAAACACCTGCAAATCAAATCCTTCCCCCCCCCCCCGAAAACATCAAGGAACAGAAAGCACTTTTATCTTCTTCCCTTTCATCTGCCTCAGGCAGCAGCACTTACCTCTGGAGCTGGGGAAGGAGTTGTTCAGCTGCTCCATCACTTCCTCCAAACCTGTGCTTGTGTCCTGGGGAGGGCTGAGCAGCTCATCCTCACCTGGAAAGCAAATCCACAGCACTGCATGAGAGCCACTATAAAACCATTTGCTAACAGCTTGCTATTGCGTATGTCCTTCATGAAGATAAGGCTGTTCACTTAAACACATTTTCTGCTTGGTATACAATCAAAATTTTAAAGGTGAATTTTGCTGACTGCTACGTTTCCCTTTTTAAGGATCTAAGTGAAAATAAACAATTATTTTTAAACAATTAACACTGACTTTAATTCATAAAAAGAGATTTAAGAAATAATCTACTCTGGTAAAAGAAGTGGGGTAAAATGTCTGCTAGGAACATGTAGTTCCATAAATGACACTCGTTTCAGCTACTCTTATTCTATTAATGCAAGAAGAAATTGCTGTTGTGAGTGCTACTATTGAGCAGCTTTCTAATAGTGCTGGATTCATGTTAGCACTGCTTTGCCTAGCTGCGTAAATCAGTAGAAACCCAGATTCTCATCTGCATCAGTATTAATATTTCTGACAGTTTAATTGCATCAGATTGGTGCTCGAAGAACATCCAATTGTACTGTAAAAGGGTTTAGCAGCAGTTTAATAAAGCGAAATACATTTCTCTCACTGAATAATTTCTGTAACCCGATTATAGGGCAGCAGCTTAATGGGAAATTCAATACATTTTATTTTTACTGGGTTTTTTTTGGTCATGGTTTCAGATAACTAAAATCCATATGTTGATTTTACTGTAGACACTAGCCTCCAATACAAATAAAGCATCTGAATAAAGAATACATCTAAAGGATATGCTTTGAGTGAGACTGTCCATTTTTTTACTAGATTTCTTTTATCCATATTAAAACAGAAAAGCAATTTTTGCCTACTCTAATAACCATGAAAGGTACATCCTTATTTTGAAAATGACTTAATGACCCTTTATTCTAACATGTCTTGCCCTACTTGAGTAATAAGCTGCCGGATCTTCTGTTAGCATTTATATTCTTCAAACACTGAGGTGCTCCATGCTAGTGGAAAGCCTACTAGAAGAGATGCTAAAGGAACACTTCAGGACTGCATGTATTTTCTATTCTTAGGCTCAGTGTTGGCCTCACCTTTGGGCCAAAAGTTTCACAAGAGTTATGAGTGGCCAAGAGTAATTTTTCCTCCTGCAGTACAGGAAGTAGACTAAAGCGTCTGCAAGAAGCACTTATTTCATTTAAGTGATGGTCCTCGTATCAGCTTCTCTGATTCCATTAATGATCTAAAAATAGCTGCTGAGACCACTTGCAGTTTGTTCAGCTTTCGACTGGTGCTGGGTTCACACTAATCAACTCTCACCACGAATTACTTTTGCATCAAGCATTGTACCAACAGAGGTGCCTTAGCAGAATTAATGTCCTTCCAGCCTCTGCTGGATGTCAAGGTGAAAACTCAGAGTGAGACCTTGCCACTTCTACCCAGGCTAAGGAGCTTATCAGCATGCCTGCAGAAAGCCACTGGGCCTTAAAGATTGAAAGAAGAGGGCAGTGATTTGGCTGTCCTGGCCATGAAGAACTGAGGACAGGTACGGATTTCCAAATGTCTTGGTAAATACTGATCCAAAGTGAAGTGTGTTGACCCTCAAGACTCCTGTATCTTTTATTTAAAATGTGTTTGGTTTATTTTTTCTCATTTGGGTAATTATTCTGAGCATTTCCTTGTAAATGACAAAATAAGACATCAGCCAAGCAACCCATCAAAAGATCTCAATTACCTCTCTTTACCAAAACAGTCTTCCCCATTTGTGTTTCTACAAAAGGCTTGGAGAGCTGGGCTGGTCTAAAAAAATTGTGGAAGTACCTGAATGAGTTAAAGTTCAGCAACAGCCTCTTGGCTGACATGCCTCAGAGAACCTCCTCCGCTGCTGCATTACTGGGGGAGAAAGGCCAAAGATCAGGACTTTCCCATTAGAACTCTATGAGAAGAAAAGCAGAGCACTGCCACTTGCCCAGGTGTATTTCAGGTTATCAAAGAAAATGCTCTTCCATTTGTAAATTAGATCTGAGTGGGTTGCTGCTTTTACCAAATGGCTGGACAACACTGCTGGTGGAAAACCTTTTCTAGTAATCTCTCCTAAGAAAGCTGAGACAGAGAAGTTCAGTGGGTCTACATTCAAAGAAAAAAACCCCTAAGGTCTCCTTTCAAAAAGAAAAATATATAAAAGCTACCACTACACTTCCTCATTGCCCGAGAGACCTAGAGATCCTCAGTATTTTCTTGAAAATTATGACTCCCTCATTACTGGGCACACGCTTGCTGCATGGGAGCATTATTTACAACACCATTCTGGTTCCCTTCACAATTCAAGAATATTTTAAGTCGCACTTCAGAAAACTCTCAGAGTAGCAAGCAAAGCTTTCTGGTGTGAAAGGAGACTCGACAAACTGAATTAGTTGCAGTTTGTTAGCTCGGTTAGTAGTTCTTTTATAAGCCCCGCTCCATGCTGCCAAACAGTGTTGCTTTGCTGAGTCTCAACACGATCATATTGATAACAATTCAGCACCTCCCTGTCCTTCCACATACTGGCTCAATTGAACCAACAAAAGAACCCAAGTCATGTCTAAATATTTGCTTCAAAAAAGTTTTAGCAGTTTATAAGATTGTATGCATGTTAATTCCAGTCTCACAAGTCAAATGGGAATAATTTTATATGGAGTCTAATGAAAAGAAGTACATTATTGTATTTTGTCCTACTAAAGGATAAAATATGAAACTACAGGATTTTTAGTAAGATGGCTGGGAACCATTGTCTTTCTATCTTTTCTTGTGTATTTTAATTAACATATTTTATGTGATGAAATTCATGACATTTCTTCAGAAAGCCAGTGCAAATTACTCCACTGATACATTTTGTCTGCTCCATGTATGCCATACATAGCAATACACATACTCACTAGTAATACGATTAAAGAAATATCCAAATGAAATTGCTGTTACTTGCGACTGTCCTCTCATGCCCAGGATTTAATTTAAGCATTCCTAAAGGTACAACTCATTTCATTTTTTTTTTTGTTGTTGTAAGGCATACAGAACCCATCTTGTTTGATATCGGCAGCAGCTGATGTTATTGCCTACGCTCGGGGTGGAAGACAAAGCCCCCGAACAAACTGCATCTCCCACAACAATGGCACTTCAGACACAGCAGAATGTCCCCTCCCATTACAATTTCTCACTGTCATCGACTTTCACTAACTGCAGTGAAGAGAAAAGCTCTCACTTAAGCGTCTCACTCTCCCACAAAGCCTGCCTTTTAGCACACACTAAATAAATTTCTGTGTAGTAAGCCGAATATTGTCATCAGACTTCAAATACTTTCTTGTTGAAGTAATTTAAGCTCATTTGCTTAAAGATGCTGCAATGGTTGATTGTTTTTTTTACTAGCAGAAAATCCTTACTACTTGGTAATACTTACCAGTTATGTAACAGATAGGAAATTAGGAAAATGCTACAGAGCAGTTACTAAAAGCACCAAAATAATAATTCCAGCCTCTAGCCAGAGAATATTATTACTTAACCTTACTTCACAACTCATATGATGTTCATTATCACATCTGATGTGATATTTAGAAAAGACACTATATGAGCAGTGCCTATGAGTGACAGCTCAATCCTACTGGTTGAGCCATGACATATTAAAAATAAGATCACATCAGTTAACATGGTGATGATTAATTATATATTTAATCTCTTAGCCATAATTAATACTACATACATTTAAAGCAGCCATGTCATGCTTAATACCTGAAAGTCAGTTTGAATAAAATTGTTAGCTTTTTAGTGATACTTGTTTTCAGAAGTCAAGCTCTGGCTGAGCTTTGTGTTTTATGTCAAAATATCCATGCTACTGTGGGCCTCATGATCAAAGCAAGAGCCTGAACCATAATGAAGATGTAAAGTGTAAACACCCAGATGACACTGAAGACCATTGCAAATATCTACTTCATTCTCATTTGAACTAAACAGGAGAGAAGAGTATTTTTTGTCTTTAAGGATTTTTTTTCCTGGAAGATGGGACTGTAAATGTTTTTTATGACAACCTAAACTTTGTTATCTTACCCATGGTTTCTGAAGTCTGGCTGCCAACTACACGAAGGAGCATTGGCTGACTGCTGTCTGACCTCTGCAAAGAGGTAGAAGGAGATGATAGTGTTGTACCATTCACCTTGGCATCTGCCTGTGGCTGAAAATTGAAGAAAAAAACCTGAGATTGTTATTAACAGCTCAGTACAATTGCACAAATCTTTATATATCTGTATTTTTATTTATTCCATGAATACACACAATTTTCTGTTTTTAAGTAAATATATCCATGCAAACAATGGATTTGAATTCTGAATAAAAAGAAGAAGACTAAGAACACCAAAATATGATTTCACCTTTTCACTTGCAGCCTGTAGAAAAATCTAGTATTTTTCTCTGACTAGCCTCCACAGATATGATTTCTTGGTATGCTGTTGTTATTGATAATGCTTCACACCCTGTTTGGAAAATTACAGAGACCTAGAAGAAAGGCTTGAGGACTCACCTGCTCCAGCAGCTGCCTCAGCCTGTGCAGCTGTGACTCCAGCTGTTTGTTGTGATCCTCCAGAATCTGCATCCTGGCCTCCAGGCGGCCCTTGTGCTGGCGAAGCAGCTTGGCTTCTGCAATGAGCTCAGCATCCCGGGGGCTTTGTGGAGAAACCGGCATCATCTCCGGTGGGGATGGCAGTGGAGACAGTCCTTTGTGGTCATGCTGTTGCTTCAAACGGTCATACTCTGCTTGCAAGTTTCTGTTTAGAAGTAACAAGGAGGTAAAAGTTTTATGAAGCCGAATAGGCTGGTGCGGGCTATCCTCTGCACAGGGCAGTGAGCAGGCACCCTCTCTTGTGTGCTGTGCTGTGTTTAACTACCACGGGGGCAGAAGCTCACCTGCACCACCTGCCTTTCATTCTGCTAAATCCACATGCATGCAGTGTTGCACCTCGCGGGTTTGCACGGAGCTGATGTTATAGCGACCCGTGATACAAGCATTACCTAAAGGCTCTCTGCATCACCAGAATTCACAATTATTTCCCTCCCAGGGCACACCACGCAGAAGGCTGGCTGGGCTCCAGACACCCTGCCGAAGCCCGAGTACGGTCTGTCCTGGGCTCAGCCCTCGCTTGGCTTGCTGCGTTTTATCCTTCCTAGCAGAAGACAGACTGCCTGTTTGCTTCCACGCATGAATACACTTAAGGAGTAATTAGTGCTAAAAGAGGACTTTGAGTGATCAAAGCACTTTACAAACACTAATCAAAGTGGACGCCACCTGGCCGACCTATCTGTTTTACAGATGAGAAAGCTAAGACAGAAAGGCAGCCACACAAAAAGCCAGAGCAAAACACAGAACTCAAGAGTTCATTTGCAACTCTGCTGTCGTCAGTCAGGTCACATCACCCTCCTCTCTTCATATTTGCAAATGCATTTCCAGCCTAGCTCTAAAATGACTAACCTAAGATGAAGAAAAGACCGATTAGCCAACCTGTTAAACTGCACTGCACTAACTTTTGGGGCTGTAATTTCCATCTTCATTTGGACTGCCTTGTTTAGAGTGCTGCAGTCTACTTTAACTTTATGGGACTGCTAAGATTGTGCTTTTATTCCATAAAACTCCAGTAAAACAATCCATAGATTAATATGATCCATGGTGGTCCACATGAAAAACATCTACCAAGCAAGAAGAGCACAGAAGGTAAGAAACTGAAATGATGTTAGGGATAACATTGTCCAAAGAGCAGAAATAGTAACTTGTAACACAAACTTTGTAGGCAAGGGCGGCCTAATAAACTGCACTGGGATTCTGTTGCTAGGATGTTCCTTTACAGCTTCCCAGAGGGGGGCAAAACGGCTCGATGCTCTGGTAGCTGCTTACTCATCACAAGTAGTGACCCAGATTTTATTTTTTTCAACTCGCTCTTATTTGAGGTTGTGAGAACAGGCACTTTTTGCCAGTTCTGCCTGAAAACCACAGTACACGCTGACAGTTTGGTCTGGAGGCTTAATAGCACCTCAGAAACCTCTCAATAAACTTTATTAAGCTCTAAAACATTTCTAAAGGTATGTTATTGTGTGTGTGACCACAACAAGAACTAAAGCAGTATGCATCATTTGACATGAACAAGAAAGTGATGCCAAGGACAAAGACAGGCTACTGACTGTTCTTCAAAGTACCTGTGCCCCTCAGCAGCTGCATGATGGACATGTCCTACCCTGGGAGTGTGGCACTCCCTCAGAACTTGATCCCCCAGGGATGTCCGACCTACATGATCTCTCCTCTGCAGAATTTTTAAAAGGTTAAAAAAAGGAGTTAATTCTTAACGTCAGGTTGTTCCAAAATTCAAGATTCCTTTCTCTAATACCCACAAAAAAAGAGAAGACTACAAAAAGGTTTTTTTCAAAGAACGTTTTTCGGTTTAATGAAATACAAGTTTCAAGTCCATGAAAATTATCTGGAAAAAAAGAAAGAAGGGCTATACTGGGTGTTGCCTTCCACATGACTTACTGTCTTCTGATACTTCTAGCTGAATGAACTGGTGAATAATTAATAAAAATACAAACGGGAATAGGAATGAGCATGACAACAGTATCACACACAGTCTTATTGCAGACTAAAGTTTACACAGGATTGATCATTAAGCTTGTTTCTCACAAAGTCTGTAGATAGTGGCTATCGCTACCCCAGGAGGAATTTCCCTGATGTACGATACAGGCAATACTCTACAAACAGCAGATTCAAAAGTCTGAAGTGCTGTAAAGCAGAAGAGAAAATATCACCCCAAGGGAAACTAAATAAATGCACTTGGTAGTACTTACAACATAATCAGATACCTTGCTACAAAGAAATCTACAATTATCGCCTTAACTATCAATATAGGTAAGTCCTTCCAGTAAGTATGGTACTGAAAAACAAGTGAGGACCCGGGAGTAATTCAGATGAAAATGCCTTCATGTCTGATAAAAAATAGATAAAAACTCCTTCTGAAAGCCTACAGTCAAAAAATATAAAAAAATTGTAAAGGATATTGCATATTATCCAAGCTGTGATATGTCTGAATTCATGAGTTCTGTAATTACATACAGTAATATTGCTGGAACAAAGGAATGTAATTTTTAAGGATGCATGTGAGTTTGCCCAGAGGACCAGTGTCACTGAGTTTTCAAGCTGCACCTTTTCAATCCAGCTACACAGTCCTTAGTCCAGAGAATTGAGACTCATCATAGCAACCGCTTTCAGAGCCATAAGAGTGATGTGGAGTGCAGATGATCAATAATATCATCATAATTGGGATCTAAACATACAGGAATGAAGATCTGTATTAACAAAGAGGAAAAAAGCTGAAAACTAAAGACGAAAGAAGTAATGCGAAACCTGCTGTAAGAATATCCTAGAGGAGAGAACGGTCAGCTCCTCTTCCTATCTCTGGAATAGTTTGAAGCTGTGTGGTGAAAAAGGATTGCTGCTGCAAGCCAGGCATCCAAGGTACTGCCCACAGCCCTCAGTGTAAAGCCTCTATGTCCCAAGGAAAGGTGTGCTCTGACATTTTCAGCATAAAATGGAACGTGAGAGAAAGGGGAGATAAAAGCATAATCCTCTCTAAATGAATGCAATGGAGCAAGCACGGGCAGTACTGGGAAACCCAGCTCTCTCCACCAGAGCTCAGGCTTGGTGACTTTTACATCTGGTTGTCACAAACAAACAAAGCTGCTGCGACTTCCGATCACTGGGAATATATTTTCTACTTCAGTAAGACAAATATTCAAAGAAAGACCCCATATATTCCATTTACTATGCTTGCACCTCTTTGAAGCATTCATGATGAAAAATGAAAGAGGAAGCATGCAATATAACCTTGATTTATGCAACTGTAAAGAGCTGGGTAGTAAAGAGCTCATGAGTTATTAATCGTATCTATCACTAGCAGCATTAATTGCCTGGTGACAGAAATCCTAGCGGACCCCATTTGCTGAGTAGTCCTCTCAGAGGCAATTGAGAATTTGTGAAATCCTGTTATTTCTCATGTCCCTGCAGAAAATCAGTGGTCTGAAGAAACAGACAAAGCTGGTAACTGAGTCATGGACTCCTGTCCCTCATTAGAGTGCCAGTGTTTACTCATGATGCTTCACACTCAGAAGATCTAGTTCTCCTTCTTCAATGCCAAAAAAAATACCAAAAGGAGCCACAGCGTGTTCAGAAATGCATCATTTTCTCAGTATTGGCAACTATACAAAAGGAACTTATTTGAGGAGGCCACTCATCAGTCTTCAGATTTGAAGGAACACTGTAGCTGCGCAGAAACAGGGTAGCTTTTTGATTCGGGTTACTAGTGCTTCTCCAGTGGCACACAGCCCACTGCGCTCCCATTGCAAGTCACGAAAGCAAAAGGAAGGCAAATAGCTCTAGCTGGAGATCTCATTTACTAAGTTCTTGTACAGCTAGGAGCTGGGAGGAAAACAAAAGAATGTGAAAGAAGTCTCCCTTTTACAGAAGTATGTCAGTGATCTTGATTCAACTAAAATATTAGGAAAAAATCACTTTCTTTAGTCATTAAAACAGCAGGAAAATATTTTAATTCTGAGCTTCTGTCACTGCAAAACCATATGCTTTCTATTTAATGCTAGTACAATACATCTTAGCCAGGATAACCCATCCTACAGTATAACCTCTTTAACATACTGCTTTAGATGCACACCAAAAATCTGTCTTCTCTGTTTCTGAAATATATTCAGTCTTAAGGAAATTTCAAAATGTTTGGGGGACAGTTTTATAATTGGGGTTTTCTCTTATACTGCAATATAGTAATAGTGCCTTCCATAGCAAGATTACTTTATGTCTATTGAATACATATGAAACGGTCTTATCACAATATTCCATGTGATGTAAAACTCAGCATGAGTCTATTCAAATGAAACACTTTCACCAATTGAAAATATTCTCTAAAATGCTCACATTTTAGCAAATATAAATTATTTAACAGTCAAATTTTAGCTATAAATTATTTAAGGATGTCATATCTGCAAGCCACAAAGCTTGCAAAGTCTCAAAATGCTAGCAGATAAATAATGAATATCTAACAAGAGGTCCTTGGAAGTGAAAAAATCCCCAGTCAGAACTGTGTCACAGCTAGGTTAGTTTGTAAGTCGGATAATATATTTCAGAAGAGTTCAAAATAGGCAACAGATCTTTTTGAAGTGTCCAAAAGCAAAACCTCAGAATTACAATTTCAAAGTCTTCTTCATTTAAGTAACAAGTCAACATGGAAACACTTTGAGACCAGAAACTGCAGCCGAAAAGCAAATGGAGGTCAGATTTCAATAAACAACTCAAAACAGACGAAGAAAAGTCAAAACACGAAGCAAAAAAGTGAAGGGCTTTTTTTGAAAAGCAGGAAACTGTGGAGAGCAGCAGAAAAAGAGAAATGACAATGAAGTGTTTTGAATATCGTAGTATTGCTTCTTGTTGGTACTTGATGCAGCTTTCCCAAGAGCTGCTGAGAAGTGACTGCATGTGCTGACTCTAACTGTAAAACAGTACAAGGCACAGCAGAGAGAGCTAAATCTTCATTGTCAAAAATCATCAGAAGTGTATGCAACAAAAGCTGTGTTAACATAGACAGGAAAGGATGACTGTTTGTCTAACACTGCTAGCCTCCCAGCCACTTGCCTTCCCAGCCATAAGCGCCACATCCAGCTCAGCACCAGCAAGGAGATGTGCTCTGGCAACAAGACTCAAGGTATTTACAATGGAGATGAAACAATTCAGGCTGGGCTGACGACTGAGCGGTCACAACATGATTTGCATCATGTTCAGCTCATTTCCAAGCAACAGATTCACTGAGTATTCATGCTGCGGCAATAAACAACATTTACTCAGAGGGCATTTTTAGGATCAGCATGGGAAGGAATATGTGTTCACCCACTGGAACCAGGATCACACAAGGAATTAGGTCCCAGGTTGTTGATTACCTTTGGCGACAGCCAAAAAAAGGTCTGCACCAACTCAAAGGAGGAGAAAGACCAGAAAATAGAAATCTAAAGCAACAAGACTGTTTTTTAAAGGCATGTAAGTTGTATGAATGGCTCCTGACTGACCCTGTCTGAACAGCTTATTTTTCTGAACAGGATTCAGTGTTTCCTCCGTAAAATCATAGTTATCTGGCCATGACAAGCTACCAGAACAACAAGAACTTGTTCGTTTTTGAGCATCCACCTCACATTTTAAGTACAAGTTATTTATAGCAGATTGCAGAGACAAAAGTCATGATTTTGTCATAATTTATGAAAATCACAGCAGTGTGACCTCCATGCTGTCCTACAGAAACAGACCTCTTTGTCCCTGCTGCATTGAGACCTGAAGCATCCACAAAAGGCAAGGTTGCTTGTGGTGGCATCCCGTCCATGACTGTGCCTCCAGTAGGCCAAATGACAACAACAGACTAAAACCAAGCTTACACTCTACAGCTCTTTTTTAATTCAGGATTGGCAAACTTCAAAACAGGTATTTTTAAGGTGTAATTCTTGTCAGAGATCTTTTAACATGTTATTCCTCGTTAGTAGTTGTTATATTAAATAAAGCTCATACTAACATTTAAGGCATAAACCCTGAAAAGGAATTTTTTAGCCTATTTAACTCCATATTACACTAGTTTTCATATAGCACCTTCCTAATCTAGAACTAGTTTGCTTTAAAAGCCATCCTCCTTTCTGGTGGGCTGCTTATCTTGTATACAGACAGAGAAGCATTTTGATTTTTTTTCTTCTTCCATGATTCACTACTTAAGGCTGTTTAAAAAAATAACAGTGCTCCCCTGAAAATTAAGCTATCTCATTATCTGTACTGTACTCATTACCCAATATTGCCTAACTACAGAAGTCCGGAAGATGCGAAGTATGATAGCTTATTTCAAAATACTCATTTTCCTCCACTTTGGCTTTCTGTGCCACATTTGGGCTTTCTGTGCTATGTAGTAGGAAGTTTAGGGTTTATTTCAAACAAAAACTCACTGCTGTTCAGGGAGCAAGAGCTTTGTTTACTACAGCTTTCTTCCTGAAACACTTTCCTCATCCTTGATGCCTACTGAACCTCTATGTTCTCCCAAATCCTCCTGATAAGAAGTGTGTAATGAAGCCACTGTAATTGATTAGTACCATCCAAAGAAGACTTATACATAGAGAGAAGATCTACGACATTGCCAACTCTTGCATTATTTTCTTGACGTGCCTAAGGTAAATGATTCCTCCATTAAACCCTCAGTGTAAACAAAAGTACCTACCTCTTAAAGAAGCAAGAAAAAAGAGCATGAAAATGCCAATGGACTGTATCATAAAAGCTGAAGTTAGCAAAAGGCAAACAAAAACGTATTTTTTTTGTAGATCTAAATTATTTCTATTTTGCAGTCTAATTTTGGTAGTTCACGGTTGCAATTCCGAATCTGCCAGGGTCAAGACCTACCAGTTTTAATGCTGATGGCCCAAGACTCCAGAGTACCGTAGAAAGAGGACTACGGTGTTGTGATGCTGCAAGAATCCAGTCAGTGGGGTTTTTTTGTGCTTAATGAAGATAACTTCAATTAAACATGAAATTAAAAGTGGTAAATGATACTTGATTTTGAAAGGCTAAAAAAATGGCAACAAGCAACACCAAATAAATAGAAGGAAAAGATAACTCAACTTTTAACCACTATGAAAGTACTCATTAGTCGGAAGAAAATGCAACTTTATAACTCATTTTACCCCTAAAAATGCTATCAAAGTGAATTCTATCTAACTGTACAGTACAATTATTTCCCAGATTCTTTACTTTAAATGAATTGAGATCACTTCAAAACCTCATGCATCCCAGGGACCAACCTTTCTGAGAAAAGCCTGTCTTTCCAAGAACCTCCACCTGTCTTTTCTGGAAAGGGGTGCAGAAATCTGCACACACTTCCCTCATGTAATGCCAAAATAAAGTAACACTGGTATGGAGCTCATTACTATCATAGAAATAAAGGAAAACAGTAGAACAGGAGGAAATATTATGAAACGGAGCCAGCAGAGCCTCTCACAGGTGGCACCTTGAGTACTAGGTGACCCACGTATGTCTTTGAAGCTTGCCATTTTGGAGGTTTTGTGAAAGAACCAGTGTTGACTCATCACTGCACTGGAAGTGGGAACAAGTTAACAATGATGGGACATCAGCCCCATCACTTACAGAGAGAAAGCTTTCGTTTGCCCCTGCAGCACACGCTCAAGAGCTGCGGTAGCTGCCAGCATAACCCACCTGTTTTCCTCCTCCAGGTCCGCGAGGATTCTCTCCAGTTCCCCTCTTTCCTCACTCTCCAGAGAAATCAGGATCTGGGCAGGGCTTCGGGGCTGGCTCAGGGGGGACTCCTGGTTCAGACTTTGGCAGTAATGCTGGATTAACAAGTGTTCGTCATCGCTGAAACACAGAGGAGGATAAAACAGGCTGTTCCCTTCCTCATTTTTAACTTTGTAGTGAATATGAGGAGATGATTCACTCCCAGTCTCTCATTTCTTACAAAGAGATTTGCT
Organism: Elanus axillaris; assembly: GCA_026212715.1. Classification (NCBI taxonomy): domain Eukaryota; kingdom Metazoa; phylum Chordata; class Aves; order Accipitriformes; family Accipitridae; genus Elanus; species Elanus axillaris. The sequence continues at coordinate 14,424,921 of JANZLQ010000061.1, read as the reverse complement.
GAACTCTTTGTAACAAACAGCAATGTACCTTAAAGCAAAATCTGCTGAACTGTTTCACTTACTCTCTGATAATTTTCCTTCTCTGCAGAGTCCACCTCTCTTCCCCTCTGCTTCTCAGATACTTACAGCCAAGTTTTGCCACAGCTGACAACCTCAGCTTTCTCCTTTTGCCTAACTTCAATTAGGAATTAGCTTGATAAAAAAGGCCATCTTCTGCTGCCTGATTTGTGTTGTGGAAGAGTCATTCAAGCAAAGGCAAGGCATTTATTTATACACCTACAAACTCTCCTTATGTAATAAAGGTGTCCTCTATTTTTCTGTTTTTCTCTACAAAACTGTAAATGAGGTGAAATAAAAAAAATACTGACTTAATCTAATGAAATTACATTATTTTTCACTGAGTTTGTTTTGGTTTGTGGTTATTTTCCTAAGTTACAAGTGATGTACACTGTCAGAAACAAATATATTCTGTTTAATACATATGACCTCTTTATTTCTATTGCAACAAAGCTCCCCAGCATTTTAAAAGAGAAACATTGCTGGAAGAGAAAAGCAAATCCAATTCTGAAGATCTTGACCACCTCCCAGAATTACATAGGTGTTTTAGGTGCTAAGGAGAAGCACCCAGGACCTCAGCTATGCAGCTGACACCAGCAGCAACCATGAGAAACCATGGAAGGTTTCTCTTGGCACCACAAGTCAAGGACAGAAAAAAAATGACACTGCTGTTGGGGAATCTTGTTTTTCTGGTAGTGCACGCGCGCGCGCCGCGTACAACAAAATAATTCAGATTAGTTTTTTTCTGTAACGTTTGTAACCCATAATTTAACAGGCATTTTGAATAGCTGTTATTGTTCAAAATTATAATTTTCCTTGTTTCTATTTTGTTTCTGTAAATGTTAATGATGCCATTTTACAGACAGCAGGAGTGCTAGAGCAACATAGAGCACATTAACATTAGTTCATAAAAGACAAATATTAATTTTTCACAACAGGCATCCTTTCTTTTTTCTAAACAGAATTTTAAAGGCTTGCCAGTTCCTAAATTTATACTTTTCATGAAACACTTCAACTGTGATTTCCTTCGAACAACTGCTTTGTATTTATAAATATCCTGATGCACCTTAAGTGAATTAATAACAAAAAAGTGACATAACTATTGCAATATAACATCGCTTCGCAAGACCTACTTTTTGTGTGATTTTCAGCATGCACATATTTTTTATACATAATTGCAATGACACTACATATTGAAACGTTCTGTTGTAAACGTACACTTTATAATTTATTTCCCGCCTTCTCTGTCTCCATCTATTGCTCTAACTTCAATTATAAGCTCAGCAATCCAAAGCCTGTAAGAACATCAACAAAAAATACTTAAGCATAACCTGACAACAAAACTGAAAGAATTACAGCTGCAAACTCATGATGAGCTTTGGTTTTGCTGCAATTTGAAACTGGAACATATTTCTTCCAAAATTCAGAATGTACACATTTATTTTCATTTTAATAGTACAAACGGAGTAACAAACTGGATAGTCAGTGGTTAACTTATTAATTGAATCATATTAATACAACTTTTAATTAACCAAAGAATGAATTGAACAGGAAGACCAAAGTGTAATACAAAAGATACTGCTTACGTATGATTTTGTGACTAAGGGCACTGAAATATTAGAGCAGGAACAACAGGAGATTCCATATATAACAGCATTACTACTATCCATAACAATACAAAATTGACATACAATTTGGAAACAAAGTTTTCATTAACTACGTGAAACCAGACTGATATTGCGTATGCCTCAGTTTGGAGGTGTCATTTTAACTTTCTCCTTTTTGAACCAATATACTAGAACAATGTAATTGGGTTGTACAGGGGATTTTCTTTCAAAGTTGGTAGGTAACAATCCTACCAAGTCAAAAGAGAACTATTTCGAAAAAAAGAAACAGCTTTATTACTATCCAAGAACTTCTCACAGGCTCACAATCAACCTTACAAAATACTAACAATTTGGAATCTCAGTTTAAGTGAATGAAAACTGTCCAGAGGAGTACTATGCTTTAAAGCAATGCTACAAATTTAACAAGAGAAGATTCTGTCTGAATTTTCAAAGAAATCCACCCCTTAAACTGTGGTAAGGATGAGATTATGTAGAACAGGAAAAAACACTTTTAGAAAAGGTGGGATTTGATTTTTTTCATATTTGATTGACTTAGATCTCTGCTATGGCTTCTCCTACACAGTTCATTAACGGAGACCAAATTTTCAAGTACGACAATGACTTATGTGTTTCCATCCTGTTTTCTGAGACATTACTCACAGTTAGTTTTCTAGTTCTGTGTCCTTTCATTCAGAGAATAAATAAGATCAAGAAAACCATGAGAGGAGAAATATATTATCATGTCAGAAAACAAAAAAAAAAAAAGTCTTCATGTGACATTAGATTGAACTACATTTAAAATTTAAAACTTTTATTTATGACTTTACATTTAAAGTAGTACAATGAATACTTGTCAGCGATCTGTCCAACTTAAAAGTTTACTACTTCTAATATTTCACAGTGAAGATTCCTGGCTTACACTTGCAAGGTATTTCAGGTACTTGTAGAACAAAGATTTCTGTTTAGCCCCACTAACCTTTTGAATTACACTTTGCCCACATAATCATTTTCTAGCTTACAGGAACTTAACCATGACTAAGCTTGCAGTACAGATAGAAGTGTTATTTTTTTAACTTTGTCCTTAAAACACATCAGATGATAAGCTTTTTTTCCAAGAAATATGTGAACTATTTGCTGAATAAATCAGTAATTTTTTTGAAAAAATTAGTAATTTCAGTTCTGAAGGTATCAATCATCTGTTGCATAAATTTGGTGTTAAGCTATAAGCCATAAATCTAGACACTACAATACAAACTGAAAGAACATGAGCTCATCATTAAATTGAACCAGTTGTGGTATATACATGGCCATGCAAATTCAGCACTACAGAACTTCATTACAAGTTATTAACCTTCACAAGAAAACACGTCACAAATATTAAAATAGCTTACTTACATGCTCTCATTCGGTGAAATACTGTCATTTAGGTAAGAACCATTGGTGTTCTCCATTTCTGCTAGCCTGTGGAAAAATAAACAAGACTCATTAAAATCAATTAAGTTTTCCAGAAACTTTATCTGCTCTAACATTCCTGAAAGAATTGAAGAGCGTGATGTTTTTCATGAATTTGAAACTCAAATGAATTTACACTCACTGTTGATTACCAAAAAGTTTTACAATAAGCTACCACAAGGGACTGTTTATTTGTTACAATGACCTGGCTAAACTTGCTTCTAAATTTTCAACCCTTCCTCTGAGATTATATTCCACTCCTCATGATTAATTCCACAATTAAAGAAAGGCCTTAATATGCCAGGGGACAACAGAAATTGCTTTGTACCTGGCAATGTCATCGTCAGAACTGTAACAATCAGTCATTTCTCATTGGTTTTCAACACTCAGCCCCTCCTATACATCCTGCATTAATTCAGAAATACCTCTCCTGACCAAGTGATTTTGGAGAAGAGCAGGTTGCAATAACCATTTTTCACTACCTCAACCCTTGCAAATTGGCTAGTCTGGTGGAAAAACATTTTCATATTTCCATAATCAACCCACTTTTTGATTCTTAAGAGCAGTATGAAAGCAGACAAGTGAACTAAAGCAGCAATATGCAACTATTTTAATCCTCCAAATCAGGGAAATATCCGCTTTGTGGTATTCCACAAGGTGAATTACTTAACATTAAATTGGCACTTGAGATTCATATAGAGTTTGAAGGCTTCTGCTCTTATGAATTGTATGATTACACCAGGGTCCATATTAAAAGCAAAACCCTATGCAGAATCATAGAATCACAGAATGGTTTGGGTTGGAAGGGACCTTTAAAGATCACCTAGACCTCCCCCCTGCAACAAGCAGGGGCATCTTCCACTAGATCAGGTTGCTCAGAGCCCCGTCCAACCTGACCTTGAGCGTTTCCAGGGATGGGGCATCGACCACCTCTCTGGGCAATCTAGGCCAGTATTTTATCACCCTCATCATAAAAAATATCTTCCTTATACCTACTCTGAATCTTCCCTCTTGTCGTTTAAAACCATTACCCCTTGTCCTATCACTACAGGCCCTATTAAAAAGTTGGTAACCGGAATCCACAGCTTAATGAAGACCCCACAGGACCTATAGGCCACTTCTGACCACACAGGTGCTCTGGCATGCAAGTTAGTAAGCAGGCTGGTTAACAGCAACCACGGACGATGCTCTGCATCCCAAAGCCTGGAATGCAAAAGCTCAAACCCTATGGTTCATTAAGAAGCGCTCAGGTAGCAGCTAGCCTTTGGGATTTTTTCGTTTAAAATGATTGTTCAGAGAAAGATGTGCCTAACGTCCAGCTGGTCTCATACCTGCTAGCATAATGTTCAATGCGTGAATGAGTATCATCATGTGAAAGCTGAGGGGACGAGGCAGGCCTATAAGGCAGAAAACACTGATTAATCACAAACAATACCCCTTTAAAAGTAAAAAGACACTTAGCTATGCCTATACCCTCACATCTCTATGCCTTATGCTTTTGCTATGTTTGATAAACAGCAAGTTACAACTCCAGGCACTGCGAGTGCCTCCTCAAGCCATCGGTGCAATGTTTTGCAGTACCACACTGGGGATTTTGACCATTTTGCAATCTGTCTGTTGCAACGACTCTTCTTCACACCAATACCCGAAGAACCCTTTTCCAACGGATTTATAGAAGAACTTTTGTCCTGGTTTTCCCTTCACACCTGCCTCCTTCATTGGTAAATCTTTTTCACACACAGCCCTGTGCTGGCTGCAAAAGCCCTGCTGGGAACCTCTCCTCTGCCTCCCGCCCTGCTCTAGTGCCTGCTTCCAGCACTTCCCACTTAAAAGAGCCCTTAAGGACTACTCCACGAGCAGCTAGAAATAAATACAAGAAACATAAAATGTCTGAAATGAGCCTTTAATAACACACTGCGGACACTGACGATTTTGCCTAGCGCCTTTCCAGAGCTGCAGTCTGAACCGTCGATCAGTGTGTTATAAGGAGGACACTGTCAACCATTTGGGGTTTTCTGCCTGACAAATCAGATGGTGTGAGGTCCTCTTCACTTTTTTGTTGATGAAAACAATTAATGGGACTTGCCTCATCAATTATTGTTTCTTACAGCCTCAACTCTGGAAAACATCACCATTGAATTTTGTTGCCTATGCAGTTTAGAGAGCACCCTTTGCTGCCACGTGGGATTTTGCCAATCTACACACATCAGGAGGTGCTGAAATAACAAAAAATGATGCAGCTTCCCAAATTGTATGACAAGCTTGTATTTTAGCTAAATTTCAACTTCTCTTCATTCCGTCTCTGCCGACTCTCCTTCTGGAACTCCTGAGACTGAGGAAGGACCTTCCCCCCATTTTAAATTGTTCAATACTGTGGTTCAGGCTGGGTCTGCCCAATGGGTGCTGCATTGCAACAGCAGGTAAGTTTTGTATTTACTGGTTACAACCAAAACTGTAATAATCTTGTGGTTTGTAATGCTCCCATGTTAGGACTGTGATAATTCTGCAGTAAATCTACTTAGATTGGTCATCTGCCAGTTTTCTAATCAGCCTGCAAAGGGCTCTAGGAAATTAGGATCCTTCCGAATTCATAAAGCTGTATGCTAGATACACAAAATTCATCATCATTAATGTCTCTTCTCACAGAACAGCAACGTTTTTTTCTTTAAGACATTACAGGCCAAGTATTACCAATCTCATTTTGTCTGAAATGACCTTTGGCCTCCGACTGTACTTTTACCCATCACATATCCAATCATTACCACAGCACACCAGAGGATAAATACTCAGTTCACAGAGTTCCTCAGTACAGCAGATTCATGAGGATGGCAATTGCTTCTCTGCAACTTGATACCCTATTTTGTGTAAGAACATCTACACTGAAGGGGAGCGAGGAGGAAAGGATGCAATTTATCTAGAACAGTGTATTATGGAGCAAGATAACAATGGTTTTCTGATAAACTGATGCTATCCTCATTTTTTTGTATTGGACAAACAATTGATGTTAAGCTGGTCTAAGCTGGTACTATCAATGAAAGAAGAGGTCTTGGTTTCAATGCACAAATGTTGCTGCTAATACTGTGTGTAGACTAGGAAATCTGTGTTAAAAGTAGCTTTACTTTTGAGCTGGATCATTCTCCTAGTCCCTCTTACCCTGGCATCGCACATGTATTTGCACCAGCACAAAGGAAAGGACAGCACTTGGTTGGGACCAACTGTGCAATGAAGAGATGTCCCTTTTGGCAGTAGAGCAAGGCAAAAGACAGGCCTGACTGCATGATCATATACTTGCTGCCTTGAAGCTAAGCTTCAACTTCAGAAGTGACCAAGGTGCACTATATATATATATATAAAAAAATAGATATTTTAAAGACAACACTGTTGTGTAACTTGTTGAAGCTGATTCTGTCTCTCCGTCAACTGCAGGCAGGGCATGAAACGACATTTCCAGGTGTGTCTCCACTTCAGAACATACTGCAGTGGAGATCTACCTCAAACAGTTTTTTAGAAGTTTGCTTAAGAAAGCAAACCTGTTGAGAAGCACTGCAGTCTTTGTGTTGAATTTAGCTGCTCAGAGGTACACTTCTGCTAGTATCTGAGCAAGCTTGAGAACGACTGTGCTGCACTGCAGGCTGTTGTGTAGACGTACTCTTAGATGACCATCTGTGCTAGAGCTTGCTGTCCTTCCTTTCTGAGCACACATACTCAGCCCACCTAATCAGTCTGAACAGGCAGCATGAAGGCTGAAAGACATAGCCAATATTTAGCCAAGATAACTATCCCTTCACAAGGGCTCCACAGCTGCATTGCTCAAGCTGGGGTCTGCAGGAGCAGCCTGGGGAATTCCAGTCAAGTGGCGACTGAGTGGCAAATACCACCTCCTGCAATTCCCTGCACCCCCAGAGACCTGGCTGGCAGAACAAGGGCACTTTTCTTGCTGTTCAGCATTTCAGCTGACACTTCTTGAATCAAGTAAATTTTATTTGTGCCACTGACAGCCCACAGTCCAAGTAAAAAGACACAAATTCTCACAAAAAGGGCGAGCTGTCCCTTTAATGCCTGGCAAGCAGAATATCTGTGCAAAACAGTGGATAATAAGCAGTCAGAATCACTAACTGCTAACAAAAAATATACATGTATGTATTTATAAACAGCACCATGTATAACCACATGTTGATGTCAGGATAGCACTGGCACGGCTGAATGCTGCCAGGTTACGGTCTTCTGGAGTACTTTGAAGATTACCAGAAAACTGGCATGAAAGCACCAGAAAAAGGCAAGATCTTAGAAAACTTGGTTAAGTTTTATCATAACCAGATTAAGAGGTTTGACTGCCAAAGGTGGAATCAGCCCTGTAACTGAGAAACAGCTCTAAACCTGGAGAGCTCAGTAACCTGTGCTGTAAGCCTGGTGGTCTAGCACAAAGGAAAGGAACAAAGTTAGCAGAACAAAATGAAGAGCAATGCTTTCCAGCCACTATTCATTTCTTCATTTTCTGCTTTCTTGTCAGACCAGATGAAAGGACTGTGTTCAGGGAGACACACAAGTTGGTCTGATAAAGGGTGCAACCTCTCTGTACAAGTCCTGCTTCTCAGTTTTTCTCAAGTTTTCTTAAGAATTATATGCAAGTTAAACTCCCTGTAGTATACGACACCAAACCTTTGGTGTGAAGGTATTGGTGTAGGCATACCGTGATGTTATTACTGTAAGTAAGTAGAGTTAAGCATGTTATGGCAGCATGTTATGGCAGCCTAACGTCATGTTATGTCAGACACAGCAACGGCCTTCCATATTATCCAAGCTTTCTTTAAACGTTACTATTAACTTTGCAATTGTTCTGAAGGGTAAGAAATCTAGATCCACAGTTGACTATATAGTATGCTCCAATCATCCACAGATGGATTGATAAACAAAGCGCATCCTAAAGTTCAAACCCCTCTATTTCACTCTGGCTCCAGCCTTTTTGCATTTTCTGTGGGTGAATCCTCAGCCATATGAGGTCTGCAGCACCAGGCATGTTTCTTGGTTGCTTATATTTCCTAGAGGTAGAGCACTTCACTTGACTTCCCAATGGTTTGTGCTCCAAACAAAAATTATAAATCAATATTCCAATGTATACACTTCACTATTGTTTATTCTACCGAAAACTCAATGAAGGTGCAAGCCATATACATTTCACCATATAGAAATATATAAAATTCTATTTATTAGTTTCTCATTAGTTATCAATATGTGAATTAAAAATAATTCTTAATTAACATTATTCTAAAACCATCCATATAACAGTAGTAGCAGCAAATGCCACAAAGGTAGGTATATGTATCTCCAGTTTATGCGAAGGGTATTACTACAACATTTAAAGACAATGCATGTGCAGGAATGGTGCAAGAATGAAACTCCATTTCATAGCTGAAAAATCCTTCTTTTTTAACTTCTGAAAAAAATACAGTAAACACTTCCCCATTTCAACCTGCCTTCACAAATCTTACTGTATCTAAAAAACTGTAATAGCACATCCAGTGAGCTTTGGATTAATCAGGGCACATAAGTGTGCATGGTTTTGCATAAAACCAAATAGCTTTATCTACAAAACAATGTCATTCCTGAAACCGAATTAAATTCATCCAGTTCAATTTCTATCTTTCAAAAAGCATTTAGCGTACATTCAAAGGGATCAACACTTATTCAGAAACACAGGCTTTTAAATGACAAACTCTCATAAGCATTAGTAGGACTGCACCAAAATCCCTGTTAATTCAATGAAAATAAATACTCCAGAAAGAGTATACAGTACACAATCCACGATTGCTGGGAATTCCTGGATTTATCCCATTCTACTCATCTGGGATCAAAACATTCCTTCAGAGAGCGCACCAAAGAAAATAATCATAAAGAAAGAAGGAAATGAACTTATGTAAAACTAAACAAAGAAAGAAAGAAACAAAAAAAAAAACAAAACAACTGAGGGAACGCAGCAGCAGTAGCAGCAGCAGCACACTTCAGCAAAAGTACTCACGCAGAATCTACTGGCCAGAAGTTGATCAGAGTAACAGGACTGCAAGACAAAAAATGAGGAGGTGAAGAGAGAGGCAGAAGAAACTCAGCAGCAAAATAACTACAGAAAGGTTTTTTAAAAAAAAACAAAAACCAAACACAACTAAAAAACAGAAATCCAACAGACCAACATGAATGACTGTGAAGAGCAACCAACCAAAAAGTGAGAAAAAAATTGAAATCTAAAATTAAAGAAGAAAGAGAGAGAGCGAGAACAAGCTGTGTGCAATTGCCATTAAACAACTGATTAAACTTGTAAAAAAACCCAAAGGGAACTGGGTTAACTCATTGATTTCTCCATGTGCATCATTATTGCTTTTTTTTTCCCATAAAGACATCAAAGCCATTTAATAAGACTAAATTTATAGGGTGAGAAAAGGAGCAATCAGCTGGGAAGCTTGCAAACACAGTAGCCTAATTAAAAAAAATAAAACCATGGAAAGATACCCATTTGGAAGAAAATAAAAATTTAATGAAGAGATCATTAGTCTCCAAATTGCCATATCCAACTTAGAAGTTTATAAGGCTGTCAGTAAGACAGTAAGTATTTTTCTTTTACTAACTGAAGTTGAAGTTCCTGTATAAGGACAGGTGAAAGCAGATAAAGGCAATGGCAATTGGAATCCCAGCTTGTGTTTTCCTGCCAGCCAAGGTTAACAGAAATGAAAGAAATAAAGAGGCTTTATGCATTTAGGAAGTGAGGGGAGTTGGCACCAGCTGGGGAGCTCAAAGAGCATACCAAATGAATTGCTACTTAAACAGTTTAGAGCTACTCACGTTTCCATGTTGTCTCCCTCCAAGACAGTTTGCACAGGCAGGTAGCCCATTCGTGGGTGCTTTGCAAAGTATCTTTTTGTTCGAAATTTGTTTTTTAGTACCTTGGCAAAGTCACGGACATCTTCTCCTGAAGTTGTCTGAAAGCCACAAATCACAATGAAATCATCTTTCATGAGGTTATTACGAATTTTCGGTTGCCTCTTCCTTTGCTGGGTCATTTGGAAGAGCTGTGGCCACACCAAGCAGAGCTGCCAATGGCTTGACCTCCAGAACCACAAATTTTATCTAACACTATCTCCTTACAATGTACTACACAGCAACACTGCTACTGGGGAGGAAGGAGGGAAAAGGGAAGCTCCAAAACACCCTGACAGGCTCATGCCTCGTCTCAGGTGATGTCAAGAGGACAAGCAATCATTTGACAAGAATTTGTTATTTCCTCATCTGGCTAGTGTGACTCTCTGCCTGTTTTTTGTTCAGCACTAAAATGGCTGTAATGGAGGATATACAGCTGGTCTGTGTGTCCAGCTAGCTGCTTCACTGGCTGGATCCTGACTCTTACCACATGCTCCTTACTTACATCTCATGGACTTGTCAGTCCATGAAAATCAGACCCATACTCTTGGCATGTTTTCTTTCCAGTTTCCCTTCTCAGCCTCCTCTGCCATTAATATTTTGATCAAAGAGAAACAAAAAGCAGGTGAGAGCTGCTGAAAGCTCTTAGATCAGTTATTTCTTCCTGCACCTGTTTAATCTGAAGCTAGCAAGCATTTAAGATCAATACCCTGAGGAGAGTACAATTTGCACAAAGTTTTCTACTCCCTCGCCTGCAGTCGGCTTTCCTTGCGGCTGTACAGACCAGCAGAGAAGCGCAAAGTGGAATTAGTTTCCTAAAGACCAGAATGAGCCAGGAAGAGTTCAAAGGATGTCTGCTGGGAAGATGCAAGACTTCTTGTGAGCCTGATTAAGAGTCAGGCGACTTTCTGAAGAATTTTAATGGAAGACTTCAGTTACTTTCGTCAGGCTGCACTACCTTCTCTGCACCTCTCAGAGACACTCAACTCTGAAATACTGCTGTTCTACAGTAAAATTAATTCTTCCTGACCCATATAACGATATTGCTTCTCCAGTGTATCTAATGAGAAAGAAAGAAATGAGGGAAAAGTTAATCTTTCTGACATTTATTAATGAGTTCTATGCCTTCTATTTAGAGAGGAAGGAGTCAGTCAAGCCAACCTTCGCAGAGATGCTGAAACACAGATGTATATATTTTTAACGACTGCCTGGGTAGAAAAAAATAAGAATGCCTTGAAAACTAATCTGCAGAAAGACTGAAATGCATTAACGGAAAGCACAAATATTATCCCTACTCACGACACCTACAAACTTCATGTAAAGCTGGAAAGTATTTGGCTCACTTTCCGGTCAGTCTGCCTGGTAGGAAAAATTCAGTGTGAGCAATGACTGGCAGAGAAGTGACATAGCAGAACCTACAAGCCAGTACAACAGCACCTGTATTTTCAAGAAATTGAGATAATTCTCAATAATATGAGGTATTACTTCCTAAATACATCAGAAGTAAAGACATTTTGAGGAAGGGAGGGATTAAGTATGCCCAGACCACGGAGAAGACTCCGGAAAGGGGATTTACTGAGGTGACCTCACATGCCCCAGCATGAAGAAATTCCCTCCGCTGAATGCCATCCGCACTGCCTGATGGGAGAGCTCCTAACCAGGCTGGCATCAGGAGAGCACACAAAGCACATCAGGTGGGAACAGAGCAAAACTTTTAATATTTAGTCTCAGTATAAATGGATTAAGCACAGCTTTCTGTCCAGTTTGTTCACCTGTGTAATTTATAATCATTTATTCCTGCCTCATCTACTTTCAATGTTGTGAACACTTTCCACTGCATTTGCGTGTAATTTGGATTGTTTTCAGGTATGTTTAACAATTCAACATTCTTCGCTTCAACCTTCCTGGGACTGTTACCCTACCTTGCTCCCCTGAACTTTCTACTTGACAACCGAACAGTAAAATGGTGTGTTTGCATAGAAACATCCTGATCCAGCTGGTAGCGCAAGAATCCCAAGATGAAAATGTCTTCCAGTGACAATGAGAAGCACCAGGCACCTCTCATATGATCCGACTGCCATTTAAAAAATGTTCAAGGAACACAAGAAAGACAAAGAAAATGTGATTATTATGTGGACAAGAAGATAAACTGAGGCTATTTTCAGCCAAACTTTCTGATTTAGTCCACAGATGTTTTATTACACATGATTTTCAGAGTAAAATCATCCACACCAAAATTCGCAGCAGAACTGGTTTACAAGGAAGAAACAGTGGAGTTTCAGCATCCCAGCTCTCTTAAATCGAAGCAATACATCGGCAACTGGGTCAAGTGTGTTCCAAGACTATTCCAAAACCAAAACCAAAACTACTTCGTAAGAAATAGTTCTTCTCATTCACATAAGAAGAATCTGACCACCATCTGACTCTTCCCAGTTGAGCTTAAGAAAATGCCTTGCCAAGCCCCCATCCCAGACCTCAGCCCCAACTGCCAACACCAGCTGTGGACAGGTGCCTGGTTTGACATGCTTCCTTCTAGCCAGGTGGATTTTATGCTGGTGGGTGTGTCACTGTTCATTAAACCCAAACAGAAAGAAGATCCTACATTTGAATCCCAGCCTCGAAGTTTTCTTCTATGCTTTATTTGAAACCTCTTTAAACGTCACCACTCTTTGAACAATAAATTGAGCTATGTTGCTTTCAGGAATAATTGTTGCAATTTTTTCTGTCTGAATGAAAATTAGGGAACTGCCTTGCCCTTATTATGCCTCAACCTTTTGCAGGAGAGGAGAAGTTAACACAGATCTCAGATATTTAGCATGAGTTCTCAAATCTCCCCTAAGCAGAATTAAAGACTGCAGTGCTCCAAAATTTCCTGGAAGTAAGACAGAGGGGGAATAAAAGTATCAAAACACTTCATTGTGCACACTCAGCTATTGCAAAGATATATCAAAGAAAGCACCACATGTCTTCTGTCTGCCAAAATGCATTTTAAGGTGAGAGATTTGTCTGGAAGAAGAGGAAAAAATGCTCTCCCACCTGCAAACCACTTTTGATTCACATAGAAAACAATTACATACTAGACATGATAGCTTCAGTGGATGTCTTGTTCAGTCACACAGTACTTGGGTTTATTTTTTCAATAGCAGCAACACAAAAAAGATCAGGGCTTGCTGTGCGTCACATTCACTCCCCCCCTCCCCCCCCAGTTAATCCTTCTCTAATTCAACTGGCTGCTGGCGCAGCCAAGCACAGCACATTAGCACGGGCTGCTGGAGTTCAGGATTCACAAAAAAATGTACTGGCTGTGAATGGTTCTTTATTCTGATCCAGCAATCTGGACGTGGCTGCAGGTTTTCTGTTCACCACCGTGTTTGCCTATTAGTAATCTGTATTTTTAGGGTGAACAGAAACCTGTTGGACCCCGTGTTGCAACGAGTTGCTGCTGGCTGTGCGGGTGTCTCACAATCCTTCTTCGTTTCTCTCTCCTGAAAACACATCTTATGAACAGGTTAAGAAAATAGTAGAAAGATGCTGGTTTGTGCACTCTATGCACTATTCACAAATCTCCCATGTCACTTATTAGCAGGAATAAGAACAGCAAGCTGCAAAACAAAACCACAGCCAATTCAGCAAGGAGGTAGGTATTCAGCAGCAGCTGGAAGGAATGCTCTAACACGGTCGGTCAGTTGCTCGTTCTACCTACAACTGGGATCATGGGAGTCTGCTCTAGGAATGTCTGCGATGGAGAAGTCTGTTCAGACCTGCCCAGGCAGCGCCAGCACTTCCCTTGGAATTGTGCAGCAGTTCAGGCAAATCGTCCTTTCCAGTAACTTCAACCCCTGAGGGATGACACTGAAAAGCAGCAGCCAATGCATACTGACAAAAAGCTAGCAAATGCACATGAGTTGCCCTTGCAGAAATTCAGATTAAATACTGCCACTTAAATGCTACAGTAAAAGTTGATAGGTAATGTAAATAAAAATCCGTAAATTAAACCTAACAAAAATACTGGTTTTGCTTTACTATAGTATTTTAGGGGAATAAATTTTTCTCTCTCCTTCCTAAGCTTCTAAGAAAAGCTGAGAGTCTTTACTTCATTTTGGCCATGCCTTTTTGTTTGGATGAAGATGTAAAGACAGTTCATGTAATTTTATGAGGATAGCCCATGTATAATTTTGATGCTTTATTTTCACCATTTGTATTTGATCAGCAATAGAAAGTATAAGACTAGGGAACATCCCACCACACCAGGAAATGACAGCCAGAGAGTACACTGCTCCAAGACCACCACAAACAATAGCAAAGCCAGCTGAAAGCTCAGTTGTGCTGCATCATGGATGGACAACTTGAGAGATCCTCTAATTTATGCCCCTCTGCGCTGGTCATGAGTGGCCGAAAAGAAAAAGAAGCACACTGAGCCAGTAATATGGATTTCCTTTGCCAGCTGTCTGGTATGAAAGCAATGTTTACGGAAAAGCGATCCTTTTGAAAGCTGTGAAACAAGGGTGAAGACCCTCACCACATCATCAGTGCAGCACATCTGCATTGTGCTGCACTGAACACCCCAGCTTCCAGTCTTGAGAAATGAAATCTAACTTGCTAACTCTTGAGAACTTCCCTGGATTTTATATCATCAAGTGATCACACAATAAAAATAGTAAAGAACTTAAAAAATGCAAACATAGTGTTGCAGGGAAAACAAGCGAAACGGCAACTTACTGAGGAAAGGAAGAAAAATCTCATACTGATATGGAGAAAACACTGCAACCTGAGATACAAATGAGTATTTGCACGAATCACAGGCTTCCTGCTGGATCCCTAAAGTGAACTATGGCACTCAACATGGAACAAGTCATTAGCACACAATAATACATTACGACATAGCACTGTACAAACAATAAACCTCAATTTACTTCAAACCATTGGAGTATCCTTTACTAAGTATCAGAAATTGCTGGCATGTTTAGTATATAAAAGGCAATTTAATTAGGGGTGGGGAGAAAAGCCACTCAAATGCTCCATTACCTTGCACATAGGAAATGAAGTTTTTCCTTTCTACATAAGAAGGGACAGTAAGGGTCAGTAAAACAGCTACTTACTGGTGTGCAGTATTCCACCATGGGATAGTGCATTTTATGACCTTTTGCAACACGGCCAGAGAAGAAGCAACTTTGGCAGATGTCATAATTAAAGTGCTTTAAACTTCTGTACCTGAAAGGGGAGGGAAAAAAAACCATGGCCTCAGACCTTTGTATATGAACGCTTCGTGTCAGTTTGTCAAATCTTCTGCATTAGTAAGTTCTCTTCCTTGAGATGTCACACAGTGTGCAATACCAGGCAATGCTCCTCTACCACCAAGGGACAGGTATTGCTGCCTCAGATGTTTATCAAAGATCTGAATCTTCAAAAAAATTTTAACACTGGGCAATGGCAGAGATTTCTACACAATCACTCTCTCTTAACATGTAAAAGACACCACCACGCTTTTTGTTTCCATAATACTGGCTTTGGTTCTTTTGCTTTTCATCATGATTCCTAACACAGAATGTCCTGAGGAAGTAAAATTCAAGTAAGTAATCTCCTCCTCAAGAAGTCACTCCAGCAAACTTCTAAGTGCTGCATACAAGGCAGGAATTTGTTTGTGTCCTTCCTAGCACCTCTATCAAAACAATTTTCCTGTATGGCATTCCATCCATGCAAAACTCTGAATGCACTTTTGGGCCATTATTTAATCTCACCAGCTCTATGAGGTAGCTAACTGTTGTATCTGCTATGCTGAAGTGCTTGAAAGAGCCAGAGGCATAAGGGTTGTCTTGTTCCAAATATGTGAAGCAGTTCAGTCACAATGACCTCAAAAGAGCATTGTTTTACACGTACTGAGGCGCACAGTATTAGCTTTCTAAAAGCCTTCCAATACAGTATCTTTTTGTCAAGTGTGTACACAGGGTTTCAATGACTTGCAAAGCCAGAGAAAAAATCTGTGACAGACGGATTCTACTATCATGAGAATAGATTTGTTATATAAATTTAAGAGACAGATGAGATCAGTCAAGTAAAATTAGATGCAAACACAGAGCTCCAGTGTCCACTTCCCAAGTTCTTGATGCTCACCACAGACTATCCATTCACTTGCCATCCTTTGATTTTCCAAGTGCTGCATTTTTCAGTTCCACCTACTTGTCTTTGGCTATTTATACAAAACCATGTAAGTAATTCAGTAGTTCATAAACCGTATCTGGGAACAGGAAACTTAGACTTAGTGGAAGTGTTGAGCTACTCCCATCCCTACTCTTCCTCAGTAACATTTATCATTTCCCTGTTAAGATATTCAAGGGGAATAAAAGCAGAAGGAGAAGAATTTGGATGATTACATGAACAGCCTCACTGAAGAAATACTCAGATTCAAAACAAAGCAACAGCTTCATTATTTCCCCCATTTCCCACTGCCCGTGAAATTGCATAGCAGAAAGCACTGCCCCACTACATGCATAAAAGCAACATTCATACTCTCCCAGGTTAGAGCAAAATGATGGCTTTTGTACATGGTACTGCTTGCTGCTGTTGTCTATCTGGGTTTTAGAAACAAAATTACAGAAAGCGCTTTGTAAACAACACAACACCATAGAAGGAGAAATGCCAATGGTAAAAGACTGTGCATAAAAAGGACAGAAACCATACAAAGCAGCTATTGCGAAGCCAAGTGATAAAACAAGTCTAGGCATAATTGAAAGTGAGTATTTACTTAGCCGTTAAGTGGATTCTCAACAGGCATACTAACACACAGCCATTTTACAACACAGTGACTTATTCATTGCCATAGTAACCATGGTGTCAATCCAGATGTTTAAATAGACCAGCAACATTTCCCCCACTCCAGGTTAATGTTCCACCAGCAACATTCTTTCTCTGAGAAATGAACATGCAGCTTTACACGTCTGTGAATTTTCAAGGCACTTCTTTGCTTTATACCATGACAGAAAGCAATTCACTAGGAGCCAATTCAGAAAATATAACTGCATGTATAGGACACACTGAACATAAAGCAAATCATCTTAGTTGTGCAATCCACCAATACTTTGGTTGAGGCATGGAAAGACTGGGACACAGACGAAGGGCCGTATCTTAACTGATATAGATGACTTTTGTTCTCTTCAACTTTCCCATCACTGTACCCACTCCAGGTGTAACTCTTGCTTGTGTCCCATCACAACTATTTTTTCCCTGAACAACATGCATAAAATCAAGCGCATGATTTGCCTGGAAACAAGCAGAGCTCTTGATCCACCAAGCAGTAGTACACATGGCAGAAAGGGAGCGTGTTTGTACCTGAATCCAATAATTGGGCACTCCTTGCAGATGTTACACTTCGCTTGGTGTTTGGCAGTCTCAGCAGCAGCCACCCTGTGCAAGACGGGCAGCCACACCATGGACTGCGGTTCCAGCCTCATCCAGTCCAGAAAGAGGGCTGCTTCGATCTCCGGTTTGTTGTTGGCCTGTAACGCAGGGGGAAGAAAGACAGGGGCTGAGAACAAGTGATGTGTCCACTACCAGCTAATTAATAGTTCAAGCCATTTGCTTCCTGCCTACTCTGTATCTTTTCCGTGAACGTACTCCTGCTTTTCCCCCAGTCCAGCCATTCATAAAAAATAATAATTAAAAAAAAAATTAAAAAAAATCTCCAGGATCCTGCCTTCAAGCCAGAGCCAGGAACTGAAAACTATTATTAACATTTCAAAATCTCTCTTTCTCTTATTCCTGATTACAATAGACAGCACTACCATGTACTCTGTCACAAGAGAAAATCACCCACTTACAGGATCACCTTTGATGCCGGAACTCGTGTTTCCTGTCTCTCTTATCTGAGCCTGCAAAGCACTGCTTCTCACCTATTTTAAAAACAGTTTGTGCTATCCAAGCCCGAAAAATTGCACATCTTTCGATCAAAATTTCTTCCTCCTTAACATCATTCATTATCACACTGACCTTTCTTCAAAACGCACGTGTGAGGAAATCATTCAAATCCCTTCTCAAGCCTGCTGTTCAACACGCAAACTCTGCCTCCTTAAATGCCTCAGAATCCCTCTTCCCACCATATCATCTCTAAATTTCCTGCCATTGCCTGCAAACACAATGCAGTTTTGTCCCACAGAATACAACTGATTTAGCCTCATATTCAATTATTTCCCACTTTTGCCTCTTTGCCAACAGCGGAAGAGCCTATGAACACTTCCCAGCAGCCCCGTTCCTCTGCTTCTTTCCCATCACATCCTAACCAGTGTGATTATTTCGGGCATCTCTTCTACAGTAAGCTCGAGGCAGCTCAGTCACAGAGCTGAATCCCATTGCGGCAGGCACTGTGCACACGCCAAAAAATGATATATCACCTTTATCTGGCAGCACCTACAGTATGGAAAAAGAAACAGTAAAGAGACGAGAAAAAACATAAGGCAATGGGGGACAACAGCGAATGATCTACATGGACAGAGGTCACACAGTACTGGTAGGCTAGCCACTGCAAAGAACAGTGCAGAATAAAGGCAAAGAGCATCAAAAGGGATTTTAAGGAAAACAGTGAAGTGACGGAGTCAATGTTTACAGGGAGTGTCTCTCCAGCGTGCAGGATGGCACAAAGCCAGCACAAAACTGGTTATCTGAGAACCTGGGAGCTGGTTTCAGTGCTGAAAGGTGACAGATCAGGTGGGAACAGTGAAGGGCTCTGGCAGGGAGGACAGGAGGGAGGAGGACAGGTCCGCACAGGAAACAGCCCAAGCGATGAAGTGGGATACTGCCCCGCTCCATTTCTCTAAACCATCTCTACGTGCTAATTCAAATTCCTTGAGATATTTCCTTCCACGCTATCCAGAAGAAAGAGCGTATTTATGGGCTGAATATATTTAAATCCTCTGTTTTCCTTTTTCTCTGGGCCTTCAAATACAGCCCTCTGTGGGCCAGTCTTTTATATTTCAAACTTCACAAGGCAGACTGTCTTACTTTGTGGTTCCAAACATATCTGAAGCATTTAAATAAATAATAAGCGTTAATGTATCGTGTACATGGACCAAGATGAATAGGGGATTGAGTGCTGGGGGTTTTTTTAATGCTTGCTCTTAGTTACTTTTCCAGTTTCTCATGAAATCCGAGTTTAGTATGACCTAGCTAAAACCCTATTCAACTAAAAATGCTAGCAACTAATTTGGAGAAAGAATATGACAACTGATCTAAAGAAGAGAGAGCTATAGGGAAAACCAATTTGCTTTGTGGGTTTGGTTTTTTTTTTTTTTTAAGCTAACACTGTTTATAATCTTGACAAACAAATTAACTGATGAATACTTGAAGACTGAGAAAAATGCCAAGTCTCCTAGACAGAATCCCTGGCCACCAGAAAGATGTGGAAGAAAAACCCCAGAATATCTCCCGAATAATGCTTTGCACTAAAATTGACTTAAAATGCTGCTGCAACACTTTGGTTAATTAGAAGCAAAGAGATTTTTTGGTCAGGGCTTTCTTCTTGAGATGCTAATTTGGGAAACCATCTAAAGACTCCTATGACTACATTTAAGATCGATGTATCTGGACTTCTAGTACAGTCATACACATCTTTTTTGGACGTTTGGGGTAAAACCATCAAACCACAACATATCTACAGTTATTCGGATAAAGTAACTCACAATTTAATATTCACTACAGATCTTATATGAAATGAAATGAAATTAAATGAAATGGAATGGAATAACCTTTTTTTTTTCACCCACTGAAATACTTAAGCATTAAATCTTACTCCTCTGTTTTTTCACGTAGCTGCAGAGTTTAGGAACCTCTCCCAAAGGAAAAAGAAAATCAAAGTCCAGCCAACACTGGCAACAGCATCTGCTCGGAACAGCAGATACTGTCTTCTGCTGCAGGACATCAGTGATTTCAATAGAATTAAATTAATTCTAGAACTCTCCTAAGAGAAAGGCATATTCATAAAATATGATCATCTATATGTCTACTTTTCAACCAGCAGCCAGGGCAGTAAAGGGGCTGGGGAGAGACTTTCTGTGGATCACTTGGTGAGCCAGCATCAGCCAGGAACTACAGTGACAGGAACTACACTGACAAACCATTACCCTACCTAGCAGACTACGCTTCGTATGCACAGGTCCTCTAAGCCTCAACAAAATTTTAAGAGGATCTCTTTAATATGCCACTTATAACAGAAAAACATGAAGTGTACAGAAATGCTGCAGTGCAAGCTGCGGTCAGAATAAGAATGAGCCGCTTAGTGCTGTTCTCCACTTGTAGCTGCTTTAAATTTCCAGGGAAAATGTGGTGGCAATGCAAGACTTTCTGTAACACCCAAAGATCTATTTTAATTTTGCAGTCACTGTCAATTGCTGGCAGTCCCAAAAGCTGCCTACCCAGAGTGCTGCACGCTGAATGTACAAAACCTGTGTTCAGAGAGATTAGGTGCATTAAAATGTATCAGAACTGGTTCCGAATTATATTACATGAAGATTTAAAGCCACATGGAGAAAAGCTGGTCAGGGTCAGACCGTATAGGACGGACAGTTCTCAACTGTCCCCTGAGCTGCTATTACATTTTTTTTTAATAATCTCTAAATCCGGTAAGGGCAGCAGCTGAAGATTTTACATAAGGGAAAAAGTCTGAATTCATACAGTTTGTATCTGAACCAACAAGATCAAGCTGTAAAGAATATTAATGGTTCTTCTCTTGAACACATTTCTGTGCAACTCCCAATTTTTATGATAATAACAGAGTGAATCATAAAGTGAAATTCATAAAGCTCTTTCCAGCTTACAAGTAACAATTTGTTATGGGGGACATTCAAATCTATTATGTTCCAGACATCTGTTTTTCAGTATTTATTTTGCAGAAACAATGGGGTAATAGGAAGTTGGGTGGTGCTAGCATCTTTATGCAGTATTGGGAGCTGAATTTTTCTCCCCCCCTCCCCGTTCCAGCTAGTAGTTTAAAAAATATTCTATGCTATATTGACTTTATCTGTCCATAATATGAAATATACTCCAAAATACAGTTGTGATTTTACATGAACAATGTGATACGGTTTTGGACAGTCAGACAATATAGCACAAATTTCTGATAACATTTTTGATGAGCTATATTCTGTTTACGTGCAGTGTAGGAAGTTAACTGGAGATAAAATAACATTGTTAATTTAATGGTGTTTTTCATCTGGGATGAAAAGATTTCCGTTAGTCTAGGTACATATTATTTTTGATAAACCAAACTGAGGAATGGGATTCTTATGACTTGTTAAAGTTTAAAAATGCAGAGCAAGCCATGAACAGCAGCCCTGTCTCCCCAGAGTCAGACCAACCCCTGTTCAACCTTGTCTTCCGCTCTTGAGTGACTTCCTCATTACATTTGTGTTCTCCCCATTGCTGGCTGGTAAGAAAACAAAAGTCAAGAATTTATCATTTCTGAGACAAGTGCTGTTTCAAGGTCAGGAAAGAGAGGATTATTATGAAGGTAACTTTGGGTGGTACAAACTGCTTAAATCTGCCTCGACCCTTGGAGCAAATGCTTAAGATCATTACTTTGACCCCCTGCATTACACTTGATTGCACTGACTACTCCAATAAATGTGTTTAGTGCTGTGGCAAAGAGTAGTAAAATAAAAAACCATGAACCCAGAAGTGAATTAGTATACAGCTTTATATCATCCACATTTGAAAAAAAACCATCTTCCTCCTCCCCACCCCCTGAACCATTTGAAAATAGCTCTTTAAAGCAGTTCACTTGTAGGACTCTTGAAGAGTGCCTCCAAAAGTCAGGTGCAGGTTCACAAAATCCTCCTGAAATAAAACCAGAATTGCTGTTTTATGACATTTACAGCATAGCAGCTTGAAGAAGGATTTGCTAGTTCCCTTAGGCCAGCTCTCCCGTCAGAGCCAAAAGCAGAAGAAATATCCTATGAATAGAAACAAGGGCTGCCTCGATCTCTCAAAAGAGATTGAGTGCCTCAACAGTAACGCTGCATTTGTATGTTATTTTCATATAAATCTCTATATAACTATATATAGTTATTTGTACACAGTATTGGTATTTCCTTCTAAAAAAACCCACACACCCATCTGACCCCTCACAAAACAACTGCCCAACCAACTCAAATCACAGCATTCATGGCCCAAGTCACTATCGGAGTCCTGGCCTAGGATTTGTAATACCCAAACCCCACCTAAAAGAACTAGCAGGCCCCCTATTTCAGCTTTTATTTGTCTGAGTAATTACACCAGATTTGGACACATACAAGTGGTTGTAAAACCCAGGCTGATCTTGCCTTATCATTGGTCAAGTACAAACCTAGAAACCAAGACTATACAACACAGAATATTAAAACACTTTCCTCTGTCAAAGTGAAATGAAACAAGAAGGTTTAAAATACAGATATGAATTAACTGTACATATTTTACTACTCCTTAGCTTCATTGGTACTAGTTTGCCACATCAAGTACTCTGCTTCAAGTACACCCTCGGAAGAGTGCATACTTAAAGCAGTTTATAACCAAGAACCAAATATAAAAAATTTTATTGAGAAACAGCAAGAGACATTTTCATCCAAGTTGCACTGTTTCCGCATCACATCTCTTAAATATCCCAATGCCACAGTAACTCATCCAAGGCAGTGATACGAATTCCTAGGTCCCATTTACACTATACAAGGAAAGCATATTAATAATTTTCCACTATGATGAAAACACAGTGTGTGTATCCTTCAGTCCTTATCAATTCCCTATCCTATTTACTTAAAATAACGTACCCATCATAGAACAGTGCTTTCACACTGCAGTAATACCGAATTCACTCAATTTTTCATTGATCTATAGATTGCTTTGATGCAGTCTGAGCCCAGGCAGCACTATATAGTCTTCAAATGGTCATTAGATCAAGCTCCTTGCTCTCACTTAAAAATCTCAAAGCAGAAGTTACATCCCCCTGCCCCACATAAGAAAGATGAGTCCCATAATACTCTTTTCCCCCCAAGAATTACTATCAGCACCTTCCTATACATGAAGAAAACTATGGAAAGCAAGAGTCGGTGCTGGGGGGATGAAAAGTATCCGGGCAGCAGCAGCCTGTGGTAAGGGGAACCGCTCCTGGGGAGCAGGCAGCGCTGGCGGGAGCAGGCAGCGCTGGCAGGAGCAGGCAGCAGGCAGGCTGCTGCCAACAGCCAGGCAGGGAAGACTCCCTTCCCTCCCCAGCCCTCATTCCCAAGGTCTTGCACTTGAAACCGAAAAGCAGAAGAGATTTCCCCTGTTATCGACAGGAACAGTAAACATCCCCGTTTTTTTCTGCTGTTGTGCAGACAGACAAGGCTGTTGCCAGGGCACCTAACCTAAGGGGGCTGGAAGAGCCATTTCTGAAGCACACATTTGTTGCAGACTCTGACATGACTGCAATTTATTGCTGGCTTATCATCACCAGAAAGAAAAAAAAAAAGGAAAGAAAAAAGAAAACCCTAAAGAAAAAGCATTCCTCACCGTGGGCGTACAAAGACTTAATTTAGTTTCCACACAGTAATGTAAACTATGAATCCCCACCATATTTTTAAAAATTAAATTATCTCACTTCAGTAAAAGGAGGCTGCCGGGAGCCCTGTGCAATCCTCCTCAGCTGTCCACCTCCTCCAGCCTCTCCCTTTCCTGGGCTGCTCCCTGCTCCCTTCCCCACCCCCAGCACCTCTGCGATGCTCCCCCAGCCCGAGAACCCTTGTGCCCCCCCATGCACCACCATCTTACACCAAAAGGATGTCTCTGTGCTCCCCTCCTCCCTTTCTCCTGGAAAGGTCTTATTTCTTCCCCCCATTCCTGGCTGCTCCTGTCTTTCATGCCTCATCCGACCCACCCTTGTGTTTCCTTCATGGCCACTATTCCCACTACCGTTCCTACCATCGCTCCCTAATGGTGGCCCTTATTTTTCCATTCCTTAGTTCCTTCTCCCTCCCCTCCATCAGGGCCTTCCCTACACTTGGATTTCTGCTCCCCTTCCCTAGGACTCCATCCTGCCATTTTTGCATTTCCTGTCCTTGGTTGAGCCTCCCTCCCCCTTTCCGATCCTCCTAGAAGGTCGTCTGTTCTACTGCAAGCCAGGTCAGAAACCACCCTCCCACTCTGCAAGTTAAAATGAAGTTTCACCCAAAGGAAAAAGAGAGGACGAAATTCCTCTTAGCACAGGTAAGAGAAGGAAACCTTGTTTTTTCCAATGTTCTGATTTATGAACATGTCAAAGGTTCTGCCCAGCTGTGCTTGGGCTGTTTCTAGAAATGCTGGCAGCTGGATGTGGTACAGCATTCAGCCCACTGGCATGTCTTCATCTGTAATGACAATGTTGCTAACTTACTTTATTCAAATAAACATTTAGTCCAAGGTCTTCCTCCTACTTTATAGAAACTGTTTTTGTGTGTTCCATCACTATGAACTTTACTGGGATTTTTCCTAGTATAAACACACAGAATGGCAGCCCCCTTTCAAAAAATGTTTTTGTCAGATTTCAAGGTCACTTTCCTTATCAGTTTTTCAACAGTGTTCCAAGCGCTGTTGCCATTCACTTGTGAAAACAATAGAAATCCAGAGAGTTCTAATTTCTGAGGAAGGTCATTTGCACAAACAAGCTTTTGACCACAAATTTGTTGTGGCATCATTTTGTGCTGGTCTCACTTGAAAGCCCAACGTGGAACTCGAGGCTCAAAAGACACAGCAGGGTCTACCACTGCTAACAACCTTACTACGCATAGTTTATCAGCATGGGTTATCCCCAGTATATGGCCCTATAAAACATTAATTTGCAAATGGCATCAAATACAGATTGGAATTATAAAAGGTCAAGACATGAATGATGGAAATGGGAAAATGTGAATCCTGTAGAATTAATCTGTTAAAAGAAGTTTTAAAAATACAGAAAGCAAATGTCCCATCACAACTGAAGTTTGTGGTGATTTTATAATTAGATTCTTTTCATAGTCACTTCCAAGCATTAATATTCATTGAAAAAAACTTGCTGTGTTTTGCTTACTACAGAACTGAAACTACTACATAATGAAACTTGAGCAGCAGGCAAAAACAGCAAACAACTCCCCCGCCCCCAACCAAACAAAAAATCCCCCAGGGACATCAGGGGATGGGAAAAGAGCTTTTCTTCCATTGTAATGTAGAAGATGCATTGAGAGTTAATCACAGACCATACATTACCTCCCCTTCTCTACCTTTTCATTAAGCAGCTGTCTTCATCTTGTGCATTCTGCTGGTGGTTAGGAGAAGGATGAATAATTCCCTTAACTCTCTTCCTCCCCAGATTAAATAATTTACAAGTTTGAAAAAGAGCTTCCAGTTTGCCATGTATTCCTCAACAGACAGGACGGGAATTCTGTCAGTATTCTTTAAAGAAAACTGCCATTATCCATTCAAGCAGTGGAAGGAGCTCTGGAATCGAGCACTCCTCGCCCCTGGACAGCACTGCAGGCAGTTGCTCCTTTCCTATCGCTCCCCTGGGCACCTGGCTATCACTGGTATGTGTATGTCCAAAATTTATATTAACCATTTCTGTTCACCTACATGGCAGCAATAAATGGTGATCTACTGTTGGCAATACAAAACTGCAAAACCAGGAGCTGCCGTAACAAAAACTTCAACTGTTTGCAGGGTTCAGTTACAATATAAGCCTTGATGACAATTACTTGCTGTCTGGATAACAGTATAATCTGGGCTTCTTCCACCACGGCCAGAGAAACAGGCTAATTCAAATATATATCTCATTAAAGGAATGGTTTAATTCAACAACGAACACCACCATTAAATAACCCTCAGTACCCTAATCCTCCTTCCAGATTTTCAATCCTCTTCAGAATGGACAGGCTACGTTGACACAACATACAAATCAGGAAATTAACAACGAGCAAACACGAACTTACAAACTGGAAGCAGCTTCTGACGCTTGGCTCGATATTGCTGCCCCCGAAGGAGGCCACTTCACCCAGCTGCCGAGGGATCTGGATGGAGTCGTGCAGCAGGAGTCCGAGCCGGCGCTGGTCACAGAAGCCGGTGGAGCTTGCCACTTGCTTGAACAGATCTGGAGGAAAGAAAAGGACACCACAGCTAAAGCATCACTACAGGGATGCAGCAAATAGCAGGGAAGTTTTCATCGTTTCAAAGGCGCACAAGTGCGGTCAATAGCCTTGGAGGACATGAACACAAAATGTGTCTTCACTTTGGGTGATTCTCTTCCCCCAAACACTGTTTTTTTTCTGTTAAATATGCAATCAAGTGAAATTTTTAAATAGCATTATTGGCTTGTACCTGGGAGGAAAGCCCATTCTAACACAGCACCTGTGGCGTTACCGACAATAGCAGTGGTGATTCTGTAACACAGCTAACTAAACAGCAGGATCTTAGAGCCACAACATAAATGTTTCAAAAATATCATTTCACAGTAAAATAATCTCATACAACATACAGCACATTTTCAAGTCTTAGCAATCAATGTACAACATACAATGGAGAACCCATTTCTCTTTCAGATGAGTTGATCTGAAAAACAAGAGCTCCCTAACTTGGATATATCATAATCTTTTAACCCAAGAGTATTTCTAAAATGGAAGAAAAACATTACAGGATGACAGAACCTGCAGGAATGTTAATATCATACTAAGTTTTCACTTCTGAAGTGAAATGTCACTTGAAGCCATGTTCTGTTACTGCATCACTCTAGAAAAGAATCCTTACAGGACCGAATTATTATCCCTTCATAAGCTCAATTTCATTTGGTAGGAATTAGTTATACTAAGAATACACTGAGAAGGTTTCAGAGTTCATAGTAAGAAGAAAAATCAGGTTAGCATTAACTGAAATATTTATTTGGTAATATCCCTGTTGACAGTACATGACCCAAATAAATTCTCCTTTATTTCCAAAGAGTTAAAAAAAAAAAAAAAAAAAAAAGAGACAAAGAGTCAGCTAGAATAAAATAACACCCTTTTTTTGGAGCCACCTTAATATTTCACCCGTCACCAGGGATACAATTATAAAGGTGCTTCAGCACTGCTCGAGATAACATTCCTAGCAATGCTTTGACACCTGTTTTCTTCTGAAGGAATAAAGGAATGGATAGAGAAGGGATTATTTTTTAATTACATGAATCTCACTCTTGCCGAGTCTAGTTTTGTAATAAATAATTTTGGGATAAAACCTTCATTCACTTCTGCAAGCCTGAAGACTTGTGCTCTAGCACAACCAACTCTGCTCTGCTGCACAAATGAGAGAAAAAAAATTAAGGGGTGCAACTCATCACATACTTGCAGCAATACCAAGAGCAATTGCATTATGACTTCGACATGGATGCTGAAGCCAGACCACAGCCTGGCAGAGACAATTCCTTCCTCTCCCATAAACAATTCAGCTTTCATTTCCCCATCATTAAAACATTAAGTGTTCTACAACCTTAAAAAGGGGGGTTATGCATTACCATGCACACACACTGCAGGAGACTATGAATGTTTTCCTTTATAACTTAGATAGTCCTCAAGGAAATATAATTTTGAAAAATATCTGTACTGAGTAATTTTCTTAAAAGATTTTGTGAATACTTTTTCACAACACCCACATGAAACATCTAGAGATCGTGACATTCATAGTGATTGCCCTAAAATCCGATCCAATTATACACAGTCATGCACTGACTCTGTTGTCGGAACTGTTTTCTCTTCAGTGTTCTTAAACTTCTATTAGTAGATGAATAGAATAACAACAATTGATGAAGAACTGCTATGGTATTGGGTCAAATCCTAAACACTGGGGTTTTAGGTTTTTTTTTTTAAATGCATGAATAAGTGATATCAGTTAATTTAAGCAGAAAGTTAGTCTTGAGAACTACTCTTATCAGTAGTTCTTTTCTGGACCTAGCCTCACTGATGAACTCATTTATTAGTCAGATAAAACTAAAACTTCAATTGGAACTTTTTCAAGTATTTCAGGATTTGGTCTATGAAGATATGCAAAACTTGCACATTTATTTAAAGGTAGCAACTGTATTTAAACACGATGTAAATAATGAGACCCTGACCACATTGTGGAAAACGTTTTAAAAAGTTAATATATTATTTCAAAATGTTGCAATGCAAGATGTCCTGTAGACAGGCATTTTGCCTGTATGAAGGTGTGGAAACCACTGGTCTCCAAACAGGGGGGTTCTTGTACCCCAGGCAGTGTGGAAGACAATCCATTAGGATGCAGTAAGCAAATATTTTTTGTACTGTTAATAAATTAAATTTAAAAATTTTAAAATAGTGTTTCTTTCATCTTTCTTGTATCTTTTTTAATTACTATTTTTGGTATGTTTTCTAATGTATGTAATTATTATTATGGTGGTACATGTAAATAATTTATAAATAAATAGACATCTGTGGGGGTGCATGCTCAGAAATTTTTTACTGGTAGGGGTGCAATCAAAAAAATTTGGGGACTGCTATGCTGAACTACCTAAAACCATACTGAACAAATAACTTAAAAGTACAAGGTGGAGCAAATTAACACACTTTGCATCAGGACTATCTAAAAGAATGTCTCTGTATATTACGTAAATGTTTATACAATAAATAGAAGGAATAAAAACAGAATGCAAACATAAACTAAACCCAAAAGAATTACATTGACTTACATCTATATTTATCTTCCAGGTGTGCTTTACAAAGGGATACAACACCAGTTTTGAAAGATAAGACACGGATCCTTCCTGTTCGACCCCTAATGAAAAAGAAACATTGGCTGATAATATGATCCATTCATGTCATAATTTGTTTACTATTAATGAAGCTCACTGCAGTACTGTAGTCATCATAAATGAAGTCCCACACAGAATCATGTTGCACAGCACACGCTGCCCAGTTATTAGGTAAGCTGGAAATGAAATATAAAGTATGATTGTGGCTTCACAGGCATAGCTGAATTAGATTGTGCTGTTGTATCAATTCAACCAGAAATGGTCTCATTTGGAAATAATTACTCACCTGCTTTTTTATGACAAAAGTGAGAGTAAAGAGTCTTTACCTTACACTTATTTGAACAGGCTTCTCTATGAACTGCTGCTGAACTATTCTCAGAGAAGATGAGGTCCCTGACAGAACAGCAAACCATCTCTTTTGGCAAAGACAATATAGCTTCACTTTCATTAGAAACGCAACGTAGCAGTAGTTTTTAGAAAGTCTTTGCTTACTGTCTGTCAGCCCTGCCCCGACTTGTTTGAGAAGGCAACAGGGAGCTAAGCACAAAAAAAGCAGCCTCTGCCAGCAGTGAGCAGCGACGGAGGCACTTGTAAGACGTTCAGGTGACTGACGAAGCTTGCCTAGTGATCATAAGAAGGCAGGCATGCTGTACAGTTATGCCATTAACAACACAGCGTGGTTTCTGAGCTCCTCCTCGCAGCAGTCAAACCTGTCCTGCCTAGTGCCAAGGGGCTGGTATGCTCCATCAGTCCCTGTGCTGCCTCTGGTCAGCCGTCCCCTCACAGTCACTCCTGCCTTGTAACATGCCCACACTATTACTTTTGGTTTTTACCGTGACTGTGAGAAAAACATCCTCCTCTGCGCTGCAGGCAACACAATGACAAACCTTCACGTCTTCTCTCAGTCATCTGGTTTAGCTCAATTTACTTCCAGTTGCTGGCTTCCCCCAAGACTTTTATTTCTGAGAGCATTTCAAATATAACATCTATTGCAAATGAAGACATATACAACGTAGGAAGCTAATGCCTAAAAATGACAGTTTTGAAGCAGAGCCTTATCAACAGTTCTGAAGCATCACCAGTAAGAATACCGTTGGAAATAAATCATGTACAGGTGTGCCATAGTCATGCATCAGGCTGCACTGTTTGGCACAGATGTGCATTGTCTTTTAATCCTATGAAAGTGTCGTAGAGGCCAGTGGTGCTCATTTACCCGCATATCTCCCCTGCAAACCCTATAAAAGTTGCAGACGGAAACCAGTGGACAAAGCCAAATTTAGAATTTGCAACCTTTTACTACAGAATCTTGCAGGTTTCATCATGAATAAAAATTTGTTGTTTACCTATGCTTTCCACACTCCACTCCTCTTACTCCTCTCCCCCAAATCTTTTCCAAATTAATTATCATCTGTGCCCTGAGAAACTCCTGCTGATGAATACCAGGCTCATGCAAATTATACAGGAGAAGAATGTAGAATGATGATTTCCCTGCAAGGCATATTAAATTGGAACTTGCACAAATCGTGAGTTGTTCAGTTCACTCTCCTCTCCTCCCAAGTCAAACCAATAATTTAGCATGCTACTGCAAATGAGCATGAGTGACTGATCAATTAAAACAAATCTGAAACGTGTTGGATTTGCAGAGCTGTGCCCATAATTAGATCAGTCATTGACTGTGAATTTGATTAATATCTTTAC
Organism: Elanus axillaris; assembly: GCA_026212715.1. NCBI lineage: Eukaryota > Metazoa > Chordata > Aves > Accipitriformes > Accipitridae > Elanus > Elanus axillaris. Next base: position 14,394,465 of record JANZLQ010000061.1, on the reverse strand, counting down.
AAATGACAGTTTTCAATTATAAGAAAAGTAAAGATTCAGTATAGTTAATTAAATGTCTCCAGTACTGCTATGCACTTCGGTTGATCTCTGCCTATTAAGTTTACAATGAAAACTAAACACATGTAACCCCAAGGTCACCTCTCTTACCAGCCTAATTCAAACCTGAATTTTGGCAAAATAGCTACAAGCTTTCCTCACACATAAAACATTGTGTCCTGCAATATACAGTTCCCTAGTGTACCTAGGGAACTGCCTGGAGGCAGCCGATTGTAATTTCTAATGCTGTACTTTCAGCACAGTGCAACTTAAAGAGAATTTGACTGGACATGGGAAATCTAAACTGGATGGTCCATCTTAGGAGCAGCCTGTGGAACAACCTTTATTTCCCTCTCTGCCTCTAACGTGGCTGTTCTGGATTAACATCCCTAGCACATCTTTTTTTTGTTTTTTGCTAACCGAGTATCTTCATTTACATGTTATTTGTAGTTGATGATAATTCAGAAGTGGATCAGAGTTCTGTGGAGTCAAAGTAGACTAAAGAAATAAGACCTGGCTCTTAAATGATTATAGCCCCATTCCCTACTACTGGTACGCTACACAAGAATATAACGTAATCTGGTAAATCCACTTCACAGGATACTGCAGCTGCTGCAGAGGATGTTATAAGCAACTGGCTTATCGGAGGCTATCCTGCAGGAAGAGACTCTGGGCAGATCTGTACTTTTTTTTGGTAGGTGATCATTGAAGCCTCAGTGCTGTGATAAAGGGTGGATGCAAGAACAATGTTATGGCACTTCAGTATGGTTCAAAATGGAACCGTTTCAATGGAAATACATGTCTGGCTGAAGGTGGCTGATACAAACCTTAAAAACACAAATAAAAACTTCCACTGACATTTTTTTTCACTAAATTCACCAAATACAAAAGTAACGGCTTATTCTAATATTAGCTTACAAATGTGTGTTGGAATTTGTCTATGCATTATGAGCAACATCATTAACCCACTGAATAGGAATACTTATAAATTTTCTTAAGCTAAATTTACTTTGTTGTTTTTATATTTATAGGTACACTTTTCCAAATTAAATTTTAGATGAAGTATTCCTCAAATCTCCCAACTGCTAAGTGTTGTAAGCACATTAGATTAGAGATGAACCTCTTCCATCTTTGAAGAAAAATAACAGATTGAAAGCTACAGAAGAAGGACAGCTCTGAAAAGGTTTAACACGCAGAAGTACAGACACATGCAAGAATCTATATGATGGTGTTCATACTATCACTTCTGGGTAATTCTCTTGAATTTCTTTACCTAAATAAATTTAAAAAGCCATGCAAAGCCATGACCTACTGAGGACATGTAGTCCCAGAATTGCTCTGAATACAGAGCAAAATCTGTTTAAAAAGTTATTTTCCAGCCCTCTCATTGCTTAGCTTAAAAAACCTAGGGTTGTAAGCCTAATCAAGGGCTGCACTGATTCAGCTAAATGCAGCCATTGAACCATTAGGTTTATTAAACTTTCACTTCAACTACTGTTTTTTCAGTTTCAAGCCATTCATTTTATAATGAGGCGGACGGCTCGTTACCCCTTCCCCCTTCCCTTTGTGCTGTTGGGAAAGTTCCGGAGCAGCCCATGTTCAGAGCACCCATACATACGTGTCGTAGACATTCAGCAGCCAGTTGAGGCACATGTCCACGCAGAGAGGAACGTTGACCAGGTTATTATGCTCTTGTTCCAGTCGATCGTAAATGGTGGTCAAGCAGTTAATGATCTGCAGAATATCCATCGGCTGGTCGTTTTGTTTGAGGTTGTGCTGGTCCAAGGCATCACATGCAGCAGACAGACTCAGGAGATCCACTGTTAAAATAAAAAAACCCACACACAATAAAGACTGAAAAGGAACAGTGGTTGTATTACCCATACCCAAAAAGTAAATAGAACAATTTGCTTGGCTTATATGCCTGGTTAGAGGACATTTTACGTACTCTGAAAGTCACGTGCAAGACCGGTTTCAAGACTCCTACAGGTGCACTGTTTATTCAGCTGTGGTCTTGGAGGGCAGTGTTTATAAAAGTGAAATTTGGTTCATTTTTAGCTGTAAAGTACCTATTATGCCATTGGATCCTATGGAAATATTACACAAATTACTATGTAAGTAAAAATTAAGTATTTCATATTTTATGTTCCTACAGATAGGCTAGTATTTGACTACTGCGTTCACCAAATGTGCTTGAAACATAGTACATGTCGTCAGCTTTCCTGAGACGTGCCACCCATTTCTTATACTAGTCAAGCAATCTTAACCAAACCAAACTCCACAAGGAATACACAACAAATCAGAACTGAACTGGGATTAACCTCTCTGTTACTTTTCTTCTTGAGAGAACAGGGAAAAGAAGGTTCCAGGAACATTACATGACTTCCTTTAATATTTATTAATGAAATTTATCCATTTTTAATTTTGCAGAGCATTTACATTTGTAATACCTCTAGGACATTACAGAGTAAGACACATTTAAACTTATCAGTCAACATACAACAGAGGTTTTTGTCATGGCTATTTAAAGACTTGATTTTCATTCCAATTTAAGTCAGTTGCATTTTGAAAATTCGGATGTCCAAGGCAAAACAGAACCTCCCTTTCTCAGTTCTTTACTCTCTGCATACTAACATCAACAGCAGTATCACATTTTGGGGGACACCAAATCAGAGAGTTATGGGATGTTGGTTTACAAAGTAAAACAGGAACAAGAACACATCAGGAAAATGAGACTGTTGATGCAGATCTTCCTATTGCCACAAGAAAACCTTTTGTAATTCCTTGCAGTGAATTTCCAAGGTGTGAGAAATAGGGATGTTAAAGACCAGATGCTGTTAGTCCTGCTCATATCATGAGCAGTCACAAAGTGCAGCACGATTCAACATGACTCGAGGGAGTAGCATCTGGCTCAGAATGAAATGCCCAAAATCATCCAGGAAATTCTTCACAAAACTGGGAAATGAACTGACCCAACTGCAAGAGCAGTTTTTCTCTCATTGGAATAAAAATGTGCTCCATGGAGTCCTGATAAGCAACATCTCTTGGTAAGGTAAAAAAAAAAAAAAAAAGAAAAGTGCAGAGGCTAAATGGAGAACCCCATAAAGGAATTTTTTTAGAACTTGATCCAGCTTAAGGGTGCATTTGCCAAATTCACACTCGAGTATCCTATTTCACCAGGGATAAAACTGACCCTTTGACGTCCTAGTGGAGATGAAAAATACTTTAGCTGCACACAGGGCTGCTTGGTAATGCTGCATGGACAGTATGTTGGGACTTCATAATTGCCAGAAGAATTTCAGGAGTATAAATCACATTGGAAATCAATAGGGACTTCTGCTACTAAATCCCTTAAGCACCTCTGAAAATTTCACACTGTGCACCTGACATACCCAGTGCTAGAGTGAGTAAGGAAGGCTTGGAATGTTATCCCTATTATTACACCAAGAAATTTAACTTTGAATCTGTGGGTTTATGCAGAGCTTTATTGGAATTTTACTGTTTTCACATTATCATATAGACACCTATTAAAAGAAAATCTTTTGGAATATTATGTTTAAGCTACTACCATATAAAATATAGCTATGCTAAGGTCAGTGTTTTATCCCACAAAAGCATATTTATCAGACCCATTCCTAAAAGTCTCAGAAAGACTCTTCTAATTATTTATTAGTCAAATTGGAAATAGAGCACTGCCTTCACAACACCTTGAACTCTGAGCTTGAGGCTGAACTCTCAGTTCCTTTGAGACTATGAATCAATGGTAATTAAATGAACCCCTCAGGCATCTGAGTGGCAGCTTAATTATATATGCAGCTACTGCTAAACATGGGTCATTCCACTTTGTGAAAGCTTTTCCCACTAATAAGCAGCAACTTCTGAAAAGCCTTTCACCCCATTCTTCATCAACCTCCTGTCCTATCTTGAAGTTAATAAAACACGTTCATCTTATAACAAGCAAAAAATGCTTGCCACCATGCTCTGCTTTAGGGAACTTCTTTTTACGGGAAGAAGAGTGGCTCTAGCCTTCGCCACATTAAGCTCCTCCTGCACCTTTCCCACCAAGATTACGGAAATGTGGAGGGTCCTCTCCCAGAGCCAGGAATTGCGTATTTCTTTTCTGAAAACAAATATGGAGGTCCCATGAACGACAGACTTCCAAAAGACAAGCCCCAACAGCCAGATATGTATTGAAAAGTTGTATATTCATTGCCATCCAGTGATTTGCAAAGCTTTAATTGAAATAAACCATACCACTTTATGCTTTGTACCTTTTGTGGGTTCTCTGCCACTCTTTTGTTCTTTTCTATTTAAAATTCCAAAACTAACTCCAAAATTTGTGTGAGCAGTAGCTTCCAGCTTATTCTGAAATCTAATTCATCTATATAAATATTTCTTTGGCCTCTAAGGCAAGAGAAAAAATGTTATGATGTTTGCAACTGGACACCAACCTGTGGCCAGACTGCAGGGAAAGTGTAAAAGATGAGCTGGAGTAACTAACCAGCTGAAGGACAGAAGTGACGATTAACAGGCAGGAGAAAGTACGCTGTGGAGGTCACATACCAAACTTAGGAAAAACTCAACACATGGCTGGTGTTAAAAAGTAGTAATGGTGTTGCCAGAATGCAAGATCATCTCCTCTGTAACCTGCTGCTATTGGCTGATATGTTAAAAAAAATATTTAATCTAGTCTGCATAAAATTAAAGGAAAAAAGCACCCTAACAGAAGTTCTCGAGTATTTTCTTTTGTTGCATCTCCAAGAAAAGTTTGTGAATACATCTCATTTTATTGACATCATAATGTTCAGATGTGGTTTCCACTTGAAGATCAGATCTTTTAGAAGTAGCAAAACAAGAAAGTCAACCTGCTTTGATGTGAATATCAAAGGAAACCATATATTTAAAAAAAAAAAAGGTGCAACAGTTAAACCTGGCATGCCCACAATAATTTTGAAGGATGGGATGATAAAGCCCCACACTAGATTCCTCTAAGGTAACACAACACACAAGCATTTATTTGTTAAAGATTACCATTTTCCATATTCTTCTTTAGGTCTCATATCCTAGTCTTAATGTTCATTGGGCTGAGTTACAGACTTAAAAGAACACAAGTCTAAGTATAGTTCGTTTTTGAAAGTGTTTCTATTCTTGCCACTGAGAAACAGGCTGTACCTTCACTTCTGCAGGCCTTCTATTGTGTACCCATCTTTAGAGGGCTCCTCAGCAGACAAAAGTGCTCTGCTTTTTATGAAGTTTGCAGAAAAGAATATACATATATATACATAAATATATATTTAAACTCCTGCAATTTTAAAACTGAAAAAAAAAGTTAAGAGCTGAAAGCAGCACCTACTGCAAGTGGAATGTAGGGATTTTGGGCTATGCGTAGGAGCCCCAAAATCCAGCACTGCTCTAATTCTACCAGTGCCAAACTGCAGGAAAAAAAAATTGTAATGAGTTGGGTTTTATAAAAAAAAAAAATCTAATTAAACTGAGTTCACAAGCGACACTGAAATCACAGAATACACAAATACAATGATGGTGTCTCCAAGCAAAAATATTTGTAAGAACAAAGACTGCTAGCCAAATTCCTTAAATACTTCTCCTTAGATACAAGTATGAAGAATGTGCTAAAGTAATCAGTGTAAGCGCCACTGCATGTCTCTGAAAACATTCATTCTCAGAAAATCTACCTAAGTGTAACCTTGAGAGATGAACTGACTCCAGTGCATAGTTACAATTCCACACTGTATAGTCCAAGATGAGTCTAGAATTACTCAGTGGTAGGAATCAGCGTAATACAGATAAAACAGGATGCGAAGTTTTGCACTTTCAGCCATGAAAACCTGTTACAAGTTACTCTTGTGCAGTGCCAGCTGCAGAAACCTCTAATTCAAAAAATTTTAGTCCCTTACTTCAGTGCTGCACTGATTATGAATACTTTTCACTGCATACGGCTCCGGTTTCTTTACAATACCTTTCCACAATGAGTATTGCAGGAGAGCTGTGCCATGGAGTTTGGTATTTCTGATCATCATAATTCATTCTTTGTCACTTCATTCATGTTGAAATCTTTCATAATGTTACAAGACTTTTCACTTCTTTTTTTCCTTTTTTTCTTTTTATAAATTCGCAATTAAGTCTGTTCACTAGTGGAATTCACCCATGCTTATAAGCCTAAAAGAAAACATGCTCAAAAATACTGAGGTTTGACACAGTTCCAGAAAGCATGTAAGCACAAATCCAAACTTGAGATAAATCAACAGTTGAGACATTTGCAACTGTGTCAGAAATTTAACCCTGTAATTAAATGCCAAATAGTGAATGTTAAAATATTTTAATAACCCTCCAAATTGTACCACCTAATAAACTGCTTGCTTTGGCAACTGATCGGCCTACCAAGAAAACTATGAGCAAATTATTTAGCTATCAGGTTACAATAAGCTGAAGAGGAAACATAACTCCAGTGACAGGTAGAATACTATACACCAATTGAGAGAATTAAAATGTTGGAACATGCACATCACTGATGTATGGCTGTTGAGAGACTTCTGAATATAACCAAAAGCTCAGGAAAAATGAAGCTAAATATTTATTGTGATGATCTCGTTTAAAGGCAACAGGCCCTCAGGGTTCAACATACAACTTAACAAACCATTAGCAACTCCAGCTCTGGAGCAATTATTTCACCCAAACTCTCACTGTTCCCAGTACACTCCAATCCTGTTCCTTTGGTCTTGAGCTGTAAACCTATGGCTGACACGGGACATGGCTCCAGTAATGAGCACCATGAAAAAAACAGCCTAAAGAGTATAAAGATAAGAAATATGTAGGGGATGTTAATTTTGTTTCTGATCTGCTGCTCTGTCTTACAAGGGACAGATCTACAGACCACCCAGCAGTTTGGTTTTGTGAGGAATGTGCAAACTGGTGGCAGCAGAAGACCTTCCAGTTAAGAGGTTTCCATGCAGCAGGCAGAGCTGGGGTTATGTGTGGGGGTGTTTTTCTGTTTCTGAAAGTTGCAAATAAACTTGTGTGGTGGTCGTAAAGTCTCCTGGCAGTGGGTGAGGCACAGGCACATACTTACGGCAGAGGGCTTTCTGCAGCCTGCGGAGTTTCATAGCAGTCCTGTATGCCGAGAACCTGACATTGTTCAAGTCAGCTGTAGGGAGGAAATATTAAAATAAAACATCAGCTTTACACCTTGGAAATAACCAGACTCACAAAGACGTTCTTAAGTTGAACAAGAAGATTATACTCATTGGTTAAAAGAACAGAGAAAAAAAAGTACGTTAGAAACTCTACTTCACTGCACAAAAACCCTTGAAACTTGACAATCAATCATCCAAAAGAAAAACACGAAGTCCTGAAGTGTTACTTTCTTTCGTTCAAAGGCACTGAACTCAAGAGCACTTGAAAGGACAACATCAGTGGCTGCAGCAGTGTTGTCTAAAAAGACTGCAGCCTTTCACACCGCAGGCACTGTGAGAGAGATAAGAACCTGAAATTCCTCCTTGTCTGCCTGATGCACCAGCTGGGCTGCGTGCAGGCAGCCCCAAGAGAAGAGCTGCGCCCAGGAAAAAACAGGCGACTCTCAGCTACTGCTAAAAAAACTCAACAAACTTTAAAAAAAACAATGAAACTTTTGTGCTTTCCACCTAAGCAGATCTCAGCCATGCCCCGAGATGCAGAGCCTTCCTGGCGAGAAGCTAGCTCACCCAGCCAAGTGTGTTCCCATGTTCCCACCTCCAAAACAGCAGGCAACGGCACTCAGCTAAGAACACATGGCGTGGCGCGATTTTTGCTAAAGCCTTCCTTCTCACGTGGTTAACAAAATGAGGAGGACATCAGCACAAGTCCCCACTGAATAGTTTAACCATGGCTTGCAAAACCTCCCTGGACACTGCAGGGACAAGGCAGGCCACGCACCAAACCAGTCACACCTCACCAGAACAGAGAGGCCTCCCAGTGCACAGGAGGCTCAGTACCGGCTACCTGGCCATAGTCAGCACCGAAACGTGGTGATCTCCACAGCCAGGCACAGCAACCGGTCTGTAGCCTAAGAAGTGAACACTAGACAAAACTGAAACGAAAGGAGGGGCTGTCTCGGACCAAATCCGGCCAGGAAACTGCATTTTCATCTTTCTCTTCTGTGAAACCAGACTGAAGAAGATGCACTTACTCTAATCTTGTCCCTGGCTTTGCTGAGGGTGGCCTTGGGCAAACCCCATTTACAAGAAGAACGAAAATAAAATTCACTGAAAGTGAGATTGAAACTACTCTGGCTGAATTCCTGCCATCAGTAGCAGTACATTGGCTAACTCAGAATTTACAAGTAGATTCGGCATACCAAGACTACAGTGCAGACACAGCACCGCTCGCGTTATTCAGAATCAAACTAGGGATGCAGAAGTGAGCGCACAGATCTGGCAAAGAGCTTTTGTTTATGCAACTAGATCAACAGTCACCTAAGCTAACTATGTGCTACTTCAATCCAGTACCTTCATCAAAAAGAACCCTGGTAAGCCATCAAGGTTGCTGCTTTGGCGGCAAGTTCATGAACCAACCGATGCTGCTTCCCAAGGGGCACCGCCAGCACCTCCCAGGGATGCTGCGGGGCGGCTGCCCTGGGAACGGCAGAGTGGCGAGGGGCACCTCGTGTGCTCAGGGTGGTCACCCCCACCGCTGAAAAACTAGACTGCTGCTGGCAGGACTATGGTCCTGTCACCTACCCGATCAATTCCTGAGCACAGGCGCTCCTGGGCATTTAAGTGGTCTAGGGGACTATTCCCAGCAGATCGGGTGGCATCTTGTAATTTAAGGCTTTTCTAGCACAGAAATGGACGGTTTGTGCCAGCCAGTTTCAGCACCCAGCAGTACCGCTGAATGCATTTCATGAACTGATGAAACCCGTGGGGCCTAAGGAGTTAATGATGGGAAAGTGTTTGGAAAACGTAAACTACTATGTAAATACAAAAAGAACATTAAAAAAATATATACTGGCTCAGAATAAAGGTCCATTTAGCCCCATAACCTGCCTCTAAGCCTGTCAGACTCTTAGAGAAAGAATAAGATGAAAAACAGGGCAAATACAAAACAGTTACTTGCTGGCATATGCGCTGGGGTGCTATAAAGCTGTTTGGAATGTGGTAGCTTGGGTGTAACTATCCCAACATCATTTACAATGCTGTACAAGTACAGGTAGCAGAGGGAATATAGTCTCGATTACACTAATTTTAATTAAGCTGTTCTGAATGAGTAATTTGAGGTTTGATAATTCAGTAGTATTCTATACCTTAATAAAAGCTGTGGAATGTTTCTAAAACACGTCTCACAGCAGAAGAGAAAGTTTCAGCTTTGTATATCGCTTCTTTTTCTTTTCACAGTTCCATATAGCTTTTTAATGGGCAGTTCCCCTGGGTATTGTTCCTGCCAGCTCCCTCTCTCACAATCATTCTGACAGGTCCAGAAGCCTTAATGTGGTGTGGAATAGAGTGAGCAATTTAAATAAAGCAGCTTAATCTGTCTTGAAGGGAAATTAATAAAGCAGTCTCTCACAAACACACAGTGACTTCAGTTACATTTTGTACCATTGCTGTAAATCTGGACTTGTATTCTGGAAAAAATCAGATTATGGCTAGCATTTGATAAAATAAAGAAGGCTTCCCTAAATTTTCCCTAAGTATTCTGAAAAAAGCTTCTTCATTATTTACATTTTAAGAAATATTAGTAAATACATATGCATATTTCAGGCCTTTATCAGGGCAGAAAGTACAATCCATGAAGACACTTAATCCTGAAAGTGCTGTAGTTTACAGCTACTTTCCTGTATATATAATACACACTGAATTTATTACCAACCTTAATGACACTGCTGCCGAGAAGCATCTGCTGTTAACGATCAACAAGCAATGTCAGGAGTTAGTTTCAAAGCCCTCAGCTCAGGTTTTGAGGAAGTAGCAGCACTATCATCTTTTGGCTGTACACACTGCGGCCAAGCGTAGCTGTCGCACGCCTCCGCTCCCACCCTTCATTGCTGTTGCCAGTATCAGCCCATGCCCAGTTGTTGTCCCCGTGTCAAATGCTCACCTCCCGTCTTTCTTATGCCACCACCTCCACGCTGCTGATGACAGCTCTCTTACCAGGTGGTGACAGTCATTTAAGGTCACTGGATCTTAATGATTTAGGTTTTCCCCTCCCTGCTCCTATGAAACTGCTGGTGGTGTCTTACCTCCCCCGGAGCTACTTCTGGAACAAATGTGTTGCTCTCTGGAGCAACAAGGGGAGCCCAGGCCTCTCCTAATTGCGTTCAAAACATCTCCCTTGCTGGTATATGATCCCCTTTAAATGAACCATAGAACATAAGACTGTCAGGGAATGAGAGTTGGTCACTGGGCTTGGGAGCGCTAGAGGTAACGTCACCACTAACAGCAACGGTGGAGACTCCGACTGAGGCAGCCCAAGGTGCTGCCTGGCCATAAGCCGGACGCAGCTGCCGGGAACGTGCCAAGGAGGGAGGAAGGAAGGAGGCTCAAGTAGCAGTAACCTTCTGAGGGTCTATGGAACTCCTTCCCTGCACGTTTTCTTTTTTCCCTTCCTGGGTCCTGAGGGAAAAAACCGCAATGCTTTCACCACTTCCAAACAACCCACTAAGACTCGGGACCCACTAAGCCGTAACTCCAAAGCTTTTATTATCTCTGAGCAGGTTGGAGAGCTCAGTATATCAGGCAAGCTTTCCTGCAGCCCTTTCCTCTCACTCCTAGGAACTATGCACCATCTTGTCAACTGAATGAGGTGGTCAGAGGGCTGAAAAACCCCTGGAGTATTTTAAACTTTTGTAGGTTGTTTAATGATACTCCCAGTCTTTGTTGTGCAAGAGGTAACATTCAAGCTTTGAACAAAAAAATGTAAATGCTTAAGAGCACAATCTGTTTATCATCTGAAACAACAATGTAGTGGAAGAGGTAAGCTGACCCCTGGAAAGGAACAGACTGAGGAAAGGATCCCATGGGAGCATTTGATGACACTCAGAATCACAGAATGGTTTGGGTTGGAAGGGACCTTAAAGACCATCTAGTTCCAACCTCCCTGCCATGGGCAGGGGCAGCCCCAACTTCTCTGGACAACTTGTTCCAGTGCCTCACCACCCCCACAGTGAGGAACTTCTTCCTTACATCTAATCTAAATCCATCCTCTTTCAGTTTAAAGCCATTACCTCTCGTCCTATTACTACATGCCCTTGTAAAAATGTCCCTCTCCAGCTTTCTCATAAGCCCCCTTTAAGTACTGGCCGGCTGCTGTAAGGTCTCCCCGAAGCCTTCTCTTCTCCAGGCTGAACAACCCCAACTCCCTCAGCCTGTCCTCACAGGAGAGGTGCTCCAGCCCTCTCATCATCTTCACGGCCCTCCTCTGGACCCGCTCCACCAGGTCCATGTCCTTCTGACGCTGGGGGCCCCAGAGCTGAAGGCAGTGCTGCAGTGGGATCTCACGAGAGCGGAGCAGAGGGGCAGAATCACCTCCCCCAACCTGGTCATCACACTTCTTTGGATGCAGCCCAGGATATGGTCGGCTTTCTGGGCTGCAAATGCACATTGTTGGGTCATGTTGAACTTCTTGTCAACCAGACACAAAAAAATAAATCCCACAGGAAAGAGAAATCATGGCTCTCCCGTCACTCAGCCATGAACAACCTCTCTGTTAAAGGGAATATAAAACTTTCTAGGGGAGAAGATTTAAGATCGCATTACAGAAGACCTGTAAGACAGCTGATGCCTTTGCAGCAATGAACAACTCCAACAACACAGCAGTAAGATCTATCCATGATCTTCCTAAGCTTCCGCCGCACCCCTTCCACTGTCATAGCAAAAGGAGTTCAAAGAGCTGAAGCATCAATGACTCCCAGAAATTAGGAAATCTCCTTCCACTGCTTTCTTCTTTGCATTAGTCACAAGCAGCACCTCCCTTTGCTTCACTGCAACTAATGCAGTAGGAACGTTATCTAGAAAAGTGATTTCCTCCATGCCCATCATGTGCCTAAAACATATGAACATGTTCATGTTCTACTCCTATGTTCATTCATATTAACGTGAATAACACTGAACAAGAACTAGTACTCTTATTACACATGCAGCTTTAATGAAGAAGACTTCAAACTGCTGATAGGAATAATTCAAAGCAGAAATACTATGCAAAGATGATGAGATAATTAAATCCTAGCCTTTTCAGCATAATTCTGCATGTTGAGAGAAATCTCAAAAGGTAAGGGCTATATTCTTCCAGAAAAGAGCTAAGACAGCCTCATCAACATGCTTTCCAATGTTGTATTTCTACGCACTACTGTAGAAACAGCTGTAATTACACATTGCAGATCCTTTCACCAGTGGATCATCAGGTAAAAAAAACCCACTCATTTGAGAAGCGGTCACTGATTTGCATGAAAAATGTGAACCACTTGCTGGAATGTCCCACTGACTACTGACACAATATGAACAAAAAAGATGTTGTGGATTTATTTTATTTTTTTTTTAATCCTCTCACGCTAAATTCCAGATTTTACACTGGGATTTGAATATTAAGAAGAAAAACAGATCTTCATATTCTTGAGTCTTACTGCACAAAATAAGTTGGTAAGCAACTAAAGACCAACAAACAAATTAAAGAAGAACAATAAGTTTTTAAAAAGAACATATTTAACAAGAGGTTTAGCATCCAGCATGGAGGGATATTGGGTTTTATTCTTAAGTAGTTACACCTATAACCCAGCCAATGGATTTTAAGTAAGGTGTTATAACTGAACTGCTTTCTGTGGTGGTTTTTAAACACACTAACCCCCCTACAGTTGTTCCAGCTGCTAAGAGTGCTGAATGACTGGGATGTTTCATTTGATAATGTACTGTCCTCATGACAGACTAATCTCACTGAATGTTTAAAAGCTCTGGGATGGGCCAGACTACCTCCTGTCAAAGGCTGTTCATATAATTTGTCTCTCTCGCACACAGTATGATCTGAAGGCATCTCAGAAGTCCTCTCTACCTGGAAACCACCTTTTATTTTTACTTTAAAGAGGGTTACTTGCATATATTATTGTGAATATTACTATAATTGCTTTTTAATTAATGAGGACAAAACGCAGCCATTTCACTTCATTTTATTGATAGCAATTTTCTTACTGTCTGGACGCCACCAAACTGAAAAGAACAGCTTACATGCTTCAGGTGATAACTACCTCAAGAGTAAAATCTGGCAAGATAACTAAATTATTTGAAAGAAATTAGATGTCATCAGGTCAAATCCTTATCTTCATTTGATAAGATGTACAGAGTTTTGAGGGTTTTTTTACTCTCACTGATTGGCAAGGAAAAAAATGTGAATGTACAGAGATACACTTCAAAACCTGAAAGTCTTACTCAACCATAGCTGGTGACATGCTCATATAGCTGTTCATAAATACAACGCCTGCAGTGGATAAACTGTTTTGGGAATTACATGTCACTGTTGTCTCTGACAATGCCTACCCAACAGAGGTTAAAAACGGTTTACTGTACAGTCCTGAATAGACCGTAATTCCACTACCAGCCACTAAGTTTTCATGTTTCATCAGACATTAACAGCACTCGGACTTTTCAAGAAGGTTCATCTCACATCGATTCAATGCAGCTGTGATTCCCTGACAGGCTGATAAGAATGCTGGGTTTCTTCCTGCTGCCCCAAACCTGTATATAAATCTTTTAATGATGCCCTACAGTGACATGTATCACCTCTTTAAGAATTGTAATTTAAAAATGCAAATGAGACAAATGCACAAAGGAAAGAAATTAATCAAGTAACACTGCTTAATATCAGTTGAGTCTCAGCCATTGACTCTTTTATTATAACAATAATTAATGTTATCATCTCCATTGCTTTGAGAATAAGTAACAGTAAACAGTGTTATTATACATACAGACAATACAGCTTAACCACTCTCCATGAAACAATACAGCACGCTGTACTAGACCTGTCCCACTGAGTAAAAAAGCTGATAGTGTCTCTGCAAATTAGTAAGTGGGAGGTACCCAGGGCACCAAAATGTTACCGATTGCATCTAGACCAAGTGGATGTACACCACAGCATGTGCCAGCATCCCGATAACCAGACCAATTGACATGACCTTTGGGAATTCAGTTTTAGCATGTAATGGCTCTTCTTCAGCCTACAAACCCAAAGGTGTAAGAAAGGATATGATGTACACCTGAGTTATAGCCATTATGGGGTTGGCATGTGAGTAGAGTTTGCAGTCAGAAAGGTCAGAAACCCTTCGCATCCACTAGATGAGAACTAGCCATAATGGAAAATCCTAAAAATAAGTAAATAGAAACCAAACAACTTCAAAGATATTAATGAAAGGTGTCCATTTGCAAACCAAGACTGCAATACTCTTGAGCAAATGTTCCCACACTGGTCATCTATTCCATAACAGAACATCACTTTGTTCCCTCTATAATACCCTCCTTCACTGCTTATACGCCGATGGTTTTATTTTCAAGGGATGCAAGGTTAACTCCTACCACCTAACTTCTACTTCTCTGCCATAGTTCCTTTTATTGCCTGTTAGGTGTATGCCAACACAGGATGCGATCACACAGTTAGAAAGATGACCTGCTCTAGGTCTGACTACTATCCAAGGTTGACAGAACCCAACCAGTCCTATTTTCTGAAACAAGAAGTTTTATTATTCAGAGTGCAGTTACCTAGAAAAGGACATCAGCGAATAAGCAACCTTTAAAGAAAGACCATATGTATTGTCTCACCGGATTTCAGTAGAAATCAAACGATTGGTGCGTGCAATAGGCACTTGTCTTACTAGTACAAACATGGAAAACTATTAGTTGAATATGAATAAAACCTCATACTAAATACATGGCTTAGTAGTTTGTAATAAAAACTCTAATGGCAGAGGGGCAGTTTAGCCTCTTCAGGAAGCATTTCAGAAGGACAAATCAAAATACACATACCAAAAACGATAAAGTTTATCCAACTTGGTCATTTGGAGCTGGAAGCTCACATTGCTGCACAAGAGCAGCCAGCCACAAGATCAACACTGCAGCTGCTGCCGAAAGCCTGGTGGAGGCTCAGACATAGCTTCTCGCATTCTCCCACCTTGTGTTAAGCAACTGCGACACTTCTTCCATGTACTCCACATAGAACTGCCCCTCCCATCCCTCCTAATTAAATGGAAAGCTGTCACCAGTGCACTGCGGTCTGCAAGAGTGGAGGTGTTTTTCACCCTCGTCTTGCCTTCGCAAATTAGGAGAGATAAACAGATGCACACAGCAACATTTCTGCCTGCACCCTGCTACTGCAATTACTGTTCACAGTGACACTAATGCACCTTGAGGAGACTCATACTGACATTACATGGGAGGGCTGGAGGAGGGGGACACTAACAGTATGGCACAACAGGCCAAGTTCTCCTGGGCCATCACTGCAGAAGTTAGAGTAATTTTCAGCTTAAAGGCAAAATACTATCATCCTGAGCAAAGCTGCCTGCCATTAAATGTTCACTCTTAGAAGATAATCTGAAAAAAATTAAGCAACCCCCAACTACTTTGATTCCTGCTCCTCCCATCTCTCCCCTCACCAAAAGGTTCTTGAACTCTCCAGGACAATGCAGTAACATGAATTCTCGTTTTAGTGATGCCCTGGAGCCATCATGAAGGATGAGAAAATTTGTAAGGGAGCTGTAAAAAGAACAGTGTAAAGAAGCAGATCTGCTGCAGGGGAACTGCTTTTGGAAAGAAAAGCAGCTGGAGCAGTTCTTGGTAATTTGACGAGTTTCAGAAGGAAGTTAGAAGAAAATGGAAGTGGTTCATAATGGTCTAAATAGAAATCGGGGGATGTCTGTCATCCTCTGAACCTTTGAGACTTGCATATCACCGATTTTTACTACCTTTCCTATTTCAGCATTTATTTTTTCCTCCGTGTTCTTAATTTACAAAACTTCTTCTTAATTAACCTATAACAAGATCTACTAGATACAGTAAATGATACAGCTAAGGTCATTGGTGCAACTACATGTTGCCACTTTGACTTTACCATTAAACAACAATTAAGCCATGTAATATTGATGGCTTATTATGTAATTTTAAGTAGCCATAACTTTAAATGAAGACTGAAAATTGCCCAACTTGAGTCAGGAATAGATGCTTCATTAAAACGGATAAAATTGCTATGTTGTTCAAATAATAGAGAAGAGCAGTCCAGAACAAGCACTTTAGTTTCTTAAAAGGAAAAACTTCTGTTAAAAGAACAACCACATAGAAATTTCTGATACATGTTTGGAATTTCAAATTAAATATTTTACACAGTTTACTGATATCTTTATAAATGGCCATGCTTCAACAAATGAGCTCAAAGGGTATTTGAGAATACTTCTTTCATGGGCAGGTTATTTTATACTTTCTTCCTGTGGGTTACTTCTGCTTTCTCTGATGCAGTCCCTACTGAAAACAGGATACATGACTTCCTGGACTAATAATCTGATCAGGTATAAAAGTGTAGACAGTATGTTCCTACCTTCTTTTATTAGTACCAAATAATGCTCCCAAGTAATATAGCTTCATTTTTATAAATACCCAAAACCTCTAAAGACAGAAAGCGGAGGCCAACAAGTTTAAAACTTGGAATTAATCTATTTTAGAAAAATGTAATGCAGCAGTTTGGAGGTGTGTGAATTGGATATGTGACGAATAAAACCAGTATTACTCCTTTTTTTGGCATTACCTTGTGCCAGGTTGCATTTTCCTCATTCACTTAAAAAAATTAAGCTTTCAGTAATCTGTAAGAATTTAAATGAGACATGAGGATCCGCTAGCAAATTAGGATATACTGGCACCAACTGAAGCGTGGTAAATTTACGCAAAGGTAACATATCAGTCAGTACCTGGGATGTATAGAGAGCTACATCACATAGTTCAATTATTCCCTACAGGCCAAGTGTAGGAGCTGGAAAATGGAAACAAAAACTCTTGACAGCATTGATGTGCTTGGTCTCACTTTTTTGCCTTTGCCTGGATTGCAGAATTCCATGTTTTCTACCAGATTTTTAAAACATACATACTAAGCTCTTTACTAGCTTCTTCATATGAATGAGAAGTAAAATTTGGATCCTAATGTGGGAAAAATAAAAGTATCTAATGAGTATGCAACACAAAATCGACTTTAATAGTACCTTCTCAGATAAAATATTACTGAAGAGTCTGAGAAGACTTCAAACATCCCATTATTACCGTTTTGACCTGAGGCAAAGCAAAGCACTGAAAATACATCAAGGGTTCTGTTCAAGACTAAATGGGTTATGCTTGTATTATGCAATTTGTATGAGAGTTAGGCAATGACGAATACACCCAACTCAAAAATAAAATAAAATTGGTAGGTTCTTCAGTAGCACTTTTATCAAAGCTTCACTCCATGTGGCAGTGCACAAAGAATCACCTTGTCTAATCTGTTTTGTACACATACATGAACACCTAAGTTTACCAATAAAAATACACATTATACATCCCTTGCTAAAATCTTCCTTCTTCACGAGCATTTGGTCTCAACACCAAAAGAAATAAAACTAGCCAGAAAGAGGACTGCCTTTTTGGACACTCCTTGTTCCTGAAAAGGAAACCAGCAGGATTTTCTAAGAAAAAGAGAAAGAAACAAAATCTGCCTAAACATGTTCCTTCTTTATGCAGTAAGGGTATCTTAAACTTGACACCTGGGTGATACTGACAGCGATAAAACTCAGTTAAATGAAATGCAAACTGACTTCAGCAGTCACGCATCCTTTGAACTGTTGACCTGAACCCATCAAGACACTTTTCTCCCTCATATATAGTTCTCTCTTCACTTCTTGACATTCAAGAGCACTCTAGGTGAAACAGGGAAACAGCAGAAGAAAAGCAACAGGACTTTAGGTCTGACCAACAACAGTATCAGAAATATCATGGAATCTCCAGATCAAAGAAGGTTGTGGAGTCACACTGCGGTTCAATTAACAGGCAACTGTTCGAAGATCTACCTGTATTAAAGGGATGCCTGCATGCGCAATTACTGTTTGCGCTCAATCTTTTAAACCACTCACTTTAAAAGTAGAAATATAAAGAAGACAAAGAGGACAATACGTTATAATTAAAAGGCAAGTCAACACTTGTCCGCTTTTGCATCTGGTTAGCCTAAACTTACATATTTTATATCCCTTTTTGACATACAGAGCTGTATTCTGGTTAATTTTTAAACAAATTGCTGCCACAGTGCTAATACTATAAGGAAAAAATCTTCACACTGTTTCATTTCATTTTATCATATCACTTTTCTAAAATTATTTTTGGTATGTCTTTAACTTCAGAGCACCGTAGAGATACCTGAGTTCACTTGAAATACATCATGCTGGCATAATTAGACTGTTTTCAGCAGCTAAACTAGAGTTTAGCAGGAGATAATTTAAGCTATTTTTCACCATGGTAAATAAGCCTGCACTGGATGCTAGATCCGACTGCCCTACTGCTCAAGCTGGCTCATTTAAAGCTGGTTTATGTACATGTTCTGTACAGACGTAACCTCCTTTATGAATGCAGCATATTCACTGGTATTTCTTCTAGAGAAATAGCTTAATTTTTATTATACCCTCTATTATTTATTAACAGAACCATTAAAAGCAAAGAGTAGCTATTAAATGGTCTGCCAAGCAGCCTATACTAGAGCATGGATTGACCTATTTTATCTTATAGATGTGCTTCTGTCAATAAAATCCAAAGCTGCTAAAAAATTAAAAAAAAAACTCCACCAGAGAGGCACATCTGAAGTCATAATAAGCATGCAATTTGGGTATTCAAAATGACATCATGACAGCTGCCGTGCCTTCCAAGTATTGAAAGTGCTTTAAAAATAAAGCAGTGGTAACGCAGTTTGGCAAATTGCTTCAATTGGCTTCCTACCATCCAGAAGTCAACATTAACAGCAGCTTGGTTTGATTTTCTTCATCTGCCTTTTGTAAAGTAGATTAGACAGTGAAAAGATTCAGGATTTTTTTTTTTTTTCATTTCTGTCCCAGTCTTTCAGTAAGAGTTTGCAACAATGCACCCAAATTACTTCATAAGCCCAGCACACATTCCAAACGTGCTAACTGAAATATTATTTTTTCCACTGCATGTTTGAAATGTGTTATTATGCTTTACGTATTTCCCTTGTAGAAAATGTTAATCTTGATAAAAGCACTGACTCTTACTTAATTTTGGTTTTTACTACTTCTGGAAACCCTTGCCTTAAAAATTCACTGGACTGGAAAAAAAACCCGAACAACTGGTAGAGGTATCTTACCTAAAGACTGGTAAAGCTCAGTCATCTTGGGATGATCCCAGCAGGTCGTTTGCGTCTCATGGCTACAATACAAAAAGTGAAAGTTAGTAAAGTAAAATTGCTCTCTCCATTGCGCAGTGAGTGATTCAGGTTGCACATCAGAGCATGGGGCCAGACCACTGCCCGCAGCCTGCACTGCTCCAGCGAGGGGTCTCAGCCACGCTAGCCATGCCTTCTTTCAACATGAGACATTAACTCAAGAGCTCTTTATTTAGGCATGGGCTCAAGAAACAAAATTAAAAGTAGTGCTAATATTAAAAAGACAGCAAATATTCAGATAACACCATAATGTTTTGAGGAATTTGTAAGCACACCGATCAATTCTTAAAAACTCCTTGTTTTGTACTGAGCGTTCTCCAGTTCCTCCAAACGAGAGGAGAGACATTTAAAAGGGCTTAGTTCTTCAAGCATTTACGGAAATTCTGACCAGATACTGAGATCCATGGTATTTTTGACCTGCTTTCCCCTACGTGCTCTTTCCATACTTTCCCACACGGTAGGTAAGAGCTACCCAATGCAGCAGCTGGAGGCATTCCCTTGCCCTGGAGGTTCCTGTGCAGCGTCAGGTGGCAGAGCTGTTGGGAAGCCAGGGAAAAGCTAAAGCGGGGTTATGAAATGCTGCAGTATGACTAGAATGTAAATTGGACAGTCTCTGCACTGAGGCTAGCAGTCTTCAGCTTTGCAACACAACATGTTGCCAAAAGACATGCAGTGTGAGAAAGCCAACAAAATGAAGTGTTAGTGGGTGTACTAGCAACTCATGTCTCCTAAGGTTACACATATTATGATCATTTTTTTAATGACGGCATAGCTAACATGATTGTGTTTCCATTAATGTAGAAAACTTGAAAGAAAATTCTCCTTATCTATCCTGTAGCCAATAAAGTCCTGTTCATACAGAATTCTGAAAGACAACCATGAGTATTCATTAAAAAAAAAAAAAAAGTATCTGGAAAGCTTACGTAGCCCACAGTTGCTAGCAATCACATTTACAATTTCTGTACTTAAAAAGCAGACATCCTGGTTCCAACACGCACACATCATTTGGAAGAAAACAAGCAGGAGAGCAGGACCTGATGCATAGCGCTGTGGAGCTCCTGGAACACACACCTTCCAGCTCCAGGAGACTAAACCACAACCCAGCCAATGGATTGAACACACCTCTACACCCAACTGTGGGCTGGAAGACTGATACGATGAGGTTGTTTTAGAGACCAAACAGTCCTTGAGTTCTCTTCTTGAGGCAGTGATGTTCCCAAGTACGTCTTTTACTCTTTATAGGCTAAGAAGGGCTAAAATTTTCAGTGAATCACTTCAACACCTCCCCTACTCAAAGAAAAAAGAAAATTGTGACATGTTTCCTTAGTATGATTTAATTTTGGTCTTAAAAGACAGGCTATTTATTTGATCCACATTAAGTACTTTACTGGCTCAGTAACCTCTATATATTCAGTTGCTTACTATATATAATATTTCCAGATTTTGCTCTGGAACTGCAAGAAGGAATGAAAGGGATCACAAGTACTAAGCATAAGGAAAAAACGCTGCCATAGCACTGCCCTAGTTGAGCACAGGCTTTCAAACAAGCCCTGTCTCATCAACCTCAGCATCCCCTCCCCTTCCTAATTCCTGTGGTGGCTGAAGGCGGTGAAAGAGGGAGGAGGACACCAGAAGAGCAAAAGCAGTCTTGTTTTTTGCTCTGGTAAAAAAATGAGTCCTGCGAAGGGAGGTGGCTGCAAGCACATTCAGAAATCTCAGCCTGGTCTGGTTTTTTTAAATGCAGAAACTGGGTACCTTCAAGTGAAAACCTGCGGATCTGAGCCACCTGCACCTGAGCTCCTGCATTTCCTACCATGGTTGGTATGGGCAGGTTCTGCAGAGACAATGTAGCACCAGCAGCTTTTACCATACTCGGATATAAAGTGCATTTTTGAAGAAAAACAGAAACAGTTTTGTTTACGCATTCAGTCCCTAAAAACTTGGCTCCCTGAGTCCTCTGCTTATATGAGAGCAGCCCAAAGGAAAAGAGGAGGGAGCGTACCCATTGCAAAAGAACGCTGTAGCCAGAAATGTAATGATTCAGGTGAACAGACTGCAGACCCAAATACACATTCAAACCCACAGATCTGGGACCGCAGTTTGTTTTTACCCGGTGCCAGTCCCAGATCAACAGTTTCCCATGTGTGAACCTGGCCACCCTGGCTTGCTTCCCCATTGGCAGGTAGCCCCAGAAGTGGGGAATATCTGAATAGCAACTATACTATGGTTTGTATGCCAAATCATGTGGTAAAAATGAAAAAAAGAACTTACGCGCAAAGTTACAAGAAACCTCTGAAAATAACCTGCCTGATTTTCCCCATTAAATTAGTTCGGCAGCCCCAGATTATTTATTCTATGGATAAACTAGACTACTACTTCAGACTCCATAGCTGTTAACGTGGTAGCCTTCAAAGGCACTGATACCCCATTAAAATATTTAAAAGCCACGAGATATCTGGCAAAGGTGTATCTATGTAGGATTATGGAATCCCATGCCTGTGTTGGAAAGAAGAACAAAAGGATCATTTAGATGTGGAAAACTATGATGGTTAATCGCTAATCAACATTACATGGATGAGTAATTTATTGATTTTTTAATTTCATTTTTTTGTGATAAGGCCTAACCATATATCAGTGAATTTAGTGTGTATGCCTCAAGCTTATGGCATTTACTATCTTCCTGAAAATACAGAACTGATTTTCCTACGATCTTGTAAGTAAAATTTCCATTGCCAAAGAAACACTGGACTCCAGCTGTTTTCAGATATTTTTAATACCAGTAACCCCAAACCACTACTCAGTCTGCATTTCTTTCATGGTATAAGATTAATTCCCTTGGAGGTGTACATTTTATAAGGAATGATTTCATCTGCTTCATCTGCAAGTGACAAAGGCTGAATGTGCAGGGCAATTACATTTCCCCTCTTTCCCCCCCTTTGCTTTATTTATAAACCTGGTTGCAACTTAGAGGAAACAGCCCTTTCTTTAGCCTATAAAAGTCAAGTCAGTAGAGACCCTAAGTCGTGCTCCTGCCACCTTCCCAGCCCTGACTGCCCATGGGGCAGAGTGCCCCGCACCTGGCTGGTACGGCCACCCTCGGCAATTCAGCAGAGATCACGCAACCTTGTACCCTGTACCAGACCTGGTGATGGACTGGTGAGCCGCTGGTACACCTCTGTGCTCTTGCAAGAAAAAGCAAGGGTTTTAAAGAGAACTGAAGCTTGGTCGCTGTGATTTCTGTAGAGGTTTCGCTGTGATTTCTGTAGAGGTTGAGTGCCCGTACCGAGCCAGGGCAGATTTTGCTGGTACTTTACATGCAGAACACAAGAAGGCTGCAGCTATTTTGCTCCAGCTAAAAGACGTTTGCCTCTCAACTGAACGTTTTCAGCTCGGAAAGTTATCAACAATTCTGCACACAAGGGCAGCTCCAGGAAAAGGTTAGATTCCGTCGAGGCTATTCTTCATAAGCCTCTTTGCCATTTTCAAAGGCCATTTAATTGTGAGCTTTGGGGTTGGACCGGTGGGGGAGGATTTGTGTGTATGCCCTTATTGTGAACACCGTCTGAAGTGAAATGCCAGCTCAGCAGTTTCAGGCAGCCTCAACCACACTTGGGAATGCTGTAGCATCCTTAATAGATCTGCAGCAAAGCGCTTGCCAGAGTTTCAAACTCCGGTGAACAAGGCCCTTTACAGCTTGCAAGTCAGAAAGACATGAAAAGTGTAGTGCAAGTCCACTTGACTAGCAGCAGCTAAAGCAGGATGGGAATGTGTGCAGAAACAAGTACTCAAGATGCTTTTCCAATGAACCACCAACATAAAAAGGCATCAGTGCACGCAGCCAGTAGTTTTTGCAACAGTACACATGCTCAGAGGATATATTTTTCAATTTGGCTCTATGTTTAGGTCAACTAAATTGATTACTAGCTTTTAAATCATGGACATTCTGCAACAAATAAAAATATAAGTGGGCTCACGTGGCTTGTTTTCCTCTTTCACCCAACTTAAGCTGCAAAGGTGGAAAGGAAATTAAAACCAGGCCTGAAAAGGAGAAGAGCAGCAGTGGATAATGGTAACACCTCGGTGCTGATGTGACTGGCACGCTCTATACACTGATAACTCAGTGGGATGAAAGCATAGTCTTCACTTAATACATCCTTTGGGAACCACAGGACCACTTCATTAAAGGATGATTATATTATATTAGCAAGGATAATTTTTATGTGGGGAATTCTGTCACACTATGCCTGTGTGAACTCCTCTGTTCCTGCCAACAGCAGAGAGATTTGTCTCTCATCGCTGTTGGCAGAGCCAATAACACACATGATTGAAAAGCTGAAATCAAGAGATGATATCCTAACTGACACACTAGCTGAATTACAGTTGCCTTGTTATAACTTGATCAGTTTGGACAAAATACAGTTATTTTATCTTCCTTCCTCTTCTATTACTTCTAAGCAACATCAGCAGCAGGAAGAGTGGAGAGCAACGCTCCCCCACCCAAATTCCTGCACAAATCCCCCCCCCAAACATTCCTGCACCAGCCACACTGCAACATTCACAAATCTTTTAACTGCTTTCGACTGCACTCCTTTTTTTTTTTTTTTTAATATATATCTAGGATTCAGTCTCATGTGTATTCACTGCTCAGCTCCAGAGTCTACAATTTTAGGTTGCAACTGCAGAGTCCTTTTTAAACTCTTAACATCCTTCTTCACTGGTGATACCAGAGCCAGTTCTGCTGCGCTTCTCCCCTCACCCTTCATTAGAAAATGCGACATGAACTAGATGTGCATGTGCATAGGTGTGCATAGAATAAGAAATTCTATCAGGTAGCAATAAATAAATAGTTACTTACACTTACAAAAAGCCAAAATTAAAAATACTTTACAAAGCGCCGAACTGATCCGTTTTCAAACAACACAATTTAGAAAACCTCTCACCTTTTGGCTTTAAGGTGAATGTTATTCCACCCACCTTATGACTATTGTCAAGAAGCCAAAATAAACATGATAGAGTTGTTTGGATTTTACTAAACTAACCTCAAAGCAATTGAAATTGTTTGTATGAATAGACTACCACTCATTTAAAAGAAAACACTACCACTCATTTCAAAGAAAAATGTTTTCAACAGCAGATGACAGTGATTGCAAGGAAGACTTAGTATTTGTCTTTTTACAGTGTTTCATTAATTCCTTAGATAAAACAAGTCACTGCTATGGAAAGTATTAGCAGTGTACAAAGGTAGCACTCCTTTGTGCTTTACAAAGGACTACTGTTTCCATCTGTAAATCTGGAGAGTACTGATCTGTGCAGAGATTATTTCTGTTTAAGCCAAGGATCAGTGTCTTTTCAGCAGGAATTTGACTTTAGCGTGTTTTATTGGCTTTTGCGAGATTTATCAGACTGCTGAAGGCAGGCACCGATACATATTAAAGTTTCTTGCCGATACTGGAAATGAATAGTAGGAGAAGGGCAAATACCAACTGCCAAGTACTGAATAGTAACTCTTTTTTCTCCCCTGGATGTTAAACATTTATTTTGTACACTCTGTCACGGGCAAAGATTCCGGCTCAGTGGCTGAGGCTTGGTGAGCCTGCCCCCCCCAGCTGTTACTCTCCACTGATCTATTTACTTTTCAAAGCTTATCCTCTCCACTTCTGCCAAAGCAATTTCACTGCAGGCTCTTGTCAAATCCAGGCTCAAACAGCGATGGCCTCAAACAATTCCTTAGTGCTAAAAGGTCAAAGATCCTACATATAATAACCACGTTTCTTATTTCCTCGGCTCCGTACACATACGCCTGCAAAAACCACTTCTCAGCCCAACTTCAGTTTAAGGTGAGGACTGGGGACGCTGCTGGTGTCCCAGGCTGCAGGACGTTTTTACAATCGCTATTAAAAGACAATATAACGTACCACGCAACAACAAGAAATACAGCACTTGCAATGCAACAGCCCGGAGGGAATCCCCTCCCAGCTTCTTCTGCCTCTTAACTTGAAAGGTTATTCCTAAGCATGGAACGACTGGGAAAAGTAATACACCTCGAAGCATGTTTTCTTTTCAGGAATTCTGTCAAAGCCCACGCTGGAACCCAGTTACAACACACGCCGTGTGCTACACAGGTAACGTTTTACAGCGCCGCGCTCCCCCTTAAAACCTGAGGAATAAGGAAAAGAGCCAATTCCCACCCTTCGGTGCACCCGCGGCTTGGCGGCCCGACTTGAGGCTCTCGCCCTGCACAGGTACACCCCCCCACGCGTGGGTGCCCACCGCCATGCCCTGCGAGTGCCAGCTGGGCGCATCCAGCGCCAAACCAGGGCCGCGTGAGGGGAAAAAGGCGTTGAGTTCCACGCCGTTTCAAGTTCCCAGAAGGAATCGGGGCGGCGAGTTGCCCCTTTTCAGCGTTACTCATAGAAAGCCACGGCCGCTTCCCCCTGAGGGCTGCGAAGAGGACGGTCAGTCACGCCGCTCGCCGCCTCACAGAGCGCGGGAGCCTCACGGCCGCTCAGCTGAAACACCTGAGAGACCCCCCAGCCCGCCCGGCACCTGCCGCCCCGCGCATCCCCCTCACCCCTTCAGCTGCTCCCTCATGGCGGCGACTGCGCGGCGGCGGCAGTACCAGTACCAGTACCAATACCAGCAGCAGCAACAGCAGAACGATCGCGGGCGCCCAGCCCCGCCGCCGAGCGCCACTGCGGCCGCCCCGCCGGGAGGGAGGGAGGGGGCGGTGCTCCCCGGCCGCCCCGCCCCGCC